>JAJJMB010012638.1:6426200-6508432 GCA_023531105.1 Papaver atlanticum | reverse complement strand
TGTGTAATAGTGGAATCTAGTGTCTTGGTTATTTTCAATCTTGAAAACAAATTTGGATTTAAATTTTCTCTATTTTTAGTTTAAATAAGTCTAAAATCAATTGCTTTCACAAGTCTCAATGAACCTTTTACTACAACAAAGTTGAAATCACATCAGTCACCTGAGTACCCACTAAGCTCCAGTTATGAATGAAAAAGCTAACTTGGAAACCATCCGGTCCCGGAGATTTATTTGGTTTCATATTCTTCAAAACAAGAAAGATTTCATCCCTAGAGGGTATAGCCAGAATTCTATAGTTATCAGCTTGAGAGATGATGGAAGGAATGTCTTTAAAAATGGGATTTTATATGTCAGTGTCGGGAGAAGTTTCAGTAAAAAGAGATTTAAAATAAGACGTTAAGATATTATGAATTTCCTTTCTATCTCTAGTTACAACATTCTGATCATTTGCCGTACTTTCTATAGTGTTCCATTTTCTCCTTCTCAAAGTAATCGTATGGAAATATTTAGTATTTCTTTCTCCTAAATTTATAATGTTATCTCTTGATTGTTGTTTGGCTATAGCTTCTTGAGTGTCATAAAGGTTTTCTAATTTCTTAAACTTTTCCTGTATTTTGTTCTGTTGGTGTACAGTTACTCTATGTGATTGCAATCTTCCTATTTCTTTAAGAAGCTTATTAATCTTTTTGGAAGGAAGACCAAAAATATTCTTTTTCCAGTCTGTTAAGTTTATTCCAACTTGCTTAAGATTTTGAACTAGGCTAGTTGATGCTTCTTCATCAGAGGAAGAATTCCAAGATTCTTGGATTACTTGTAGACAAGAAAGTTCTTTCAACCAGGTATCATAAAATTTAAAAACCCAGTATGATTTAGATAGTTGAATATCTAAAGTCAGTAAAATTGGACTGTGGTCTGAGCCTACCGCTACCAAGTTGGATAGAGAAGCATTTGGAAATTGTATATGCCACTCTGCATTTATCACTGATCTATCTAGTCTCTCTTGAATGTTTTGATTACCTTCTCTATGGTTGTCCCAAGTAAAGTCATTACCTATATAACCTAAGTCATATAAACCTGATCTTTCTAAGATTTTTGAGTAGTATTCACTATTGGCTTTGTTAAAAGGGAAACCTCCTAATTTTTCTGACTGATTAAAAATCATGTTGAAATCTCCTATAACTATCCATGGCATATGTCTCTGAGAAACTTGTTTACTAATTTCCTCTAGGAAATCCCAAGCAACATTTTTGTTAGTTGGGTAAGGGCTACCATAGAAACATGTTAACGCACATTGTTTAGTATCAAAAGAGGTATTAACAATGATATTTATCATATTTATGTTCCATTGAACAATTTCAAAATGAAATCCATCAATCCAAGCTACTACTAATCCTCCTGCTAAACCTACAGGGTCTACAATGTGATAATTAGGGAAAGAAGAAACTAATTTTTTAACTAAGGGTCTTTGGTTCTTGATTTCAGATATAAATAAAATTTCTGGTTTTTCTTCATTAAGAAGATTTGTCAAGTGATTTTGTGTTAAAGGGTTTCTGCGCCCTTGCACATTCCATGCTAGAATTTTCATTGTACCGAAGAAAACAATTTGAGGTTATACTATTCTAAAAATGTCTACTGGAAATTAGTTAAAAGCAGAAAGGTTATGCAATGTAGGTAGATTATCAACACTGTCAGAACTAATTGAAGGTTAGTTACTCTATGCAATGAACATGTCTAATTCCACAAATATTGGTTAGATGCAAACATGAACTAGATTATGAAAATAGACAGAAGGTAAAACAAGATTAAAATCGAATGGTATAAGAAATTTAATTAGGTTAAATAAAAATACATGTGTCTCCTCCTGTTGCTTTGAAGGGATAAGTTCTGGGAAAGGAATCGGCAGATAAGTACTTGATTGTGCTTGATGTTCTGAAATGTTTGACCCATATTGATCTATTTTGATAAACTTTCCATCCGTAGAGGGAATTGAACAAATTTGTTCAGAAGAAGAAGAAGATAGAAAATCAGAAATTGAAATTTTGAAAGCAGATTTTGGCTGTGTTAGTGGAGTTTGAAGAGATGATGCAATGAAGATGCTGGTATCATGAATTAGCGGCGATTGATTCACTGAGGCATTAGGCGAGGTTGCAGAAGTTTGGGAGTCAAAGTAATCCCTAGCATTTTCTAGTGAAGAAAATGAAAGTTTTCTGCTTACCAAAGGTAAAGTATCCCTAATTAGATGAGCTGGAGAACTATGATGTTGAATCGGATTAGGGATATCCTGCAAAAGACCAGACCCAATTTGAAGAACCGATTCTGACACAGTAGACTCAGCCAGGACTCTGAAAGTTTCCGAGTTAACAGATCGGAACGAGTCATCCTCAGAAGAAGGCTGAGGAATAAAGTTCTCAGGATAATTAAATGGGAATTTTCTTTTTCCTAACATTGTGGATGATGCTAATGGCATATCATCATCATATGACAAGTTTTCAGTGATGACAAAAGGTCCGAATACTTCATAAGATTATGAAGGATTTTGGTGAACCCTACTACGACTATCTTGCCTGTTACTTTGCAGTAGAGGATCCTCATCTACATATGTTCTAAAGATGTCTTTGAAAGTTTCCCGAACTCCGGGTTGGTTTAGATATGACTGCAGTGGTACCGGCACTCCTGTATGGTCGAAGTTGTCTTTAGGGTTCCAAATTTGAACTAAGACATCATTTAACCAATTCATATCATCATTAGGATAGGGAGAATTAACAAAAATATCATAAATATCTTCTAGAGGTCTTCCTTGAAGAACTGCACAGCTCCCCACTTTGTGTCCCAATCGTAGACAATGAGATAAAAACTTAGAAGGAAGGTTGAGGTAGTTGAAGAAGATTGAAGTAACAGGATAGTTTCCTACTTTCACTAACAGATGATTGATAAGAGGTTTTTCTATGTTTTTCCAAACTAGAACTCTTGGCAGACAGTCAGGAGACTATGATCCTTTACACACTCTAGAAACTTGCCTTATCTTGCTAGCAATCAAACCTAACATTTCCTAACTTTTGTGTTCATGTTTAGCATTTGAGATAGAGTCCCATATTGGGATCTCTTTTAATTTTTCCGTAGAAATACTCATTCCTTGGTAGGCAGTTGTAGCTGCTAGAACATTACCAAAAGGATACAATGGTCCATTTGTAGAAATCCAGTGAAAGTCAGCTTCTGTTCTAAACGTGATTATGAACAAATTTGGATCCACCTTTCTTATTTGGAAACCTAGATGAACTCCCTAAAAGTAATTAAGTGCTCCTCTAACCTCCCATTGTTTCAAGTTCTCAATAGAGAATATTCTAGCTAAAATACTATGAGGTTTTATACCAAAATCTCTAATGAAGGATGAAGTAGTAGGGAGAAGGCCAGTGTTACTATGGTTAGCTAAACGTTGAGCTAAAGAGAGACCACTCAGGTGTTTGTAAAGGTTAAAAGGTTCCCCCATTGAAAGAGAAAAGAAGAGAAGCAGATTTTAGTAACTAAGAAAAATATGGCAGTAGAGAGGGATTTATAGAGAAAAAACAGGTCGGGGAGAAAAGATTTAGAGAAGATAAGTAAGGTATGGCTAAGTGAAAAACCCGTGAATGATACGGAATTCGAAAAAATATTATCATAACGCATAGCATATCAAAAATCGACAACGGCTTGAAATTCAAATTTTAAAACTGAGCAACAAGGTACGATGAGGAAGGTTTGAGGGAAAACCTTTGACTAACGAGTTTTTGGGGAACGTATCATCCTAAAATCATAGACAGAACAAGGCATCCGAGTAATAGAAGATAAAAAAGGACAGCTTGAAATATATCTTACGAATGTGAGCAAACTAATATTTTGCCATCCAAAGACAGGACATCCATAAATTCTAGTAATATAAATAAGACTTATGCTATCTAATTAATTTAATCATGGATATCCTTCTAAAATTGTCTACTAAGATTTAAAACATGGTATCAAAAATGATATCCAATAAGACCGATATCAGAAGAGAGCGAAGCTAAGTTTCTTATAAGATACATGCCGGGAAAAAAAACAGTTACTAGTAGAGATTGTAAATTTAAGAGTAGGCTATGGAAGTGGATGAAAAACTCTAATAGTGCTACCAAGGACTGGGGCTTATGGTTACTTATAAGTACTCGGCATGTATTAGATGTTTGTACTAAGGTACTCAATTCCTTTCCAGGGTAATATTAAATAATTTGTTTGGATAAATTTTTGATTAATGGCTAAGGGATAGTACCTAATTGAGACCTACTATTATGCATTCAAGTCTCACTGCTTTTGATGTTTATGTACTGGCGGGTAAAAACAGCAGCATTAAGCTTAACGTGTACTAGAGTCTAATATGTATCATTATTCCATTAGATTTCACTCATCTAGCTTTGGTGCAAGGTCTTAGCAATAAACTAAGATGGAAGGTTGCGGAATTCTAAACCTAGATTAGCCTAATTTCTATAGGGAAGGTGTATCTAATGTCATCATGATTCAAAGCATGCAACAGAACCTAAGAGATTTAGAGTAAGTATAGACTACAAGCAATTTAAGATGAGAAGACTTGACAGTTGACAAGAAACAAAGGAGAGAAGGAGGAAGATTTATACGCAACATTATTGATGTTTATCCAATAACTAGTATAAATAAAACGAGAGCCTGGAGGGAATTCAGTATACAAAGAGAAACAATTTTTAGAAGAAAAAAACAGCAAGTTAAGACTATGGCATGCAATCATAGTATTATTCCTGAAGGTGCACGGGTTTCCATTACCAGAGTAATGCGATGCATAGAAGACCATCTTCATAGGATTCAATAATACTTTTGTTATTTATGTGGTACTGATAGGTTTTTGCATGCAGTGCAAGCTAAGTATCTAGCCTATTGCAACATGAAGCCAGAAGAGAATGAGAAGTTGGATGATCAAACTAAGTCTAAGATTCAGTTTAATATTGAGCATGGACTTCCAATTGATGTCACTATCTTGTATAGTGAGATGCCTCCCGGGTTAGATTATGACTATGTTCGAAAAATGGAGGCAAGGTATACTAGGAACAAGGGAAATGGGAATTTTGAAGCTGCAGAGCTGATGTGATTTTAAAGTTATTGTAGATATGAGGTTCAAACTCTCGGACTTGTAGAGATTAAAGTTTTTAAAATACTAAATAATTATATACAAAGAATATAAACAATGGTGAGAGGTACTGGAACTAAGGATTTGGCCAATCTTCATAACATAAGGTTCAATTAGTTATTCTTTGTCAGTTTTAGCTCAAGAAATTTAAACATGGACTCTTATTTTGCCATGGTAGATTCTCAAAACATTAGTTATAAGTTGTAAGCATGGGACATCAAACATTTAAGCAAGCATGACCCATCTAATAAAATAATAACTAATTAATCAAAATCATATTTTAATTAATTTTAGTGCAAAAGTCATAAAAAGAATAAAAATAAATTTACCCATGTATGAAGTTCGGCCTCCTCCATCGTCCCAGCGTTAGGGTTTAGCTCATCATGCTCAAAACACACTCATAAGATATAAACATGGCTCAAAAGGTGTTTTTATTGAAGAGGAATAATAATACAGAGAATCTGCAACACCTAATGGTCGTTACAGAAATCACCGTTACAATCAGGTGTTGTTTATAAACGATAACTGTGGTCTGCTGTTAAAGAACGATACTTCTTTGCGACTGTTTTGTGCGTCTTATGTTCTTCATCTTCTTCTTTCCTGCACCAGCAGAGAGACTTCTCTGCACTTTCTTTTATGGCTCTGTTCTACCCCCTATTAACTGCCCAAACTCTCGACAGCCTTCTAAGATACCCGAACACCCTTTAAATACCCAACTGCATCAAAATCTCTCGTCATAACTCCTCCAAATCTTTACAGTTAAGAAAATATATTTTCACGGAATTTCCTTTTTCTTCTCTGCATGCGATATCTTCCAGCTGACTCTCCTTTTTTTATATCTTTTGCACTCCAAACACGAAGGAAATTGAACCAAGTCTTCTCCCAGCACACGCCAACCACAGAGAAACACGAAAAGTAATAGAACAACCCCGGGAAACACTCACGCCTCTGTTTTCTTCAATCCAACGATGCAGCCCAAGTTTGTCGAAACAAAACACCTTACCACCCATGTTCAACTGAAACAGGGTGATTACAACTCATTGGGGAGATTGAGTCTCTCCAAAACTCCCGGAAAAATCTTCACAGAAACTATCGGAAAAATATGTAACTCTATTTTCTCCCAAAACCGATTATTCAGCCAAACTGGATCGATATAAACAATCATACCACGCCTGTTAAGTCCAGAGGAACAAACCCAATCATATTCAGCCGTTGAATCTCCTTAAATCCCGTCCAAAAAATCAAACCCAACTCTTCCTGTGAAGAACCAAATTTCCCGCCAAGAGTAAAATTCAAACGAAGGGGATGAAGGTGCCCCTTATCCTGTTGCTTGGGTGCCGATAGTAATTTGGGTGCCCCTTAGTAATTTGGGTACCCCTTATCCATTAGTGAGAGTCCGAATAACAAATGTCCCTTGGGTGCCTTTAGACAACTTTTCGAGCCGATTTTTCCAAAAAAAATTATTGCCCAAAAATACCTACAAACACATAAAACACCATAATAAGTACAAAAATGGGTACTAACCATATACACAATAGAAATGAAAATAGACACATAAATGCGTCTATCAAGAGCGGGCAGAAGCAAGAGGAGAAATAGCATGCTAAGCTACTCAGGAAGGAGAAGCAATGGATGGGGATAGCTACTTATAAATCTATTATGTTTCTATTTCAAAGGTTATTTTGTTTAGGAGGAGAAAAATGTCTGTTTAATAGAATTTGCATGTAATGTTCAATTAAGTAAGTTGAAGTTATGTTTAAACATCTTTTTCTGTCTTATAAGTCCTAGCTTAATTTATATTTTAATGGAATAAAGCAAACACGGCGCTCTGAATCAAGATGATCAATAAGGATACGGCTCTAAAAGACCAAAAGTTAAGGTTTTCTAGGCTAATTTCAAATAAACTAGTCTCAATAGCTCAATTCTATTTGCGTATTCTAAACTAGTCCTGAACTTAAAATTGACACTAACTTCTTATGAAGATTAATTCTCTATACCACCTCTAACTTTTTATGAAATTGACTAAAAGCATCTATCTAGAGTACCTAAGTTAGTTACAAACTGGATTTGTGAAAGGATTATCTTAGAATTTGACTAGAATTACTAAATGAAAAAGGCTAAGCCAAGGGAGTAGAATTGAAGACTCTAGGCAGAGAAATCTAAATAAAAGATAGAAGAGGTTGTCTCTGCATTATTACGAAATGTTAAAGAGGTTTCATAATTGCAAGGTCAAAGATAGGTGCGATAGGATTGAAGAGAAAAGAATAAGGAAGATAATAGGGAGCCATTAAGAGACTTTAAGATAGCAGGTTTCAAATCGATTTAATATCCCTCCTATACAACTATAAATTAGGATAACCAAGAAGATTACAGGGTTACAGAAAAATCTTGAGATTCCTTAGCATAGAAAAAGAAGTCATAATGGCTTGCGATCACAAAAAAATACCCAAAGATGTATTGATTTCATAAACTAGGGTCATGCGTTGTAGAGATAATCATCTACATCGCATCCGGTACTATAGGTGTCCAAATTGCTCTAAAGAAGCTTTTTTACATCCTAACCAGGCTCAATATCTATCCTATTGCAATCTAAGAAGAGAAGAGAAAGAGAAACTATGTCCTTGCGCTAAGAGAATTATCTAGTTTAAGATTGAGAAAGGGTTATCTCTTGATGCTAAGATTTATCTCAAGGAAATGCCATATGGTTCCGACTATCTTTATGTTCAGAGAAGGGAGACAAGGTATCACAGAACGATAGGTAAGGGGAACTATGAAGAAATGGAACAGAGAGATACAGAAGAGGGGATATAGAACTAGTATGTTTGAATGCTATCTAAAGGTTTCATAAAAAAAAACTTAGAATCCATCTAGCCCTTTCAGTTTCTTAAGGTGTTTTCTATATTATTATCTATGTTGAATCTCAGTCCTAGCATGTAAATCTAATTTCGAAGTTTTAATGAATTTTTATTATTTAAAAACATAATCGATAATAACATTATTTGCCGAAAGCTTCACTGTAATGTTATCTAAATGTCCTATTGATCAACTTAGTTATGGACTGAAAGTTAAACATGAGTATGCATATGAGGTTAGTGAAATTCCTTTTTGGTTCAGCAAAATCCGATTAAGATTGAAATTTTTTGGAAAAAACGGTCAAAGTGTAAAAAACATTTTATAGAAGAAAACAGAATTAAAGGTCAATATGGGTTTTCCTTGTGTACTTATAATTTTCCTCCCATTACAAATCCCTCCTAGCTTAGGACTCAACACAAGCAGGAGACTACTCGCAAGTCATTGAAGGTTCAAAGAGAAATTTTGATGAAGATTGAAGGAAGAGTTTAGAACACTTAACCATAATTGGATTATAGACATAGTATGCGTACTTGCATATATGTTATACAAGACCGGTATAGTATGCATACTCGTATGCGTACTGAGAAGGTCAGGTAAAGTCTGGGAACCTTGGTATGCGTACCCGTACGTGTACTAGCGAACTCAGTTGAAGTCCGGAAATTTTTGTATGCGTACCCGTATGCGTACTAATTCAACTGTTGTTTTGGATGTGTGATAGTATGCGTACTCGTTCGCATACTGTCGGACATAGTCCAAGTCCGGTTACTTAAGTATGCATACCCATTTGCATACTTGAGTGGGTTAAGTTCTAGAATCGGTTTGTTCATGAACTAATACATTTATATAATAAGGAATGCAATCTTTTGCAAACCATGGCTATAATGTTCTTGACTTGATTCGAGTGAATCAAAATCGATTTTGCTTCAATTGTGTCTTGTATACTTCTATGAGAATATAAACAATTGAAGAACTCTATAACTAGTTTCATTTGAGTCATTTGAACTAGTTGTTGATAAGATGAATAAGGTTGATAAGAAAGTGTTCATAAGGCTAACTTCGGTTAACTATTTTTGAGCCAACAAGGTGTACAC
The DNA here is from genome assembly GCA_023531105.1 of Papaver atlanticum. Classification (NCBI taxonomy): domain Eukaryota; kingdom Viridiplantae; phylum Streptophyta; class Magnoliopsida; order Ranunculales; family Papaveraceae; genus Papaver; species Papaver atlanticum. Next base: position 6,499,324 of record JAJJMB010012638.1, on the reverse strand, counting down.
GTTTAGGTACGGTTACTCATATCTAAATGAAGGTACATTTCATTTGTGTGTAACAAGCTAAGACCATCTAACGATGGACATATATTGTTTTGGTTTCAAGCAAACTTAGCTTGGCTCTTAGATCAGGTTTCATCTAACGGTGAATGTTGATTGCTTTGTTTCAAAGCAATCAAACCCTGATTTGAAAACTATATAAATGAGAACTCTAGATACTGGTAAACCTAATACCCACACCTCCTGTGTGATACTAGTTGCGACTAGAGTCGATTCTCCATTAACCTTAGGTTTTTCACGAAACCCTGTAGGTTAACGACTTGAAGACTTCATTGGGATTGTGAAGCCAGACCAAACTATTTTCTCTGTAGTTGCATGTTCTGATCTTGCTGTTTTCTATCGTGATTGAGTACTATCTTCTCTAAAATTTGCTCGAGATTTAATTTCTGATAGGCAAGATAAAAAGTAGTCACAAACATCTTCGTCTCATAATTTGTGATTCCACAATATCTTGTTCGCTACCATACGATTAAGATTATTGTGAGGTGATTGATATTTCTAGGCTGTTCTTCGGGAATATAAGTCCGGTATATCAATTGGTTCCTGTTCACCTTGATTTATCAAAAGATGGAACAAAACTCATAGGTTTATCTATGGGAGACAGATTTATCTATACAATAGACTTTTCTGTGTGAGACAGATTGGTTTATCAAGTCTTCGACTTTGGGTCGTAGCAACTCTTACTTGTGGGTGAGATCAGCTAAGGGAATCAAGTGCGCAGAATCCGGCGTGGTTCTAGAGGCGTAAGGAACGCAACTGTACCTTGATCAGTATGAGATTGGTTAGGGCTCAACTACATTCCAGTCCGAAGTTAACTTGGAGTAGGCTAGTGTCTGTAGCAACTTAATACAGTGTGGTGTTCAAATCTGGACTAGGTCCCGGGGTTTTTAAGCATTTGCGGTTTCCTCGTTAACAAAATTTCTGGTGTCTGTCTTATTTCTTTTCTGCATTATATTTGTTTATATAATTGAAATATCACAGGTTGTGCGTAAGATCAATCATTTAGATAATCCAACCTTCGGTTGTTGATATAAATTGATTGACACTTACCGTTCAAGTTATTTATTATATTTAATCAGGCTCGCAAATTCCTATTTGTTTGATTGCGGATTGAATTGAGAAATTGAGATATAACTCTTTGATATACTTTTCTTAAGATTGAGTATGACTGTCTAGTTGATTCTCTTGAAAGTATATTGGAGTTAGCCCATATAGATTGCTAAGCAAAAAAATTCGTGTGGTTGTTAGACCCCCATTTTTTCAATTGGTATCAGAGCACACAAACACGTTCAAGACCTTACAAGTGTGTGTTTGTAGCGATCTGACTCTATGGACAGAAGTGCTATCTTTATAAACGTACCGCCAATCTTTGATGGTTTGAATTACTTGTGGTGGAAAATTTCTATGCGTGCCTTTCTTCAAGCGCGTTATTTTCAATCATGGGTCTTCGTTGTTAATGGCTATAATCCTCTGGTTGTTACAATAGGAACTGTAACGGTTCCAAAGGATATTGGTGATTATGATGTTGTCGAGATTCTTGCTGCAAAGCGAAATTATGACGGATTGAATGCAATCATCCATGCCATTACCCCAGATCTTCAGCACCATGTGACTACTTGCACTCGGTCTAAAGATGCTTGGGATATCTTAGAAACCGTATTTGAAAGGAATACCTGTAAAAAAGAAGTTAGGCTTCAAAACCTAAATTATGATTGGGAAAACCTTCGTATGGCAGATGAAGATTCATTTGATGTGTTAATCACAAAGTGTCTGAAATTGTTAATGCATCTTTTGCGTTGGGTAAGACTATTCCTGAAAACTATAAGTCGAGATGAAAATTCTCAGATCATTGCCATCTAGATACGATTCTAAGAAACATGCCTTCGTTGAAGGAAATAACCTTGATGTGCTTTCCATAAATACTCTCGTTGGGAAGTTAAAGACCTTTAATCATGAGCATGTTTCCAAGTATGGAAAGGATATTTGTTAGAGCACTGCTCGGTCGAACTCGCAAGCATTGCTATCTCAAGCTTGTTTGTCTATGTTAGTGATCAAAACTATATGTCTTGATTTCTAGTCTACTTATAGTAATGTCTCGGACTAGGATAGATTGTGTAGTTGAGTATTAGACTTCATGGCATTCATCATTTGAAGACAAAGAACTACTAAGGAGAGCTTGTGGAACTTCATCAACAAAAGGTATGTGGAGACTAAAACTCATCTATCACTTGGAAAGTCTATTTCTACTCTATCTCCTATATTGAGAAAAAATTCGTATTACGATAGTTTTCGATTATGCACATTTGAGATTTCGAGCTGAGTTTAACTCGCTTACATATTTCTCAAAATATGTGTTGGTAAGCTTTCGCTTCAACCAAGTTCATCTTATATTCTTGACGAAAGTCAAAAGATGATCATGTGAAAATCGCCGAGTAACATCTGACATGGTTTGTGTGGTACAATCATTTGGTGTAGACTTGGAATGTTTCGTTATGATTATTTCAATAACTTGAAAATTGCTTTGATGCTAATAGTGTGTGAAAACGGCTATTGTCATCCTCTAAGAATGTTTCAATGATTGAAATAGAGTTTTGAACACTTAACCAACATTGGATTATAAACATGTTATGCACTCTTGCATATATGTGATCCATGTCCTGGAACCATAGTATGCATACCCGTATGCGTACCTGTTGGTTTGATAAGTCCGGGAACCTAAGTACACGTACCCGTACGCATACTGGCGTAAGGTTCATGTCCGGAAAATTCTGCTGGGTTTGGAGGTATGCGTACCCGTTCGCGTACTGGCGAAAACCAAACTTGGTCTGGCTACTTCAAGTATGCGTACCCGTTTGCATACTTGAATGGTTAAGGTTCTAAAATCGGTTGTGACATGAACAAATAAATTTATATAATAAGGAATGCATTCTTTGCAAACCGTGACTATAATGTTCATGAATTGATTCGAGTGAATCAAACTGATTTTGCTTCAATTGTGTTCTTGTATACTTCTATGAGAATATAGCAATTGAACAACTCTTTAACTAGTTTCATTTGAGTCATTTGAACTAGTTATGGTTATGATGAATAAGGTTGATATGAGAGTGTTCATATACCTAACCTCGGTTAACTAGTGTTGAGCCAACATGGTGTACAAGTTTAGGTACGGTTACATAAACCTAAATGAGGGTACATTTTATTTGTGTATAACAAGCTAAGTTCGATCTAACGGTTGAAAGATATTAGCTTGTATCTAATCAGGTGTTGATGGTGGTTTTAGTTCAGGTCTAAAATTGTAAAACCCTGCATTTAATATGCTGTCATTCTGCAAAGAGACAGAGCCATGTAAAGTGATGAGTGCCCAACCTCTTCACCTGTGCATTTATTGAGTAATTCAATATATTTATGTGAAATTTATCCATAATGGTGCATGTAGCAACAATCCCAGATATTCTGTAAATTTCAGCACCCTGCCTGTATTATTCATTAATATAAGACTCACTGAATACTTTTTGTGCTAGGTTCCCCGGCTGAACCCTTAATGTTGATATGACATGACAATTAGTGTTCCCTCGCAGCAGAGTAGCATGAATTTCCCGAAGTATCAAGGTTAAGGATTTGCATAAAAGTACTCAATCGGAAAGCATACTGCTCTCTGGTAATAAATTTAAAGAACTCTATGTCAACATACAGAGTTCAATCAATTTTGTGATTATTCACGAGATTAAAATTTCAACCTAATTAATATGCAAAATTAGGGTTTTTGCGCCCTGCGGAGTATATCGGACCCTGCTGGTCAAAACTAAACCTAGGAAAACTAGGCAATTGATCCGCCATGGATTAGTAGGTGCAAAATCCTACCCAAAATCAAAAAACAAGGAATAAAAGAGGATCCGCGGAAAATAGGAGCAGCAACAAAGGGAGGTGTGGCCGTGCCATAGGCCAGCCGGCGACACTTGCAGATGGCCATGCCCCCCCATGCTGCTTGACCGTCCCTCCTCTTTCCCATCGACCAATCAGGTCGCTTAAAATCCGCCACATGCACATGAGTTGTGGCCGGGACCATACTTGCTGGCCCTCTTTCTTGTCGACCAATCAGGTCGCTTTAAACCCGCCACAGTATTAAAAGAGGCAAGTTACACCGGATGGTCACAACGCCAATTAGCTTCCCAAAACCGTGCCAGCACGCTAATGGCACGCCAAACGTGCCATTCCGCTCCAGCATGTTAATTGGCATGCCAAACGTGCCATGCCGCGCCAATGTGTTAATCGGCATGCCAACATGCCACTCCGCCGCAGTAACATGCCAACGTGCCAAAAATGGTGCATCCGCGTGCTAACCCACTTTCTGTTCGTGGCCAACGCCATAACGGACAACAACTAGGGCATTCTATTCGGAAACACGACTTTGCTTTAGTGGCGTTAGTCAAAACCATAATTTCCAGTCATAGCCCAAACTACGCCACTTTGGGCCCCATAACATGCCATGAGCCATGTGGGACCCGGGAAACCCTAAAAATGGCGCCATGTTATAGCCACTCATAGCTGCCCTTGCCCCTATGGTCGTCCCCAGGTTACGGCCCTGCCATAATTCCTTTGGCGTGGCCATGGCACCGTTGGCACAAAAAACGTCACCGTGTCGCGGCCACATGCCACACACGCCAATTAAGGTTTCGGTATGCCAAACCCTAATTTAGGTAAGGTTGCTACACTAACCAAGCCAAGTAATGCTACCTAGGGCATTAAGTTTGATATGGCAACTGTAACTAATGTTGCCAAGCCATATTTGGGTCTAATACCAATATGCCAAAATATAGCGGCCACGGCTATGCCAGGCGCTATTCGCGCCACCATGCCGTTGTGCCACTGGCATGTGCCAATAGCGCCACTATGTTATTAACAGGTGCCAACGGAATGTGGCCATAATCAACGGCCACCCTCTTTCCTGAATTATAATCTCAGCCGTCCAAATTCACCACAGAATTGATTGGCCTATGGTAAGTCTTAGGCGACCAACCAAGACTAACCTAATAGCATCACATGCTATTCTCTTGCGGCAAGTCTCCTGACTTTGACTTGCCACACATGGCTATCTGCTACTTAGTTGGCATACAATTAATCAGAATAGCTAGGTCTTGCATACAAGACCCATTCGGCAATCTGCTACATATTTCCACAAAAATACTCGAGATATCAAACATGTCACAAACTGGGGGTTGCTCATCAGGGTATTGGTCTGGCGGTTTACATCGTGCGGCGTGCAACACGCCCATTATAAGAAAGTGTCAGGAAAGCAGGGCAGTTAGTGGCGGCAAGAAGTAGTGGGTGTAAACAAACTCGTTTTCTTCATAATGGGGGCGTGGTTTCTGACACTTACACATTACCCCACTTCTCCATCACTCAACCACTCCCACTTTCTACGAGATCAGGGTGCATTAAATTATGACTTGTATCAATAGGTTTCTACCTATTTCGACTAGACAACAAGTTTTGGTTAACAACAACACAGTATCCAGAAAAACACCAAAGAACTGATAGCTTACATTCCACAAGCCAGTTCCATATTCTGATAAAAGTCATAAAATAGCCACACCTTTAGAATTAACCATTCTGGTCTCAACACCTTCTTCGCTTCCCTCCCTATGACCAACCCTTCTCCTTCACTTTGTGACCGAAGCAAGACTGGAACGTCCATTTCTTAGTTTAGGCCAGGATTGTACAGATTGATCTCTCGAATCTAAAGTACTCCCGTGCAGTGCATTTGTTTAGGTCTAAATTCGTTTCTCATCAACACACCCAAATTTACCAAAACCGGCAGAAACAGTTTTTACCCCAAAACATCAGGTTTTCATCTAACGGTGAATATTGAATGTTTTGTTACCAAGGTAACTTAGATTGCAAACCCTGATTTGAAAACTATATAAAAGAGAACTCTAGCAACTGGGAAACCTAATCCCCACACCTCATGTGTGATATTAGTTGCAACTAGAGTCGATTCTCATTTAACCTTAGGTTTTTCACGAAACCCTGTAGGTTATCGACTTAAAGACTTCATTGGGATTGTGAAGCCAGACCCAACTATTTTCTCTGTAGTTGCGTATTCTGATCTTACTTGTTCGTGATTGAGTATTATCTTTCCTAAGATTTGCTCGAGATTTATCTCCGATAGGTAAGATTAAAAGAAGTCACAAACATCTTCCTCTCATCGTTTGTGATTCCACAATATCTTATTTCGCTACCATACGATTAAGATTATTGTGAGGTGATTGATAATACTAGTCTGTTATTAGGGAATATAAGTACGGGTTATCAATTGGTTCCTGTGCACCTTGATTTATCAAAAGACGGAACAAAACTCGTAGGTATTTCTGTGGGAGACAGATTTATCTATTCCAATAGACTTTTCTGTTTGAGACAGATTTGTTTATCAAGTGTTCGACTTTGAGTCGTAGCAACTCTTAGTTATGGGTGAGATCAGCTAAGGGAATCAAGTGCGGAGAATCAGCTGGGGTTCAGAGACGTAAGGAGCGCAACTATACCTTGATTAGTGTGAGATTGATTAGGGCTCAATTACATTCCAGTCCGAAGTTCATTGGTAGTAGGTTAGTGTCTGTAGCGGCTTAATACACTGTGGTGTTCAAAGTTGGACTAGGTCCCGGGTTTTTTTTGCATTTGCGGTTTCCTCGTTAACAAAATTTCTGGTGTCTGTGTTATTTCTTTTCCGCATTATATTTTTTTATATAATAGAAATATCACAGGTTGTGCGTTAAGATCAATCAATTAGATGATCCAAACTTTGGTTGTTGATATAAATTGATTGACACTTGAATACTGGTCTTTGGTACCGTTCAAGTTATTTCTCTTATATTCAATCAAGCTTGCAAATTCCTATTTGCTGATTGCGGATTGAATTAAGAGATAGAGATATAAAACTCTTTGATATACTTTTCTATAGATTGAGTCTGACTGTCTAGTTGATTCTCCTGAAAGTATATTGGAGTTTGTATATACAGATTGCCGAACGAAATATTGGGTGTGGTTGTTGTACCCCCGCCTTTTCAATTGGTATCAGAGCAGGCAAACATATTTAAGACCTCATAAGTCTGTGTTTGTAGCGATCTGAGTATGGACGATATTGTCTCTGAAAACGCTTCACCAGAAATGGATAAACTCAACTTCGAGCGTGTTCTAGAAACCATCGATATGGTTGAGGATCCTATGTTAAAAAAATTCATCAATAATCTTTGTCTAGAAAAACATCGATTGATAAGGAAAATTGATGGACTTCATTGCGAGATTTATATCAAAAAATCTGAGCTTCGAGAACGTTCTGAAGAGGTTGTTTATCTCCATAAGAAGTTGGATAAACAAATCCAGATCAACTCTTATCTTGCTGCAGAAATTGCAAAACTTAAGGATTTGAAATATGTAAAGTCACTTTCAATGGATATGAGTAACTCCTCTAATTCTTCATTGAAGAATTGCCGTATGTTAGGTGATAAGCGAGGTTTGGGCTTTGTGAAATCTGAAGGTGCTCAGAATACTTCGAACAAGGATAAAGATGTTGGTACATGTTTGTTTTGTGGTTCTCATGATCACTTCCAACATGTATGTTTGCCTTTTAGAAAAAGATTAAAAGCTGCATGTAATCTTCACAAGAATGCTGAGCAACTTTTGTCTGCTCTCAAAGGACATTCAATACTAACAAGAAAGCCTAATATGGTTAGTAGTGCTAGTATGGGAGCTTTTGCTCTAAAATCAACATCACTCTTTCAATGGTTTCTTGATAGTGGATATAGCAGGCATATGACTTGAGATCTCTCGTGGTTTTTCAACATAAGCGACTTTGAAGGTGGTCCATTAACATTCGGAGATGGGAGCTGCTGCTACATAAGCAAGAAAGGGACGATCAAATTACCTGGCGTTCCTGAAATTCATGATGTAGTCTACGTAAAAGGTATGACTGTTAACCTTCTTTCTGTTAGTCAAATTTATGACAAAGGCCATAAGGTTGTCTTCAATGCTAATGGATGTGACATTGTAGACAAATCTAGGAAAGTGATTTTTCAAGGATCACGTGGCAAAAATAACTGTTATCTATTTGATACTCAGTTTAGTAATTGTTGCAACTTGACTAAGGTGGAATCTACTCATCTTTGGCATGAGCGTTTTTGTCACATCAATTATCGACTTCTAACTAAGATCATTAACAAAGAACTTGTTAGAGGTGTTCCCAAAATCAATGCTAATATTGAAGGTGTATGTGGTGCCTGTCAAAAGGGTAAACAAACGAAAGTTCCACATAAATCATCTCGAGATATTCTCACTAAAGCTCCACTTGATTTAATTCATATGGATCTCTTCGGCCCAATTCAACAACCTACAATGGCTAGAAAGAAATATGCTTTGGTTATGGTAGATGATTACACCAGATTCACTTGGGTGGCATTTTTGGCTCACAAGAATGAAACCCTTGGTGAATTCAAGATTATTGTTAATAGAATCCAGAATGAACAGGGTCGCAAACTAAAGAAAATTAGAAGCGATCGTGGCACTGAATTCAAGGACACCAAAGTGTTTAAATACTGTGATTTTCTGGGGATTATTCAACAATACTCGCCACCTATTACTCCATAAGCTAATGGAATTGCGGAAAGGAAGAATAGGAACATTCAGGAAATGGCAAGGGTAATGCTCCATAACAAAAACTTATCGTTAAGGTTTTGGGGAGAGGTTGTTTTTACGGCTTGCTACTTGATCAATCTTGTTTACTTGAGGGTCAAAGACCCTAAACACTCCCTATGAGTTGTGGTACGGTAAGAAACCCAACTTTCACTATCTCAGGGTGTTCGGAAGTAAGTGCTACATTCTTAAGGACCGTGAATAGAAAGGGAAATTTGACTCCAAAAGCGGTGAAGGTATTTTTCTTGGCTATGCATCTGACAGTTGTGGTTTCCAGGTCTTTAATCTCATAACCCAAGTCATGATGGAGTCTGTAAATGTTATCATTGACGATCTAAGTAATTTTCATCATGATGACTCTCCTGCTGAATTGCCTCCAATCGAGACAATTGAGAAAATCAAAGAAATTCCAGAATCAGTAGAAGTTATTCCAACAGTTATTGATCCTGATGTTTCCAGTGATGAGGAGAAAAGCCCTAGTCAGGCTATTCCTGTTGAACAAGAACGTGCCCCTCGGCATCTTTGGGTTCAAAGGAATCATGATACTAACAGTATTATTGGAGAAAAATATTCTACAGCTAATACGAGAGGACAACTTCAAAATATTTACAATTTTGGTTGTTATCTATCGCAAGTAGAGCCAAGAAACATTGAATGAAGCTCTTAGCGATCCCTTTTGGGTGAATACAATGCATGAAGAGTTAAATCAGTTCCAAAGACAAGATGTATGGAAGCTCGTACCTCGTCCCCCCAGTATAAATATTGTTGGTTCTAAATGGATATTCAAGAACAAGTCTGATGAATTTGGCACCATTGTCAGAAACAAAGCTAGACTTGTCGCTCAGGGATATTCACAGATTGAAGGAATCTACTTTGAAGAAACCTTTGCTCCTGTGGCACGCCTTGAGTCTATTCGATTGTTATTAGCTCATGCTTGTTTTCTTAAGGTTAAGCTGTTTCAAATGGACATTAAATCCGCTTTCCTAAATGGAAATTAAAAGGAAGAGGTATATGTCGCTCAACCTAAGGGATTCGAAAACCCCGATTTCACAGATCATGTCCTTAAGCTTAATAAGGCATTATATGGGTTAAAACAAGCACCGCGTGCCTGGTTCGAAAAACTGACTGCTTCCCTTCTTAGGAAAGGTTTTTCGAGAGGCTGAGCTGATAAAACGTTGTTTACCAAATGGAGTAGGAAAGATGTTGTCATCGCTCAAGTCTATGTAGATGATATCATCTATGGATCAACATCTGAGAAACTTGCAAAAGATTTTCAAGTCTCTCTTGGCAAGGAGTTTGAAATGAGCAATGTTGGTGAATTAAAATTCTTTTTGGGTTTACAAATTCAACAACACAAGGATGGAATTTACTTATCTCAAGAAAAATATTCAAAAGATCTTGTCACAAGATTCGGTCTTGATAAGTCAACTCCAAAACTAACTCCTATGCCTACCACGGGCAAACTACATCGAGATGAGAAAGGTGTAAATGTGGATCAAAAACTCTATCGATCTATCATTGGAAGTCTTTTATATCTTACAGCCACTAAACCTGATATTTCTTTTAGTGTTGGTTGATGTGCTAGGTTTCAGGCAAATCCAAAGGAATGTCATCTTGCAGCTGTGAAAAGGATCATACGATACGTCAATCACACTGTCGGGTTTGGTCTATCTTACACTTTTGATACTAACACTGATCTTTCTGCCTGATTGGGCAGGATATGTAGAAGACAGAAAAAGTACATCAGGGGGTTTCTACTATGTAGGATTGAATCTTGTGGCTTGGGATAGCAAGAAACAAAATTCACAATCCATGTCTGCATGTGAAGCAGAATATATTACTGCAAGCTCATGTTGTACTCAACTTCTCTGGATGAAACAAATGCTTGCTGATTATGGAATTGATACTTGAATAATGAAGATCTTTTGTGACAACTCAAGCGCGATTCGAATCACTGAGAATCCCATTGAGCACTCAAGAACTAAGCACATTGATTTAAGGTATCATTTTATTCGAGATTTCTATGAAAGTGGTATCATAAATTATGGAATTTGTGCCTTCTGAACAACAATTGGCTGATATTCTCACCAAACCATTAGACACTGCTACATTTTAACACTTACGGCAGTCTATTAGTGTTGTTTTGGTTCATTAGCCTTTCCTAAATTCTTGCCCCTGCACTTATCTCGATCTGTTGGGCAATTGAATTTGGAATTCCAGGTTAAGTGTGTTAGAGCATTGCTCGGTTGAACCCACCAAGCGTTGGTATGTCAAGTTTGGTTGTCATATTTTAGTGAATCAAAACTCATTTAAAGAGTCGCTTGATTATTTACTAGAATAACCTTCGTATAGGTTAGCTAGAAAGTTACTAGGATATGAGACTTACAAGTATTACGTGAAGACTTGAAGAATGTGAAGAAGTAAAGAGCTACAACGACGACATCATCCTTCCTCTTGAGGTTAGTAATATTTGACTTGAACTGTTTCATTCCTAAGGTATCTTTCAAGTCGTGCATATTGAAAACATAACTGTGAAGCTGTGAATGATTATACTCTAGTTAGACATAGTATTAAGGAATTACAATACGAAGTATAACGTCTATCTTTTGAACTTCGTATATAAGACATCGACATAATCGTATGAATGCTATTGTGATTATATATGGGTATGGGTGAAGATTTCGTCCTAGGAAACAATGTTTTACATTCGTTTAAAGGAAGTACAATTCATAAACTTGTTTTATGAATCGAATGGGAAATCGCTAGGCTTATTGGTAGTGTTATTCATTGCAAATCTTTGGACTACCAATATGTGTGTTTAGTATAACCGTTCATAACTTGTTTATGTTTCCTGGTAAAACTATTCATAAGGCCTGAATTTTGTATTGGTATGACTTTTATTAGTGAAACCGATCTTAAGTAATCACCTGAGATGGTATGATCGATATGTTGTAATTGGTATGACAAACTCTATACATTGGGGAACCGATCCTAGTAAGAGGTGCAACCAATCACAAGCAAGGGGAATCGATCCTTGTAAGAAGTACAACAAGTCTTAGTAATTGGTGACCGATCATATGACTTGTGAAACCGAATACAAGTTAAATACCATAAAAATGTGGTAACCGATCTTAATACCTAGTCAACCAATTTTTGGAAAGCTAGTGTGACTGATCCTAGTACCCACATGGAGGTAGAACCGAAACTTGTTTTGGTAGAACCGTTAAACCCATGATTGGTGATTTGATAGGATAATCAATCACATAGTTCTTGGAAGTCATATGAACCAATTCTAAACTTGTTTGGAAGTGTGGCAAATCGATTCCAAGATGGTAAATATGAAAAAGGATTTACCAAGTAAAGATCTCGATATACTTTGAACACGTGCAGTAATTCTTACCTTTTATTGTTCAAAGATATTCCTTAATAGCTAAAGGAGAATCCGGATCGAAATAAATTGAGAATCTTTTAATTAAGGTTTTTAGTTTTATATGCTTTTAATTTCCAGCAATTAAAATGCATATCTTTAGAAAATAAAATTGGTAATGTGCATTTACTAATTGGAGATTTTCTAAGAGATTTCGGTCAATATTTGGACAGAGCATTTCCAGGAATTATGAAAGCCGAATTTGGAAATATATTGCATATCTTGAGAATATTTTCGGTTTTGGAAATTCCTTGGTGTCCAAACTTCCTTGGTCTATAAATATTGAAGTTTGCATTTCAAGCAAACTAATCCTTAGAGCAAGCAAAACTACCTAGTTGTGTTGTTACTGGTGAAGCCGTTTATTCGGAGAGGAAAGTACCCTAATTAGGCGAAATCTCTTACGACCGCTCGTTTTAAAGACTTCTTTGGGATTGGGAAGCTCTACGAGTACCGTTGTTGGGAAACTAGATAATTGCAGTTTATTATTAGTTTTCGATTGATTTGATTGACTAACGGTTGTTTAACTTTGATTGCACCTAGTTTGTTTATGCTTGAGAATCTTCTCTTTTGATATAAGATTCACTCAAACTAGATCGAAGTTTCGACGGGGATCTTTAGACTGTTTGTAGATCTAAAGACGTATTGTGATAATCCATTGTTAACAGACTCCGTTCTATGTGTGATTGATCACAAGAGATTCAAGTTGATTGTGTGCAGGTGTTTATTGAAGATCTAAGAAGATTTGAAGACAAATAATATTTCTTATTTGAGTTCATAATCTTTGGCGTGCACAAAACTTGATCGTCTGGGATCCAACTATAATCGGTTTATCTTTTGATAGATTGGATTGATTAGTTGAGTAGATCGGCATCAATACGTTTCTTTGTGATTCGAAGTATTGATTGCATAGTCTAGACAATTACCTTGGTGATTGTTGATTAGATAGATCTAAGGATCTGACAAAGGAGTTTATTGGGATAAATGGAAGAACCTTTTGTCAAACTCATATCACTTGTTTGAAAAGAGTTATTACCGTACAGATTTGTTGTTCCTTTACTGTTTGGAATACGAACCAAAGGAATTATTCCAAGTGCATGATTTATTGCAAGTTGGAGGCGCAGGGATAAAGACGGAACTAGGTGAACTATAGGTTTAGTTGCTTGGTCTCAACTGTACGAAGTTGGTTTAGATTTTGTATAGCGGCTTAATCATGAGAGTATTCAACTCTGGACAAGGTCCCGGGGTTTTTCTGCATTTGCGGTTTCCTCGTTAACATAAAATAAGATATGTTATCTCATCTCTTCCCTGAATAAGTTAATTAGATCACTAGAGAAAAGAATTCGGTCTAAACAGTCTGTGAAACAGGGTTCTAAGAATTCCATTCAAAAAGGTTATGGTGGACGGATTGTTGTTCACCCCATCACAACTTAAATGTGTTGGTTGTGTATCTTGTCTCATGTGCCTGGTTAAAAAAAAAAAAAGGTAAGAGTTTGCACATTTCAGGCTTTAGGAAAAGAGAAAAAGATTTTCTTGTTTCTTCTTTTTGGTCTTGTTTTCACCTTTTTGGAATTCTTCCATCTTTTCATATCTAATTGATATTGGAAGGACTTTACTCTATTTGAGCAATGAAAGAGGGTTAAAATTGACAATTCTGCCTTCTTTAGGGTTATGAGTTGTGCGTACGTGAATCCTTTAAGTATATAAAGGTTCCATAACCCTATATTCCTTTTTCCTTCTCTGAAAACTCTTTTTATCACAAGATTGCTTGTTGAGTCTGATTTGTGAATTCCTCTCACAATCTCATACTGGTATGGAGAATCCAAGCATTATGTCTTCTGATGGAAAAGATGTTAATATGATTGTTAAGCCATTAATCATGAAGGAAAAAGATAAATCTCCTGTACCTTCAACTTTGAAAAGAAAAATGAGGAATGTGAGGAAACCAAGAGTTGTTCCTTCTAATCTACAGAAGTTTCCTGGGTTCTTGAAGAGTTGAAGGAAACAAGAAAGGAGATTCAATAAATAAAGGATATTGTTTTGAGGACTCTCAAAATTCAGAAGGCCCTGGTTCGATATCAGTCTAGAAGGCTTGTTGGAATTGACTCCTTTCTTCATGAACCTTATGTTCCAATGGCTGTTGACGACAAGGAGTTCGGGGACGATAAAGAATTTTTTAGAGGCCATAAAGTCTAGTAAACTTCTTATGAGAATTTATTCTTGTGTTTTAAGAAGGATAACTAGGGTTTGGAATAGCAATTATTGTGAATACACATAGCTATTTCCAATGATTTTCATCTTGCAAAGTTTTTGGATTTATTTATTTAAATTCTAAAGTTTATTTGGAAGATGATTTTGCAGTATTAATCTTTATGATTTTATATATTGCAACTTGTTATGGGATATGTGTGTTTGCGTCCGTGAACTATGATTGTCCCATACTTTCTCAAAAGTTAAGTCTATCATATGTCTTTATTGATAAAAGATAGAATGAACTTTTGACAACAAAAGTTAATCCTATTATGTCATTATGCAAATATTGATGGAAGATAGGATGAACTTTTTTCTACAAAGATTAAGTCTATTATACGTCTCTATGAAAATATTGATGAAAAATAGAATGAATCTTTGAATATTCCGCAGTATTGATCTTTCCCTGATCCACATTCTTATGAATATACTGTGTGGCTCCGTAAGTTCTCCTATGTTGAGCATTTCCGATAAAATTAATCATGGGTTCTCTTGTGGTTAATTTAATTGAGTATTTTGGATTACGAATTCATGTTTCACGTGATTTGTTTATGTCCAAAGAAATCCTTCTTTTCTTGTGAAAGTAAGGTCGCTCTTGTTGTTCTTTCGGGAATGACATTTTATGGGGGAGAGTTCTTTTTGAACTTGTGCTTAATTGCCAAATCTTTGTGGGGAGTGCGGTTGTGGAATATTGTAGGAGTTTTCTTATATCTTTATAAACTCCTTGATGAATACACTAGTTTCGGCTATGTGAAATCATCGAAACAAAGTTGATATGTTCTCTTTTGGTCATGAAGTATCTCTATGAAAATTTCATTAGGATCCCACTAGTTTTCGTACCTTTGCAAATTTATATTGACAAAAAGGGGGGAATTAATGTGTAGTTCACACTACAAATACATATGGTTTACGGATCATTATGTAAGGGGGAGTGGTTTTCATGTGAGATGAAGTATTGACTAAGGGGGAGTGATACATATCACCATAGTATTGTTGTCAAAGTTGTGATACAGTTGAACTTTGATGTTGTGTAATAATACTATGACACTGTATAACAATGATTGAGAGCAATTGTTTTCTTATTGTTATAGCTACGGATCTTCAACAACTATGATGCTGAGTTGAACACGTTCAGAATCACTGGAGTACTTGGAAGTGACGAAGATTTCGAGTAATGTTGAAGAACCAAGGAGATCAAGCATTTGGATGAGAAGCTACAAAGTTCATTTATTTTGTAATCCATATATATTGATAGTTTTGTCACTAAAATTGACAAAGGGGGAGATTGTTAGAGCACTGCTCGGTCGAACTCGCAAGCGTTGCTATCTCAAGCTTGTTTGTCAAGTTTAGTGATCAAAACTATAAGTCTTGATTTCTAGTCTACTTATAGTAATCTCTCGGACTAGGATAGATTGTGTAGTTGAGCTTTAGACTTCACGGCGTTCATCAATTGAAGATGAAGAACTACTAAGGAGAGCTTGTGGAACTTCATCGACAAAAGGTATGTGGAGACTGAAACTCATCTATCACTCAGAAAGTTTATTTCTACTCTATCTCCTTCTTGAGACAAAAGTCGTATTACTATATAGTATTCGATTATACACATTTGATATTTCGAGCTGAGTTTAACTCACTTACATATTTCTCAAAATATGTGTTGGTAAGCTTTTCTTCAACCAAGTTCATCTTATATTCTTGACGCAAGTCAAAAGATGATCATGTGAAAATCACCAAGTAACATCTTACATGATTTGTGTGATACAGTCATTTGATGTAGACTCGGAATGTTTCGTATTAATTATTTCAATAACTTGAAAATCGCTTTGATGCTAATAGTTAGTGAAAACAACTATTGCCATCCTCTAAGAATGTTTCAATGATTGAAATAGAGTTTAGAACACTTAACCATAATTGGATTATAGACATAGTATGCGTACTTTCATATATGTTGATCCAATACCGATATAGTATGCATACTCGTATGCGTACTGGGAAGGTCAGGTAAAGTCCGGGAGCCTTGGTATGCTTACCCATATGCGTACTGGCGAACTCAGTTGAAGTACGAGAACTTTTGTATGCGTACCCGTACGCGTACTAATTCAACTGTTGTTTTGGATGTGTGATAGTATGCGTACCCGTTCGCATACTGTCGGACACAGTCCAAGTCTGGCTACTTAAGTATGCGTACCCGTTTGCATACTTGAGTGGGTTAAGTTCTATAATCGGTTTGTTCATGAACTAATACATTTATATAATAAGGAATACAATCTTTTGAAAACCGTGGCTATAATGTTCATGACTTGATTCGAGTGAATCAAAATCGATTTTGCTTCGATTGTGTCTTGTATACTTCTATGAGAATATACAAAATTGAAGAACTCTATAACTAGTTTCATTTGAGTCATTTGAACTAGTTGTTGATAAGAAGAATAAGGTTGATAAGAAATTGTTCATATGGCTAACTTCGGTTAACTATTATTGAGCCAACAAGGTGTACACGTTTAGGTACTGTTACTCATATCTAAATGAAGGTACATTTCATTTGTGTGTAACAAGCTAAGACCATCTAACGATGGAGAGATATTTCTTTGGTTTCAAGCAAACTTAGCTTGGCTCTTAGATCAGGTTTCATCTAACGGTGAATGTTGATTGTTTTGTTTCAAAGCTATCAAACACTGATTTGAAAACTATATAAAGGAGAACTCTAGCAACTAGGAAACCTAATCTCCACACCTAATGTGTGATACTAGTTGCGACTAGAGTCGATTCTCCTTTAACCTTAGGTTTTTCACAAAACCCTGTAGGTTAACGACTTGAAGACTTCATTGGGATTGTGAAGCCATACCCAATTATTTTCTCTGTAGTTGCGTGTTCTGATCTTGTTGTTTCTATCGTGTTTGAGTACTCTTTTCTCTAAGATTTGCTCGAGATTTAATCTCTGATTGGCAAGATAAAAAGTAGTCACAAACATCTTCGTCTCATCGTTTGTGATTCCACAATATCTTGTTTCGCTACCATACGATTAAGATTATTATGAAGTGATTGATATTTCTAGGTTGTTCTTCGGGAATATAAGTCTGGTATATCAATTGGTTCTTGTTCACCTTGATTTATCAAAAGACGGAACAAAACACATAGGTTTATCTGTGGGAGACAGATTTATCTATACAATAGACTTTTCTGTGTGAGGAAGATTGGTTTATCAAGTCTTCTACTTTGGGTCGTAGCAACTCTTAGTTGTGGGTGAGATCAGCTAAGGGAATCAAGTGCGCAGAATCCGGCATGGTTCTAGAGGCGTAAGGAACGCGATTGTACCTTGATCAGTGTGAGATTGGTTAGGGATCAACTACATTCCAGTCCAAAGTTAACTTGGAGTAGGATAGTGTCTGTAGCGGCTTAATACAGTGTGGTGTTCAAATAGGTCCCGGGGTTTTTCTACATTTGCGGTTTCCTCGTTAACAAAATTTATGGTGTCTGTGTTATTTCTTTTCCGCATTATATTTGTTTATATAATTGAAATATCACAGGTTGTGTGTAAGATCAATCAATTAGATAATCCAACCTTTGGTTGTTGATATAATTTGATTGACACTTGAACATTGGTCTTTGGTACCGTTTAAGTTAATTCTTATATTCAATCGGGCTCGCAAATTCTGATTGAATATAAAAAATTGAGAAATTTCTTAAGATTACGGATTTAATTGAGAAATTGATTGCGGATTTAATTAAGAAATTAAGATAAAACTCTTTAATATACTTTTCTTAAGATTGAGTCTGACTGTCTAGTTGATTTTCTTGAAAGTATATTGGAGTTAGTCCATACAGATTGCTAAGCGAAATATATTGGGTGTGGTTGTTAGACCCCCGCTTTTTCAATTTAAAATGATACGGGCCTTCTGAACTATGTTAGTTATTATTACAAAATTAAGTCGTCTGAGTTCATTCGTCCTGGATAATTGGGTAGGCCTTAAAAATGTTCAAATCCTTGTTGACTTCTTTCCCTTTAAGAAAAGATTAAAACCCAATGTGGACTCAACAATAAATATCAGATTCAATGTTCTTACGAATTCAAAAACACAATAATATCTCCAATACTTCAAAACTATTATACATTCTACGATCTTGATCTTCCAAATGTGAGGTAATTCGCTGCATAAAAAATGATGAAACCATGATGAGCTAGTCGGTCAAATGGTTAACCACTTAACCTCCATCATTAAACATAAATATGTTAGAGCATAACTCGGTTGAACCCACCAAGCGTTGGTATGTCAAGTTTGGTTGTCATATTTTAGTGAATCAAAACTCATTTTAAGAGTCGCTTGATTATATACTAGAATCAACTTCGTATAGGTTAGCTTGAAAGTGTTAGGATATGAGACTTACAAGTATTACATGAAGACTTGAAGAATGTGAAGAAGTATGGAGCTACAACGACAACATCATCCTTCCTCTTGAGGTTAGTAATATTTGACTTGATCTGTTTCATTCCCTAACGTATCTTTCAAGTCGTGCATATTGAAAACATAACTGCGAAGCTGTGTATGATACTCTAGTTAGACATAGTATTAAGGAATACAATACGAGGTTTATTGCTTAACCATTAAACTTTGTATATAAGACATCGACAAGATCATATGAATGCTATTGTGATTATGTATGGGTATGAGTGAAGATTTCATCCTAGGAAACAATGTTTTACATTCATTTAAAGGAAGTAAATTCATAAACTTGTTTTGTGAATCGAAAGGGAAATCGCTAGGCTTATTGGTATTGTTATTCATTGCAAATCTATTTTGAATTACCAATATGTGTGTTTAGTATAACCGCTCATAAACTTGAGTTATGTATCTTGGTAAAACTATTCACAAGGCCTGACTTATGTATTGGTATGACTTTTATTAGTGAAACCGATCTTAAGTAATCACTCAAGATGGTATGATCGATGCCTTGTAAATAGAAACTTTTATCTAGCCATTGGGGAACCGATCCTAGTAAGAGGTGCAACAAATTTACAAGAGGGGAATCGATCCTTGTAAGAGGTGCAACACGTTTTTAGTAGATGGGGGAACCGATCCTATGAACATGTGCAACAAGTTCTTAGAAGATGGGGGAACCGATCCTATGAACATGTGCAACAAGTTCTTAGAAGATAGGGGAACCGATCCTATGGACATGTGCACCAAATACAGGTAGTTACCATAAGTATGTGGGGAACCGATCCTAGTACCTAGTCAACCGAGTTTTGGTAACTAGCGTGACTATGCACAGTACTCACATGGAGGTAGAACCGAACTGTTTTTGGTAGAACCGTGAAACCCATGATTGGTGATTTGATAGGATAATCAATCACATAGTTCTTGGAAGTCAGATGAACCAATTCTAAACTTATTTGGAAGTGTGGCAAATCGTTTCCAAGATTGTAAGTATGAAAAAGGACTTGCAAAGTAAAGATGTCGACATACTTTGAACATGTGCAGTAACTCTTATCATTAATTGTTCAAAGATATTCCTTAATAGCTAAAGGAGAATCACAGGATCGAAATAAATTGAGAATCTTTTAATTAAGGTTTCTTAGTTTTTATATGCTATTTAATTTCCAGCAATTAAATGCATATCTTTAGAAAATAATAATTAGTAATGTGCATTTACTGATTATAGATTTTTCTATTGGGATTTCGATCAATATTTGGATAGTGCATTTCCAGGAGTTATGAAAACCGATTTTGTGTTTATTGCATATCTTTGAGAATATTCGGTTTTGGAAATTCCTTGGTGTCCAAACTTCCTTGTCTATAAATATTGAAGTTTGCATTTCTAGCAAACTAATCCTCAGAGCCAGCAAACTACCTCAGTTGTGTTGTTACTGGTGGAGCCGCCTATCGGAGAGGAAAATACCCTAATTAGGAGAAATCTATTACGGCTGCTCGGTTTTGAGACTTCTTTGGGATTGAGAAGCTCTATTAGTACATGTAACTTAGCAGGTGAGTATAAACTAAACTATTTAAGCATCTAAATTATACGGAGTCGAAAGGAGAAGGGATGTTTTTAAACACAGTAATATTATTATTACTATTACTATTATTATTATTTTATTTTATTTTTTTGTAGAATCTATGTTTTGGATGCAACGAATTAAATTAGCATCATACGTTTGATACCGAGGAGGAAATGGGCAGAGTATCACTAACAAATTAGTTATCCGAAGATGATGAGTCCCCTATCTGATTGGTAGGTCCAAAGAATAAAGCATTTGAAAGTGCAATGTTCTCACTGCTCCTTCACTACGTTGAACACTTTTTGGAACGCGGGAACATTGACAGAGTGCGAGATGATCTGCAAAACATACAACACATTATAATTCACATAAATAACAAAATACGTAGGTGGTTAGCCGTAAGATGAGTTGCTCATTTGGTATAGGATAAATGATTTATGATTCTCAATATTCATTTCCACCAGCATTACAGAATTTTGTTTGGAGTAATCTGAAAATAAAGATGGAAAAACTATAAAGAGAAAATAATATGAATCACAAATGCAAGAGAGTATGAGTAAAAAATAATAAGAATACGATCAGACACACAGAAAAAAAAAAATGGGTTACAATTTTTCAAAGTTTAACACACACAAAAAAAAGGATAAATAAATAGGATAAATAACCATCGAAATACATGTTCGGGAAAGTGAAATTCATGAAAATAACATAATTCATTGAAGAAATATTGAAAAAAAAACCACCGCCTCCCAATTGTGCTTGTCGAAAGCCCAGCGGAACATCCAAAATAAAATCATTCCATGTTCGTTGAAATAATCATAATTTTCTTTTTTAGTCGTTTGTTTTGATTGAGATTCAAAGTTATACAAAAATAAGAAAAGTAAATAAAACATGACCTCCGAGCAAGCAAAAAAGTGACAGTGATTTAAGACTATGCAACTAACTCAATTTGGAGAAACATAAAAATATTAATCAAATACCTGCTATTATGGTTGAAGGACATCAGTGCATTTTATTTTTCATCGGCCACCATTATTCCTCCATAGTTACCGCCACTCTTGCTACCGAAACAGCTTCAGCCACCATTGTCCATAATACCATAACGTTTTTGCCATCTCCACTACTCACCAACTCCACCACAACCACCACTTATATTATGTTTTAGCAAATCTAAGTATTAGTTAATAATAAAAATATATTTATATAATTATTAATAGAGTAAATTATTTACCATCATTTTTAATATGACAGTTATTGTGACATAATAAAGTATTTATTGGAAATAATTAATCAGACATTAGTCATATGGTAAGTAAATTTTGACCGTTAGATGTATTTCTAATCCTAATCACAACCATCACTTATGATAAACAACCATTAATAGTTTCTATTGATATAATTTCTGGTAAAATTATTTATCAATGAAATTATGTATTTATTTGATTAATTAAGGGAAATGAAAATTTAATAAATCATTCATCATGAGCAATTAATGAAACACCAATAATAAAACACTAATAATACCACAACCGTAGATTTATCTCCCTTCTAGATAAATCTCAGCCAGCTCTTTATCTAGCCTAACTTAGACAACCTTTGTTTTGTATCTTAGACTTGCAAAATTATCAGTTTTAAAAGTGGGGGAGAAGGAGCTTTTAAAAGCTTCAAAAGCAAATGTTATAGTTCACCCTAATTTCATATTTTATTTTCCAATTCTATCCCATCTTTTTTATAACTGACAAAAACTTATCCTTGAATCTATATATCACCAATTTTTATTCGTTACGGTAAAACTTCGATAAATTAATATTCCTGGGACTGCTGAATTCTATCAATTTAGCGAAGTATTAATTTATCGATAAATTAATAAATTATTAATATATCGAAACATACTAAATTTCAATTTCAAAAATAAATGTGGATATCATTTTCGTATAATAATAAATATCTAGAAATTTTATTTTCTAGTTATATATTGCATATTATATGTTAAAAATTCATACAATAAGAAGAATAACATAACAAAATCACTTTGAAATTTCTCCAGGGACTACAAAAAATTAGAGATGAAGTCAATGTTATACAACTGTGAACAAGAAACAAACAACTTTGAATTCATATTCTAATAAGACACCATAATGTAATGTTATTATACCGATTATTTATGGAACCTTAATGGCATGATAAATTTTGTCCGTTAGATGCATTTTTTAATCTCAATCACAACCATCACTTATGACAAACGATTACATCCCTATATTTATGATTTTTGTTATAGGGAAAGCTAAAATGTTTATGGGGAAAGCTGACTTCCGGTCAAATAAAATTGACTTAAGAATAACTGGGCCAGAAATAAAATAAACTCAATAAGCTTCCATCTTCAACACCACCCCATATGTTTAGTGATCGTCTTCCTTCGGCGAATATTTTTTCTGGTGATGGAATTCTGAATTGATTGTTCTTTTTTTATGATCCGATCTTCTCGAAACATATAGAAACAAGCGAAATTTATTAATATCCATTTGGATCCAAACTATCCAGTTACAATTAAACCAACGTATTGCTGGAATAAGTTTATGATCTTATTAAAAATGAAGGATTAATTGGGGGATACTAAAACTAATCGGGGAATATGTGCCGACATGGTTTTTCAATGCCAGCAGTCCATCGATCATTCCGATTTCATTGAAAAACCATGCCAACACATATCCCCAAATTAGTTTTAGTATCCCCAATTGCACGTTCTTAAAAATCAATCATCATTCCCAGCGAACACATGAGGTTTCAAGTTTTATTCCCTACAAACTTAATTTATTTATCACACAATAATTAAGTTTTATTCACTGATCACAAATCACACAGTTAAATCTAGATTATTGGGCCGACCGATTGGAGAGCCCGAAAAACCAGTAGGGATCGGAGGCCCCGAAAAACCCATAGGAAGGCCCGAAAAACCCATAGGAAGCGAGTCCCTTTTATGACCACTTTTATGTCAAATAAAACCTAACAAAAATGTTCACTTTGATAAAAAGATTGAATTTTCTCCCGTTTCCAGTTAAATGACTAATTCACCCCTCCATCTTTTTTCTCGCCTCCACATTCTTCTGTTGATTTCGAAAATATCAGGGGTAAATACAATCATTCGTTTTTAATCTTTAATCGACCTTTCTCTTTCATTCCTTCTCCAACACCATCGCCACCACCAACCCCGCCACCAGCACCACCGCCAAAATTAAATTGAGACCCTTATCATACACCATTATTTATGGTGTAACGAGCTCCACCAACAAAACCACCGCCGCCACCAAATTCATACACCATAATTTATTTCTTCACCACCAACACCACCACCGGAACAACCACCATAAAACCTAAATTTGAGTTTACAAAGAGAAACAACTCTGATTTTGAACTTATGAACTTATTTCCCGACTGGAATTAGGGACTCATCAT
Organism: Papaver atlanticum; assembly: GCA_023531105.1. Classification (NCBI taxonomy): domain Eukaryota; kingdom Viridiplantae; phylum Streptophyta; class Magnoliopsida; order Ranunculales; family Papaveraceae; genus Papaver; species Papaver atlanticum. Next base: position 6,475,463 of record JAJJMB010012638.1, on the reverse strand, counting down.
CAAATTCTCATCTCCTGATTGGAATTTGAGTATACGACCACCACAACCTCCATGCCATCACAGCGGCCACTAGCACCAGCAGAAACATCACCACCATCACCTCCATACCCATCGGCACAGTCCCATTGTCGTCATATCATTCTTAGCTTGATCACCTTCAATTCCATCTTTCTTAGCTTGTGCAATTAGTTCTCGTCGTTGATGATAATCCGATCGCTCCGACAATCTTATGAAGCTAAATCTCGGCTTTTTTTACCTGAAAACGTAAGAGCTGCTGCTGGTGACGTCTTAATCCCGGTAGAAATTTTGTAACAGCTTTGACACATGTTCTTGGTAGCTGGATTACCTAAAAAACCACAATTTGTGATGCAAAGAGTTACGGTTTCAGAAACCTTGGAAATGTTTATCTTACAGGGCCAGCAAATTTTACTTTCACAAATTGAATTCTCAGGAACCAGGGGCGTATACATATGTGTTTTAATCTCAAACCCATCGTCCCTTCCTCCTCTCCTGTTCAATCGATACCCCTTCTGACTGTCATAACCCTAACCCTCCTACACCACCACCACCACTATTCCTTCGAGTCATAATCAACCGATCGTTTCCCACCACCAAAACAAACAAAAAAATTCAAAAAATATTTCCCTACCAATATCGACTTGATCATTATCATTTTGTGAAGAGGTTATTGTTAGTAGTAGTCTAGTAGATGCAAAATCGCCTTGGAGTTATGAATGAAAAGAGAGAGGAGAGACAGAGATAGAGGTAGAGAGCTACTGGTTTGTAAGATTCTAGATTTCAAGGTCAGATTACCCAACCGCCCTTAACAATAGACACTTGCCAAGCATGCGTATGTAGTTGTGCCATCAGGCCTAATGAGGCATGTGAGACACGTATAAATGGTACAGGCTGTACATCCTACTTATCCCACTATGAAGGTACTTATTTTGTATTTCAGCCGTTCTGGACAGACCGTGCCCAAAACTACATCAAAACCGTGGTGTGTGCGCGGCGGGTGGGACCCATTTTGTGGGAATTAACAGTGGTCGTTGAAAGGTGATATGAGCCCACCGCATGTGTCAAGGTGGTTTTTAAGTGGTTTAGAGGGCGGTCTGTTAAGAGTTTTTGTTTGTATTTTTGGTTTAAAAACTGAAATAATAAATGCACTGTAAATGGTGATAGTTTTGGAATGCACTATTCTCAAATCTCAATTCATGCCGCAGGCACATTGCGCTGGCGGTTTCACCCGATGGTTACAACCACCTCACGAGCGATAAATGGTACTTATCATTTTCATGCAGTAATGTGTAAGCACATACCCCTATTGCCGCCGTCATTGACACTATTTACAACCACCAGCGCCATGACTGGCGCAGCAAAGGAGCAAAAAGTTCGCATCAAAATTAAAAGAATGTCGTGCCATAATCCACTACAGCTTATTACTACACAGAGAAAAGCAAATTGGTTGCATCAGATTTCGGGGATCACAATTTCTTTTCTACAGTCCCATTATAGCGGTGTTTCATATTTTTTTCAGGTCAACCCTCCCACCGTGGTAACGCTGTTCTAGTTAGTATGATCATGTCATTACCGAAATAATAATGCTTCTTTGAACTGATCACAAGTCATACAGTTAAATCTGTATTATAGTTATGGATTTCACAACCAGACTTTCCTTACCCCTTAGTTTCTAGTTGAATCCCATCTGAGGTCTTAGCACTTCTGAAGTAAATCACTGATTTACATCATCTAACGGTAAATAAGAAGTTTTTAGAACATAGAAAATTTTGCACCGACAACGTGATCTTTGTAATCAAAAAGCTAATGACGACAAAATGTTTCGATCATGATGGAAGATGAATGAGTTCTTTTAAGGTTTTTTATTTCTGCCCTAGTCAATCATAATCAACGCCGTTTGACCGGAAATCAGCTTTCCCCCTAAACATTTTAGCTTTCCCTATAACAAAATCAGATTTATCTCTTATGAGGACAACTTTGAACCGCCACTTACATTGGTAAAGTTATCCAAACTGTGTTTTATATTCTTGATATACCTACATAAACTTCTAAAATAAATTGTCCCAACTGACTAACATCTGACTCAATATAGAACCGGTGCAAATTATGCTATGCCCCAAGGCTATAGCATGTTTGGATAACAGAGACGGATGATGTTTTTGTTTCACAAAAAATTTACTTTTTTGCTTGTAATAGTTATATTCTTAAACTATTGTAACTTACGAACGACCACAACGATTTTCACCAAATGACTGCCGAAAATTACTTGATGCTGGACTCAGTAGACTGGGGTAAATAAAATGAAAAATACTCGATTCTCTGTAAAAATAAAATAAGGTTAAAATGGAGTAAACAGTCGAAAAACGAAAACTTTAGAAAGATCACAAAATCCAGTCGGCCAAAAAGAAACCAGCTTTACAGAGAAAATTTTGACTTCTAATAGCTTGTCTCTGTCACTCTCTCTATAGTGAATTATTAATTTGATAAGCAGGCAGGGCACACTTGTGAAGAGGGTCAAATATCTGTGGTTCAAAATCGCAGATTGCGATTTCCCCTCATTGTTTTTCACGGGATACTGTCAATAGTTAGATTTCTATCTTTCTTTGCCTATTGTCTTGGAGCTTCTTTTCAAAATCTCCATTTTTTAATACCAAGGGTCTCACCTTTTTCTATTTTTCCATGGCTTCTTCATCAATGGGTTCTATGTCTAGATTTCTTCATAAAGATTGTAGTTTACAATCTAATACTACTACCCTTTGCAAATCGGCATCTCTTTTGTCTCCTAGAAGGGTTCAAATCAATTTTGGTAAGTGGGTTTTGTTTTAATTTTGTTATTGGTTTTTACAATTTTGTTATTTGTATTGATTGAAATTTCCTTGTTTGTTGTATCTATGTAGAAAGTGGGAGAAGAGGGGTTTCATTATCAAGTGAAGGAAGGAGTTCAGTGAAATGCAGTGTTCAGAGACCCATTTCTGCTTTCTCATTAACAAACCCTTCATTGATTGCTAAACCTTCTGGGTATGTTTGAAAATGAATTGTTTTAAGCTTTCAATTTATACTTTGTTCTATGAAGCATCTTAGATTACGCGAATTCGAATCATTCGATATGTTTCATTACCGTGTGCTAGAATTTTGAATTGAATGAGACCATTTACAGGTTTCTTGGTTAATGCTGCTAATCAGTATGTCTCAAATGTATTCATGTACTGTTTTCTAGTGTATCGAAATCTTTTGGTTAGTGTTGCATACTTGCATTGTTTGTACTAACCAAAACGTTCAGTCAAAACAAGATTTGAAACATTGAATGATAGGTATGTGATTTGTTGTTGTTCTATTGCAGGCGTCATCAAGTACTGTGTCAAGCTGAAGCATCTGGCAGTGTTCCTGGTAGCACTCCTGAATTAAGTACATATGAACTTGTAGTTGAGAGGTTAACAACTCTTTTTCCCGTATGGGTATGTTGCTTCTCAATTCTTCTGTAGATGGAATTCGGCACGCTTTTTTCTTTGTTTAATTGCATATTCCAATCAAATGTTTGGTGATGATATATATTTCTTGATTCTTTGTAATTCGTTTTGGCAGGTGATACTAGGCACAGTTATCGGTATATACAAGCCGTCAGCGGTAAGGCTATTTTTCTCCTGCTGCTAACCAAAGAGATGAATTTTAGCATGATCTACCATGTATACTGATGCCCCCCCTTCATGGAACTCACCCTTGTTGTCCTGCAGGTTACATGGCTACAAACAGACCTTTTCACTGTTGGCTTGGGTTTTCTTATGCTTTCGATGGGATTGACATTGAAATTTGATGATTTCAGGCGGTGTTTGAGGAACCCATGGACAGTAAGAAGCAAATCTCTAGTCTAGCGTCGATGCACTTAGGTTTCTTAGTTTGAAATCTCAAATATTCAATTTTAATTACTTTAAGATTTATTCTATTCTTCTATTTGCAGGTAGGTGTTGGATTTCTTGCTCAGTACATGATCAAGCCCTTGTTAGGCTTCTTTATTGCCATGGTATAGTTATGTGTTAGTTACATATTTCTTTGGTTTCATGTCTGCTACATTTTTCCTACCATTGAGAAGTTGATTGTTCCCACATAAAGCATTTTTTGTTAATCTGGATCATCGGGTTACAGTAATCAACTAAAAGTCGTTTTTCATTGCCAATATAGACAGTGGCTGTTTAATGATCAAATTTTATAGTCATTATTTCAGACTTGATAACACATTTATAGGTACGCCTTATTATAACAACATTCCTTCACTTGCAGACTCTGAAACTCTCTGCTCCTCTAGCCACTGGTCTTATTCTGGTTTCTTGCTGCCCTGGAGGACAGGCGTCAAATGTGGCAACCTATATTTCCAAGGGGAATGTGGCACTCTCAGTTCTTATGACTACGTAAGTCTAACTTATACCCAGTATCTCCATCTTTTCTATCTGTATAACGAGAGATTGTCATTAAGAGTGCTATTTGGGAGAGAGGGTAATAACTGGCAAGAGGTTGTGAGTTGAAATATATGATAAGGCAGTGTGAGTCGGGATTTCTGCTGAAAATGAGCCCTATTCATCTGGATATAAGCCTATAATATTTGTTACGATTAGTCATGTTTTACAGTAAACAGGCCACATAAGTTTACCGTAGTTGAAGCACTTTGGAGATTAGTGTGATGACGAGTGTTTCATCGACATCGGGTTCGCGTCATGTAAACTTTTTTTTAACTTAGACCGTGTTTCAAAAATAGTCTTTCTATGGAATGATGATTGGAGTTCATTGTGCGCATAGTTAATTGTGGATCAGATTTGGGTGTATCACAAGACAATTTACTATTTTCTACGAAGAAAGCTAACTTCTTAATAAACTGCAATGTTTATACATAAATGTGCATTTATGCGCTTAAGTTTCATTCCATCTAATTGATCGGGTACTTCAGTAATTGAAGTTTTCCTGGTGTTAAAAGTCATCGTAAGGTACTTACATTTTAGACTTCACTGTTTGGTTTTGTAGTTGTTCAACAGTTGGTGCTATCATGATGACACCACTTCTTACAAAGGTTCTTGCTGGTCAGCTTGTTCCAGTAGATGCAGCCGTAAGTACAAACCATTTGCGTGATTAGAGAATCATTCTTGTATTCAATCATTTGTCTCGACTTTTTCGTTATCTTTGTAAAACCTGAATTTCAAGAATCTCTGGTAGTTGAACTTCCCTCTAGATGGCTGGTGGATCATGTTTAAGAGACTGCAAATTTCTATAGTCATCATTATAAGGTTACCTAACATAATGTCTAAGTATCCAGAATGCAAGAACATTAAAACCATGATATGTTAAGATCTTGTTGGGATGCTACAATACTTAAAACCGTGGAATGGTTTACTAATGCCAGATGTCATGAAATTTGAAGTGTACCTAATAAAACAGCTATTTCCATCCCGCCTCTTTCATACAAACAGGTGACTGAATATGAATTTTGTTTTTGCAGGGTCTTGCTATTAGCACTTTTCAGGTTGTTCTAGTGCCAACGATTCTTGGAGGTAATAATCTAGAAGATTGGGTGCATATAGAATTTTTGTAAAATGGAAGCAAAATTCTCCATTGCTGGACAATCAGTTCCATCATCCTTATATTTACTGTTTTTGATTTCTATGTTTCAGTGTTGCTGAACGAGTATTTCCACAGCTTCACTCAGAAAATAATCACAATCACACCATTAATTGGGGTTATCTTGACAACTTTACTATGTGCGAGCCCGGTAAGTTTACAGAAAACAGTGTAGTTGATGTCCTGAGACCGAGAAGGCTTACAACTTTCATACTGTCACTGATAACTCTTTATAAGTTCAGTTAAACAGTAGTTCCATCTAGAGTAAGTCTAACTTTGAGTTATATGTATCCCCTAGATTGGTCAAGTTGCAGAAGTCTTGAAGACTCAAGGGGCACAACTTATAGCTCCCGTGGCTCTCCTTCATGCTGCTGCATTTGCTATTGGTTATTGGATTTCTAAAATAAACTTTGGTGAATCCACTTCTCGTACAATCTCCATAGAATGTGGAATGCAGGTATTTATCCAATCCATGATTGTATTTAAGTGTCATTGGTAAACAAGATTATCAAAATGACCGCCCTATGAATTGCTTACAGTTTCTGTTAGTTAGTCAAACAAAAACATTAATGTTTTCTAGATCCATTTAAACGTAATGCATAATATGTTGGCTTTCTGGGTAATATGGAGTAGCAGTCACGCAGTAGGCTTTTACGTACATTTCCATTTAACAGGAAGATGTAAATTATTTCTACCACTGAACTAAGACTGCAGTCTTGGTAAATTTGCTTAACATTTTCTAGATCAATTTAAACGTAGTGTGTAATATGGAGTAGCGGTCACACAGTAGGCTTGTTCGTATATTGCCATTTAACAGGACGATACAAATGATTTCTAACACTGAACTAAGAGTCTAAAACTGCAATCTTGGTAAATTTGCTTTAACATTTTATGAATTTCTTGTTTTGCAGAGCTCAGCACTTGGGTTTTTACTTGCACAAAAGCACTTTACAAATCCCCTTGTTGCCGTTCCTTCTGCTGTCAGTGTTGTTTGCATGGCGGTATAACAATCTAAACCTTAAATTCACCAAACCTATTACCTTCTCTATGTTCCTTATGCTCATGCTAATTAAAAAAACCACTGATAAGTTTTTCTCATAAATCCTATTCTTCAGCTTGGTGGGAGCGCACTCGCCGTCTATTGGAGGAACCAGCCAATTCCAGCTGATGACAAGGATGATTTCAAGGAGTGAACCTGTTCACCATTAACCTCTAAAACCAACTACTTTAGGGTCTGTTAAATCTCTTTTTCATTTTGTTTCGTTTTATAGGGGAGACGTAAAATAGTAAGCCATTAGCAGTTTTATAGGAGAATTTTGTGTGATTGTCTCATTTCTTGTTTCCTTACATTCGAGTATGCAGCGTCAAAATTGTAGTATCTTCAAAATAAATGGTACCATTAGAATTAGTGATTGCTCTAGTAAGAGGTTATTAAAAGGTAGTTACTCTTCGAGTAAATCTTTGATTCAATCAAATTCAAGTTCTAAAACAGCCAATCTACTACTTTGTTTGATACTGGAGTTATTTGCTCTGGAAAACCGAGCACGAACACCAGTTTATCGGGACAAGGAGGGTATTGACCAGTAGTTACTTTACCGCAGGATCCTATGAAGCTAACCCGAAGCTGCTACACTTCCCCCTCTCACTTCCCCCATTAGGTGGCATTGTTCTTAGCCCTTAATCTCTTGGATTGAGATTAGCAGGGGGTCTCATTATTATTGAATTTAACCAATGCCTGCATGACACATAGGCGGGGGTAAAGAGTGGGGGATATATAAGCTAACCCACTCTGTCGACACTGTCCCGCTGATAGTACCATTGATTCTCAATGAGATGAAACTTGCTCCTCCAAAATTTGATATGTCATGTCTTATGGTCTGGATGGATTCCAAACCATAAGACTTGCTCCCACTACATAGAGAGATCATGCAAGATGTGAATGGCATCATGCAAAATCATGAAAGGACCAGAAATAAGATTGCAAATGCAGACTGAAGTATCTATTTGAGTGTTCACTGTAAAAAGAGAATACAACTGCAGATTTTCATGTACATAGTAGGACCTCATTTTTCTGCAAAACTGTTTGCTGCCTTTGATAGTGTTTTCATTACTTGTCATTGACACTTTTACAGGTTTTTCTAGTACCACTTAATCACATCAGAATTGAGCTTGAACCCTGTACTCATTACTCATACAACCCCTAGAATCATATAAATATACAGAAGCTTAGATATGTTTCCAGTATACTTGTCCTTATCATGTTTCCCTCTTTCTCAGATATGTTTGCATACAGCTGCTTAGATCTCTTCTATTCTTCACCTACCATCATGATTCATGTCTACCCCAGTATGAAGGGTTCCAAATGTTTTGGATAGTTTCTTTTAGGTATATTCTTGTGCTTGGTAACTACTGCCTCAAAGTTTCTAGTACTATGACAATAGGGACATCTTTTTCCAGTCCTGTTTTCATCTTGCTTTATCTCTTGACTTGGTTCTTGGGAAGTTGACCAGGTAAATACTTTTTTTTTTAGCCGTTCAATACTTCAATTGGGAAGATTCATCATTGTGTTGGTTAGATGGCTTAAATGAACACCACAGTCGTTACTTCTTTTGATTTTAAGGCTGCCAATAATAGCAACAGGTCCGGGAAGAAATTCTGCTCGTACACTGCTCAAGCAATTTTTATTTAGCAGCATCACAACTAACCATTTTACATATGGTTGGTAGTGATGACACTTGCAAAAAGACTTGATAAATATAAGTTTTTCCTAAGTTAACTAAATTAATTAAATGCATTGTAATGGACTAATTTGATATTCAAACAACAAAATAAAGTAGTACATTGAGTTCACTTACTTTCTCAATTTCGTAATTTCTTCGGTTTCTTCACTTTCAGAGATTTCTTCTTCACCAATCGATTTTTTTCCCGTTTGTATTGATGCATTGATTTTCCAATTCCGTTTGTATTGATGCATTGATGCATTAAGAGTTTCTAGTAGTTTGTTTGGAGCACTTTTTTCTTTTTAAAGATAAATCGATAATAAAATCACTACGAATTAATCGACCAATTTTTCAGATGATGAAATGATGAAGGGAGCAGTAGTGACTGTTAGGTTGGAGTAGAATGAAAAAAAAAATGAGTTTGATAAAAACAAGGGTAACTTAATTAGGATTTGACAAGGGCAATTTCATATCTTTACCCATTTTTAGCACCCCTTAACATTGCTTATAAGTCCGTTAACTTCTTTATACCCCAGTTAGTTTGGTGGGTATACTCCGGGCCCATAGCAATCCTGCTCCCTTTGTCAAGGGTATTGCCGCACCGACTAGAAGATGGCTTCTGTTTGTGAATAACATGTCGTCAGAGTCCCAATCTTTAGTAATGGAAATGTTAGCGTCAGTGACCCTCCCCTGTGCTCACTGCTCAGGGAGGCACGAGCGGATTATTTCCTCTTTCTGGATTTTGCCTTGCAGATAAATAAGCCGTGCAATCTTCATCCACGTGGTAGTTGTCATGATTACCTTAAACAGTAAATTTGGTGAAAACAAGTGACAGTCAAATGGCCGTGTGCAGCTGTATTACCAAATACTGCGACTTACTATCATGCATTAATATTTTTTTTTAAAAATCACTTGATTGGACATGCCCTAGTAATTAACGTTCATATGTGTGTATCTATAGCCTTCTTCCCTTCATAAATGTTTTGACCATTACCTTTCACTGAACCAACACTCAACCATTAAGTTAGGCCTGATTGATGAATTTAATTTTAGATTGAGGGGCATTTATTACTTTGCATCCAAATTCTTCAAATTACAGTTCTGAAATGGGTGTGAAAATAATGAATGTTCAAATTTTCTCCCAAAAAATTTAATTTTAGTCAAGCTAGATTGGAGTAGTGTGTTCTTGGTTCTTTGATTCTGAATAGTTAGGTTCCTATGCATGTTGCTGAGGACAAAATCCAAATCCATACAAGATTTTGGGAAGATAGTACTAGATTTTTGGCATAGCCAAAATGTTAGAACGAAATAATTACGATTTGATGTATCATGAATGTGCACACTTAGCACTACTGAAAGCCTAACATGCACATGTTAGTGCACGCAAAAATTCTTGCTAGGCTTTGTGATTTTGCAAAGTTAATTCCGGCTAGCCATGTGTATTTGGTCCATTCTCAAGAGATAATAACAATGATAAATATTGAACACAAGCTCCATTTTTGTTCTTCTAATCTTTCCATTTTTGACTATACTGAAATCATATTTATACAAAAAAAGAAGAAAAAAAATGAAATTGAAAAACAAGTTGGGGGGAGAAGAAGATGAAGGATGAGACAATAAGAGGATAATCCCCCCCTACAAAATTGAGTTATTTACAAGAAAAAGGGGCACATGAATTCCTCCTCTTGTGTTATGATGTTTGACTTAGTGTTGAAAACTAGGGGATTGTTTCTTAACAAGCTCTGCGAAGGATGATTTGCGAATTACACGAATTCCTCGGGTCCTTCATCGTCCTCCATTGTTCACCAATATCACTTGCAATTTTAACAGCGTCAGAAGCCGTTCCTAATAACCCTCTCCTTGTGAACCCAACAGTATACAACCCATTAGCTCCTAATTTCCAACCGTTGGGGAACGGCGTCCTCGGCATGCCCTCTTCTGTAAATAGATCACAATTCTGCATACCAAAACAAAAAAAAATAGTATTATTTTCACATCCTTGTAAGAAAATACTGTAATTTCCATGATGATAGTAACATTACCATACAAAACGAAACAAGATCCAAAAAACCCATCTTGTCTCTAGTTTTGTATAATAATAACCCTTTTGTAGGGGATTGTAGTTGTACAAGTGTGTGTAAGGCTAAAGCAATGCTAAATAGCAGGACATTTCAGAATTTTTGCATATACTACCAAGAGTTACTACAATAACTCACAACTCATGCTCATTGCCCTCCAAATAAAAACATTCCCCACAATACCCAATGCTTAATTTGATAGCTACTCATCATATAAAACTACAAAATGTTGCATTTTTTGAAAGAAAGGTTTTGTACTTACGTAATGACTGATGTGAACTTAAGAGAATGAAATGAAGCAAATTAGGATTAGGGTGTGTGTGCTGCTAACCTTGAGCCAAGAAGGGACATTGCTCTTATAACCAGTTGCTAAGATGATTGAATCAAATTCTTTTTCTTGTCCATCAATGAATTTTGCACCTTTTCTTGTTATCTCCCTCACACCTGCCATAACCTACACAAAGCACCACAACCAAAAATCTAAGCGTTAGCAAGATGGGTAATCCAATTTCAGTCCACAGTGGTACTAACTTGAAAGACAGTAAATTACCTTGATATGGCCGGATTTGATTCTTGAAAGAGCACCAACATCAAGAACAGGAGTTTTACCAGTAGCATTTTTTAGTTCAATTGGACCTATCTTAGGTCTATGAAGTCCTAATTGCTCAGTATTGCCTAGACTGCAGTAAGCTGCAAGTAATAAAACCTTGTCAACTATTCTTAATGGCAACCATTTCAAAAGACCCATTGCTATACCAAATGTTGATATCCCACACATTTCTCTTGGCAAAACATGTACCTGAAAAAACAAACCAAAAGAGATCAATCTACATGTCATGAAATTTGATACTAAGAATGAATTAAGGTATGATGGAGTGTACTTACAGTGTTTCTGACCACCATATGAGGACTTGCATTGTGACTGCAAAGATCTAAACTGACTTCCATGCCAGAATTCCCACAACCCACAACTAAAACCTTCTGATTCTTGAAATCAGAACCGGATTTATAAACACTAGTATGAATCACTGAACCATGAAATTTCTCAACACCAGAGATTTCAGGAATTACAGGCTCAGCATTTTCACCGGTAGCACTAATTAACCATTTAGAAATGTACTCAGTATCTTGAGTTCTAACTCTCCAAACCCCAGAACCAGAATCAAACTCAGCACTCAAAACAGACTGATTAAACTTTGGTTTGATACCGAAATTAAAAGCATAAGATTCTAAGTAAGATATGAACTGATGTTTAGTTGGGTACTTGGGAAAGTGTTTAGGAAAACTCATTAATGGTAGTTCACAAAACTGTTTAGGTAAATGAAGGTTTAATCTATCATAACTTCTGTATTGCCATAGTGAAGCTATCCGATCACTTTTTTCAAGAACTAGAGATTGAATTCCTTTATCAGAAAGACAAGCAGCTACTGCTAAACCTGATGGACCTCCACCTACAATTATAGGTCCATGAACCCAACTACATTTCATCACCCTTACTTCATCTTCTTGATTCCCCATCTCTGTTTTTGAAAAATGAGAGGTTTGTGTTTGGTTTTGGAAGGATTGTATTGGGTAAGACTGTGAGACTGTAAGAGTGAGTGAAACAGAGAGTGAGGGTGAAGGGAGGGAGGGGGAGGGATTTAAAGGGTTGGGGGTGGGGTGTGGAGAATTGATAAGAGATGTCAGAAAAATTAAACTTAGAGAGTTAATTAAGAAGAAAAATGGTTGAGTTTAAATTTTGTTTCTTTTAAAAAAAATATGCAGAGTGCTTTGAGCAGAGAGAAGTTTTTATGAGGAGAGAAAGAGAGGCGTGAAGGTTAAGGAAAGGATTCGGCTCTCTTTCTCAAGGTTTCTTTCTTCTTCTTCTACTTCTCGCTGCAGTGAGTGAGGGATATAGGAGGAGAAGAGAGAGCCAGCTATAAATACATTTCACCAACTTGAAGAGGAATTTAATGGTCAACGTAAAAGTCAAACACTTTTTGTATTGCTTTTGAGGTACTTTTTTCTTTTTTAATGGCACCCTTTTTCAAATTGTTCGGTTCTGTTCTGTTCATTCTTAAGGCGTCCACAGATTGGCAGTCGTCGGCGGCATCTCGTCCTTTTTTAGTTGACAGAAAGATATTGTAACAGCTTCTCCGAAGTGTTGAAAATTTTAGTGCTTTGAGATTGGGTGTACTTTTAATTGTTTATAGTTCCATTCTTCGGTGTTCTGATTCTTCATAAAGGTGTCTACCGAAAAAAAAGCGCAAGTCACCGGAGTCTCATTTTTTTTGTATATGGCTGAATGGAGGTGCGTTACAGTGCAAGTTTTCCGAAGAGTAGGAAAAAAGTTGATGGTCAAACAAAGTCAAGAGGCCGCTAAAATTAATGTAAATTTATTTTTCAAATAGTAACTTTTTACTCCCGATCAATTGAATCATGGCACCGAAACCTAATAAGTAATTGGTATCGTAGAATTTCATTATCTTGTGCATGAATGCATAAAATAAGATTCGATTATTAACTTAGGAAATTTCTTGTTCTTTCCTAGAAAATCTTGTAGGTCTGCAGTGTTAAGCTGGCTGTGAAATTATGTTGCGTAGTTAAATCAATTTTCTTTTTGTTATTATTATTTATTTATTTTGATTTGATAAAAGAAGAAATGACACTAAATCATTTCTGCTTTTTTCGAAGGCTAGTGTTAAAGAATGTGACACGTTAGACAGCCATGAATTGTAATAGGGAAGGGAAAGGGGGGTGTTTGAATTGTTTTGTTTGTTGGTAGGAAACATCCTATGCATATGAGTCTATGACAGAGATTTTTTTGGAGATATTGAGAATGGACATCCCTTATTAATAATCTTCCCTTATAAACAAACATCATATATCAAGACCAAAGAAAAGGGTCTATTCTTGATAATAATCCATCCATTTTGTCATACCAAAGTACTAGAGAGAGATGTAACAACAACATAAGGGATAAATGAATCACAAGGAATTGATATTTTCTTCAGACCATTATAAGACAAATAAAATCTTAGTAACATGTGAAGTTTGGACAAATTTTGGAGGATGCCAATGGAGTTTTGCACAATTTGTGTGCAACTTTAAAGCTAAAGGTGATTTATGGATATTTAAAGAGCTCGTATCTAAAAATCTTACATCTATCGGGAAATTCTGAAATTATGACCTAAGAGAAATTGTTGCATCCAACGACTTACACCATCCATAAGATAAATTTTGAGATTTTTCGTGGTGGCTTAACCAACCTCTGCACATTTATTTTGTTAGCGAATCTTTTCTAAAATGATTGTTTTGCATTTGTTAGGGAATCCGTTCGAAATATTCATAATCTGGCCACAAAATTCAATCTCAACGTCCCTTTCTATTCATTTGATGCAATGAAAAGAAATTGCGATATGGTATGACTTTATGAGCGTCCATAAACTTGGGTTTCAAAAGGGATTATTAGGCAGGTTTACCCTGTCACTAAAGTGCAAACACGATTCTCCACCATAATCTAATATTTTTGCTCCCTACATGTAATACACCCTTCACTTGGAAGATTCTTTACTAAAACTGTCCGAATATTGGCCTCTAATTTTCACACTAAAATTTGTTTGGCCAAACTACCATCTCTTTAACCGAATTCATTGAACCCTTTGTTTTAGCTTTTAAGTGAACCTTTTTATTTTGATAAACATACTTTTAAGTGAACACAAACAAGTTTATATTCATAATACAGAAGATGCCTGCAATGCACTTATAGGTTTCCAAAAATAAACGTATTGTCATTCATCAATCAAATTAATTGAAAAAAAAATGTTTATCTAATTGAGGAAATATGTATGAGATTTGTTATCCAAAGGAATTTTTAAAATGACAAATAACCATCTTTTAAGTGAAAAATATTGACTAAAAACAAATTTCCGCGTTAAGAAACATAGATATGATAATATGAAGTTAGCTTTGGGTACGATTTTGAAAGCACATAATGGGTTTTCTTTCGACAGAACGAGAGGATTGCCTTTAGTTTACGTGGTAAAGAAATCATATTATCAAACACATTCCACCCTTGAGCTTAGAGGTTAGAGTACACCAAGTCACGAAGAAATCATGTACAAGCCTATCTTTTTGAGATGGAGGTAGTAGAATCTTTCAAGAAGAAGACATGGAAAATTTACATGGTTATATTACATATACTAGAGTCAACTTCCTGAAAAAATCTTTCAAGACCCGAAGACCTGAATCATATACTAGAATCAACTTCGTTTATATTTTATATTACATGGTTCCAACTCCTAACTTTAACATATAGTTTAGAAATTCAAACCAAAAAAAATTACAGATCAAAAAAAGAAAAGAAATTTAGGCTGGAAAATCAGTTGGTGGTAACACTTAAATTTAAGATATTAAATTCGTTAGCATTTTAATTCTCCCGAACATATTAGCTCACCGGGAACTTCGTTATATGATTCCAAAAGATTCCTATCCTACAAATGTACATGAGTCATGAGTGTTAGCTGTCCCAAAAAAAAACTTACAATTGTGAACATTCACCGTCACTCAAAAAACTCCAAATTAAATGCATCATCAAGAAAACTGATAATTCATTAAGACAAATGAAGCTACTATCATTAATGCATGGAAATTTCAGGGAATGCGCGTGAAGAAAGAAGAAGGAAAGCCCTCTACTGTCTTGTCATTTTTTTTCTTTCTTGATCAAGAACGATTGTTTGTTAGTGGGGAAAATTTTAGGGTCCCCCACCCCACCCCTCTCTATTTTCTCTGTAACAACGTTGTTTCCTCATGACGAATTTTGAAAATAAATAGTTTTTGGTGGTCGACAATGGGATTGGCAGGGCACCATGTAATGCAAACGACTGGTCATGCCGCATGTGTTCAAGATTCTAAACCCTGCTACCAAATATTCTCCCTCCAACCAACTTGGGGGGCATTACATGTCTCTCTATTTTTAAAGTATCCAAAGGTTAAGATCATGTCCCTGTTTACTGGTTATAGTTTATTTGGTCTTGTCTATTTGGTTTAAGGAAGCAAACCAAGATACCAAGTTAATTTGTTAAGTTAGGTTGCCTTGATACGAGAAACAAATAGGTAATTGAACATGATCCGGCAGGGATATATGTTCTTTTATGGAGGCAAAACTGCTTTAGCATTTGAACTGATTTCATGGAGTGGGTTCGCCGTTCACATTTGACATATTTCGGCAAGACATGTCTGCATGAATTATTATGTCTATAATTTTTGAGAGACATTTGGCCGGACATTCCGCATACCCATATCAGTGTTATATATTTCTTTTAGTTTAATTTTGTTTCATGAAACTTTCTACCATTTCTTCCGATTAGTAGATTAGCTGGTATGGTATTTTTGATCAGTACGTAAATATTGTCACACGAGGGAAATTCAGTATAAAAAAAATGATCATAGGAAAATAGTGCAGAAAATAAATTGTTTGTTTTTGCAAGTAGTTTTCTATCATTGGAAAATAGAGCAGAAAATAAATTGTTTGTTTTTACAAACTAAAATGCTATTAGATTCAAATGCTCGATCAGCCAATATTTTAAGATTATTTTCAAC
Organism: Papaver atlanticum; assembly: GCA_023531105.1. NCBI lineage: Eukaryota > Viridiplantae > Streptophyta > Magnoliopsida > Ranunculales > Papaveraceae > Papaver > Papaver atlanticum. The sequence goes on along the minus strand of JAJJMB010012638.1, from coordinate 6,459,466 downwards.
TTGATTGATCTTGGCGTGTGGAATCTTGTATCTTTAACTTGGTCATTCTTGGCGTATGGATGCTTTTCTTAAGAAAAAGAAAAGAAAAGTACATACAAGGATTTTACCATATAATTTCATTTGCTGGTTTACTTCCGTCCTGCAGATGTTTTCTTGGACAATTAGTGGCGAAGGGGTTTTCTTCATTCTCCCCATGCATAACAATGTTAAAACCATATGTACAAGTTACATATCAATAATAGTCAATAGGCCCGTAAACTGAATGCATGTGCAGATCATCGACTAATTTTTCTCCTAATGATACTCTGGAGGTATGCCAATGGCAGCTATGTGGGTGGCTACGTCATTTTCAGTACACGTGCAAAACTGAAAGTCCGTTTCCGTTAGTTGTTATTCAAAAGTAACAAAACAACTTCTTCTGTTTGTCTATTTGCATAGCATTACAGTTAATAATTTACTGATAATCCTACTAATTCTATTTCTTCCAATCATACGGGGATAAGGAATGGTCCACAATGATCAATTACTGTCTACCCCCACGACCACACACACTATCATAAAAAAATTATGCATCAGCATTTACTTTGCAGATTACACTATTATTATCATTGGAATCTACTGTGTATATATGATTCATCAATTCATCATCATATCTCATTCTCTTCTTCTTCTATCCTCTTTTTTCCTTCCAATCTGTTCCTCATCATGCACATATTACTATCTCTGTACAGTGAAAACAATTTTTTTAATGGGATATCCACTACTTATATATATTAAGAGCAACTAGCTAGATTTTAAATGCATGCAGTGCTGAGCTAAAGCTTTCGCATCGATATCCCTTCCATCTCTGCTGCAATACTGCATGCAGCTTGCTTCTGCTGTCATCATAAAATCTTTCTAAACCCCAAAAGAAGCCAAAGTAAAAGATCTTTTCGTTTCTTGAGCTTCTCTGAGTCTTTCCTATCTATCTATATCTATAATATATAACCCCCTAGCAGCTCCTACCTCCTACAATGACAACTCTCTCTTACGTACTCACGAGATTAAATTCTTGCTCTTAACCCCAAGTTGTCTAGATAGAAACAAACAAAAAATCGAATGAGACTGTATCATTATGACGACTCTACCCTTGTTCTCAAACATATCATTAGGTCATTACAGCTCCATTGCAGTACAGATTAAGAGAGTGATTGATCGAAATTTGCGATACCCCTATACGTATGGTAGTAGTACTGGTACTCTTCACTGGTAAAAGGGAAAGAAGAAGTCAGATAAGGGAGGACCTTATTCTTCTCTGTCTTATGTCAAGGTGATGTCAGGTGCCCGAAAATCACGTGGCACTGACGCATTACATTCTATTGTATGTCCTTCCCCTTTCTTATATATTATCCTAATTCTGGCACTTTTTCTTACAAGAAAACAAGAGAGGAGAGCTAGGGGAAAATAGTGATTTTCATTCATTTTCACTTACTTCTAGTAAGCCTTAGTCCTTTTCAACCAGGTGTGAGTACGTACGGGTTTTAATCCCCAGCTTTATTGCACCACGTAATCCTATATTAAATCTTTGCTATTATTCTTCACTTACACTACTAGCTAGCTAGCTTGAAAAATGGCGTAACCTTTTGATTTTTCTACGATTCTCTGAAATATAAGAATTCTTTACAGTCAACGGAATGGCCATTCAAGACATCCCGACTGTGTATTACAACCAAATGGGATATACTTAATCTAATCGAATCGTTTAAAACGAAAGGAAAAAGTGACGATGCTAATTATATACTATTGATTTGTGAAGTACCCTGACACGAATGCAGATTTCTCTTTTTGATAAGAGAACGTTGATTGATTAGCAATGTAGTACTATACTGTACGTAGACCCGAGTGTGATGCCAGTCAAACTCAGTCATGCTATTACGCCACAGGACTTCTTTTATTACCCAATTATAGGAGGGTTTCAGGGTCTTGAGAAGTCCCATTGATTTCCCTTCACAATTTTGATTTGATGCTGGCCTTGAACAGTTATCTCTGTAAATTTTCTCGATGCCCCATGCATGTAATTACTACGAGATAATATTTACAGGCAGATAATTCCTTTTACCTTTTGTGTCGAAGGGAGTACTTCTAAACAACACGATTGGTATATGGGATACCAGTAGTCCAGTACCAGTACTCGCGGGAGGTTATCGATATAAGCATCTTTCGCTTATTAAGATTCTCACCTATGAATTTCTGGATTTATAATTTACAGTGTATAGCTATTCCATGCATGGCTGCATATATCGTGATAAAAAAAAATGTACCATTATTTTTGAGATGGTGGTAGTGGTTTGCCGCTAGAAAAGTACAGTGAAAATTGTAAAAGTGGGAATGTTATAAATACCTTCCGTTTTGGTTTATCTTGCACAAATACCCCGGGGTAAAAATTAAGCTTTTAAGAGTCAACTTGAGAAAATTGTTTCCACTTTTTGGAAGCAACTTGTATAAAGTTGCGTCCATTTCTGGAAACAACTTGTGTGCTAGTTGTGTCCACTTCTATAAGCAATTTGTACTGGTTGCTTCCAGTTTTCAGAAGATAGGAGTATTTTTAAAAATTAAATAAGAGTATATTTCAAAAGACAGATTTTGAAGGGTATTTAAATAATGTTTCCATTTTAAAATACAAACATACACTAATGGTGACAGTTAGTAGCTGGCTGCTATACGCTGCTGCGTAATTTTGTTAAAGCGGAGTCATTGAAATAAGAATTAAAGTTCTCACTAAATATAGGAATCTAGGTCTTACCGGTAGGAGCTAGCTATCACTGAAATACCAGTCTATGATTATACCGACATGGGTTATCGCACTAAGAGTTTTCAGTTTCTAAAATGATACAATAAATCTTAACTTCAACAGGTTTTGACTTGCATATTATCTTGCATTTTCTTTTCTGATTGAGTTTGACTGATTTTGATATTATCAAATCCATAATCAATCAAACTTATTATGATATCGGCCAGAATTCGTATGTTGTGCCGTGGTTATTTATAACATCAAAAGGTACACATATCTTGCACCAAAATCTTGGTTTTGAGGAAAACCATATGTAAGTATAGAGAGTTTAATGTACATACCAGTTGACAAGTAACCGATGATTTTCAAACATTTAATATCCCACCAACACAAAATGTTGCCCTTCGTATATATCTATAAATTTAGTCAATTTAATGCTCTCAAAGAAGATACATATATCGACTGTTTCAATTTCTTATACTTTTCTTGAACACTTATATCAAATACAGTATCCATTTGACACCTCTTACTATGTTTCATTATAAAACCAACAGTATCAGCTTTCTTTTCACTTATACCCTTCCTTGTTCTTTTACTTATAACATCATGTAGGGGCAATATTTTCGATGGTATGAGGATTTCAGGCAAGACCCTTCGATGGTATGAGGATTTCAATATTTTCGGCTACTGATTCAGATACCGGAGCTTCTTCCTCTTGCAATAATCAATCTCAGTCTTCTACATCAGTTAGACCTTCTTTGACTGTAACAAGTGATGGAGCTAGTACTAGTGGAACTAAAAAGAGATACCGTCGTGCACCAACTTTGGTTATTACTTCTGAACCACATGCTGATGATGTTAACTCTAATACTGAAATTGTCACTGCCCTTGCTAGTGAGACTGATTCTTCTCAAGAGGAAAACCCTGCGGCTCGTAATAATGATGTGTGGGACACTGCTGCAGCAATCGCTTACAATGCACATAATCACTCTGATGCATGGCAACATGTGTTTTTCTCAAACTTTCTCACTCTTATCATCTTAGTGTCTGTTTTCACTCTCTTTTATTTTTATTATCATCTTTTTACTTGTTTTCTTTTTTTCAATACCATTAAAATTCTATCTTGGAACTGTCAAGGTATAGGAAACCCACATACTAGGGATTACCTTCGTTTTTGCATAACCACAAATAATCCTGACATTTTTTTCTTGTCTGAAACTAAAGCTAATAATATGAGGTTATATCTCTCTCATACTAAGTATCCTCATTACTGGTTTGACCCATCTATAGGTTTGTTTGGTGGTATTGCTGTTGCTTGGAAACAAGGAATTGATTTTGAAATATGCATACTACGTCTGATACTGTTCATGCCATTATCCATACTCATGATAACAAGCCAGATTTTTTAGTTACGTTCATGTATGGTGCTCATAATGCTATAGATAATCAAATTCAGTGGCAATATTTAATGGATATGCATAACTCTGTTGATCTTCCTTGGGTGCTATTGGGTGACTTGAATTTCACAATGCATGACTCATAAACTCATTCTAAGAATACTTCTCATCCTCATCATGTTAGACATATAAGTAACTTTGTTCAGCAAATTGGTCTTATTGACCTGGGATATACAGGTGCAGACACTACTTGGTCTAACCGTAGAACTGGTGATGATTACATTTCAGTTAGACTAGAAAGAGCATTAGTTAATAGAATTTAGATAAATCATTATACACATGCTCATCTTCAGCACTTAATTCCAATTGCATCTGATCACAGTCCAATTTTACTTCATACAACACCTAGTTCTAGTAAGCATACACCTTTTAAACTTTATAAATGTTGGTTTCAAATGCTTTCTTGTACAAGTACCATTTCTCAATGTTGGCAACAAGACTTCTTGGGATCTCCTTCTTACCAATTTTGCAGCAAGTTAAAATTTACAAGGTCACAACTGCAATTATGGAAAAGATATTCTTTTGGAAATATTGAAGCTAATCTGCATAACATCCAGAATCAACTTCAACAATGTCATGACAATAATTTTCCCTCTTCTCATCCACAAGTTAAGGAGTTAAGAAATTCTATGCAACAATGGCTTTCTATTCAAAAAGAATTTTATATGCAGCAAGCAGGGGATAAATTTTTGGAAGCTGACCGAAATACTGCTTATTTTCATGCACTGGCTAATTTCAACAAGAGAAGATCTCATACTACTGCTATTCAGGGTTCTTTGGGTATTTGGTATGACACTAGGAAAGATATTGAAGATATTTTCCTTAAGCACTTTTTGAATATTTCGACTACTACAAATCCTCCAGTTCATCAGGGTATCTTACATCTTTTTCCTCCTTGTGTGTCTCAAGCTCAAAATGATTGTCTAATACAGATTCCAGATGCTCAGGAAATTAAAGATGTGATATTTCAAATCAGGCCTTGGGCTTCGCCAAGAAATGATGGATTTTAAGCCGCCTTTTACCAACAATGCTGGGATATCGTAAGTACTGAGGTAATATCCATGGTTCAATTTTTTTTTTACCCATAAACACATGCTCAGAGCTATAAATCATACTTACCAGGTACTTATCCCTAAGAATCAACACCCTAAAACCCCAGCTGATTACAGACCCATTAGTCTCTGTAATGTTAGCTACAAAATCATTTCGAAAATTTTAGCTAATCGGTTAAAACCTTTACTTCCCAACATCATTTCTCCTTTCTGGTAGGCATATTCAAGACAACATAATTATATCTCATGAGATCTTGCATAGTATGAAGCTCAAAGAAGTTAACCAGGCTCTTGTAGGCTTGAAGTTGGACATGTCGAAAGCTTTCGACAGGGTAGAGTGGTCCTTTTTTGCTTTCAATATTTCAGCGGCTAGGTTTTCACAATGACTGGATTACTTTAATTGAACAATGTATTTCTACAACTAATATATCTTTGCTCATTAATGGTAGTCCAAGTTCAACCTTTTCTCCAACTCGTGGCATTTGTCAGGGAGACCCATTGTCTCCGTATTTGTTTCTGCTCATAATGGAAGCTTTCTCTAGACTGCTACAGCAAAGTGTCGATTATGGTTTGCTTAAAGGCATCAAAATTAATCAATTTTGTCCAGAGATTAATCATCTGTTTTTTGCAGATGATTGCTTACTATTTTTCCAGGCCACATCTTCTCAGATGGTACATCTACAACAATTACTTCATACTTTTGGACAAGCTTCAGGTCAAATGATTAATATGCAGAAGTATACTATGTTTTTTGGTAAGCACACTCCTAACACTCAAAGGAATAGAATTTATGGTATTCTTAATATGCAAGTCATGGGTTTGGGTGAAAAGTATCTGGGGATCCCTCTTTTACTTCATCGTTCTCGCCAAAAAAACTGTCAGGGCATTCTTGATAACATGAATAACATATTGCAAGGATGGCATATAGTAAGATTACTAATCAGGCAGGTAGAACAACTCAGGTAAATGCTGTGTTAAGTACCATGGGAATGTATCAAATGCAGATCTTCAAACTCCCAGATTCAACTATTCAAAGTATGGATAAAATTCAGAAGAACTATTGGTAGAACAACTTCAACAGTACTCACACACAGCATTTCATCTCTTGGAATAAGGTACGCATTCCTAAAAGACTTGGAGGTTTGGGAATTAAAAATCTTACCAATTACAATTTGGCTTTCTTAGCCAAGTTAGCTAGGAACTTGCTTCACAATCAAGAAGCTTTATGGGCAAAAGTGTTAAAAGGTAAACATTTTCCTCACAATGACCTGCAATTTTTCCCTCCACCAGTTAACACTAATTCCAGTTGGATATGGCAAAGCATATGTTATGGTCTTCACATTGTTTTGAAGAATGCGAAATGGCAGGTTGGAAAAGGTAACCGTATCAACATTTGGACTTCAAACTGGATTCTTTCTAACCAGACTGCAATTCTAGAATGGAGTGATTTGAATACAAGTGATCATCAATGGGTGTCGGAACTAATTTATCCTTTATCTAAGCAATGGAATGTATCTCTTCTAAGACAGCTACTTTCTACTGACCAGGTGAATTCTATTCTTACTATTCCAATTCAACTGGATCAAGAAGACAAGTTAATTTGGCCTTTTACTTCCACTGGTGTTTTTACAACAGCTTCGTCTTATAAACTGCTTTGTCAAAAAGACTCAACTACTGATATGACAATGGGTTTATCCCCTAGCTTTTGGTTAATATTTTGGAAACTGAAGATGCCCTACAAGTATCAGATTTTTCTGTGGAAGATAATTCATGATGCAATTCCAGTTAAAGCAAAAATCTTTAAGCACAGAAATCATTCTGATCAACTCCGTGTTCTTTGCAATTTACAGCAGAAGGAAGATTTGAGTCATATGTTATTGTTCTGTCCTTTTTCTCAAGCAGTTTGGCAGGTGTTCTTTCCTCAGCAAGTTACTTCTATCATGCAACATTTTACTATCCTCTCTTGGATCCAAAGCTGGAAGAATAAGGATTCTACTTTTTCTATACAGAACACGCCTAAGTCTCTCCACTTGGTAGCCTGCATTATGCATTTTATATGAAAACATAGATGTCGAATCATTTTTAGTAACATAACTCCAAATCATAATACTGTCATCCATCATGTAAGATCATATATCTCATATCATCATCTGCATAATTACACAACTCTACATATTAACCCTTTTAGAGATAGGCACAGTGTAAGTAATGTTTGGAGACATCCTCCCTTATAGTTCCTCAAAATAAATATTGATGCTTCTTATAGTCGTGAATATCTTTTAGCTGGAATTGGAATAATAATAAGAAATTCTGCAGGAGCATATGTCATGGGCAGATCAACTTTATAAAGAGCATCAAGTGTTCAGCAAGCTGAAGCATGGGAAATATTGGAGGCCATTCAACTGGCAACTTCAAAAGGTTGGTCTCATGTTGTCTTTGAAACTGATAACATTAGTAATAGTACTTACTTACAACAACAGTCTTCTCTCACTCAATGGCAGAGTATGCCTATTCTGAACAAGTGTGTGAATCTATGTAATATTAATCTTGTGTGGTCTTGTGTGTTTGTCCATAATATTTGTAATAAAGATGCTTTAGCAAAAGCAGCCAGAAAGTACAATGCTTGTGGGGAATGGTGGTCTCAGCCACTTGACTTGTTAATTCCCTACATAAACCAAGATGTAATGAATCTTTCTATGTAATATATGCTGCCTCCTGTTCAAAAAAAAACAACAACCATGGAAACATTATTTGTTAGGCTCATCTTCCTGGATGATGCATAATAATGCATGCATTATATTGGATTGAAGAGAGCATGTTCATTTCTTTATCAAAATCTAGTTGCTTGTAACAAATTATCTCGATGAAGTTTCAGTTTTCAATGATATTTTTAACTTATACGGGGTTTTACATATTTTTTTCTTCTTCTTCGTCCAGTGATGTTTTATAGCATATCGGTTACAGTAAGTTGATAAATGAGATTCCTCAGTGATATCAAATGTACCTTTTCAAATAAAAGCTTGAACTTTAAAATCCTGGCGAGATTGGGGTATACCCATATTAATTGGGGTATACCTAATGAGACAAAACCCAGGTCATTTAGAAGTAAAATAGGACACCCCTTAACCATGTATTTTCTAAATACCCCTGCAATGATTAATACTAATTTAATTGAAATGATTAGATTAGTTAAATTAGTTAGATTAGTTAGTTGATTTATATGAGTGGATTTGGAAATAATTGAGAGAGAGAAACAGTATGAAGTAGTAGAGGAAGTTTGGGGGGGAGTTAGGTTTTTGAGAAATTGGTGATATGAGTGAGATGAGTGATTCTAATCCTGATTTTGAAGTGGGGGAGTCTTCTAATTTTCCTCTTACGGATGAGTACTTGTATGATGATCTACCAAATCATGATCAAATGGATTATATGCATGATCCTCGCTTTTATTTTCCACAAACTCAAGATGGATATGGAAGTGATGAATGTCTTGAGCCAAACGTAGAATCCAATGACCTAGAAGAAGAGAAGGGAGCTGCATGTAATCAGGTACACTACTTACGTGGTGAAGATTGTGATTTTTCCATGCAAATGATTGATTTTTTTTTTCACTTTTGCTGCCCAGTAACGGCAAGGTCGACGATTATCGACCCTGCCGACTAAAAGCGTTGGCACTGTTTTTATTACCAAATGCCACAACTTTTCATGAGCAGTGTTTAGTCGGCAAGGTCGAAAATATGAACACCTTGCCGACTATAAATTTTTGCAGCTCAGGAGACGTGATTCGAAACATGCTTAAGCCGACATTATTTTGGATACATAGACCCTGCCGACTACAGTTTGGGCGGCACTGTTTTATTCTTCGACCTTGCCGACTGTGCTTTGGTCGTTGTTGTTTTATATATCGACCTTGCCGACTATTGTAGTACATATCAACTAACTTGTGGTGTTTTGTAGATTGCAATTGTACCAATGACGGATCAGCCTCAAGCTCACAGTGTTAGGGGTCCTTATACTTCCGCACATTATGCTAATGATTTGGAATGGAAGGAAAAAGACGACGCGGTCAAGTGGATTAGTGAGAAAGCAAAAGATAAGATGTGCGTTCTAGTAAAAAACACCCAACAAAAAGATTCGCGGTTTGAAATGGTATGCGAGTGTAGTGGGTCGCCATACGCAAGTCACAAGAGAAAGGTTTTGTGTCTGATAAGAAGACGACTAGGGTGTACAAGACGAAGTCAAAGAAGTGTGGATGCTCATTCAAGATTATTTTTTGGAGGAACGAACACACCGATAACATGTGGAGAATGAATAGAGTTGATGTTGGTTGGCATAACCATAGAGATCCGAAAAGTCTTGTTGGGCACTCCCAAGTTGCCAAGTTGAAACCGCACGAGTTCGAACAAGTAAGAACAAGTTGGGGAATTAAACCAAGTAAGCTCCTTAGTAAGTTCAAGAGGGATGACCCCCGTAACCTTTCTTCATTGTCTACAATTTATGCGGCCAAAGCAACTATCAAAAGAATTGAATGGGATGGAAAAAAGGTAATGGAAGAATCACAATGGTTGACACATAAATACAACTACACGGTGAGACACCATGAGTCATCGGAGGGGAAGGTGGATCGTATTTTTCTTGCGCATCCCGATATGATTCAGTTGGCCCAGTGCTTTTACCAAGTTTTGTTCATGGATTGTACTTATAAGACGAATAAGTACAACATGCCTTTGTTGAACATTGTAGGACAAATATAAGGATAAGCAATCATTCACGGTGGCATGGTGTTTTATGGATCGTGAGAAGGATGATAGCTATATTTGGGCATTGGAAACTTTAAAGCTTCTTTACCACGAAGACGAGACTCCCGCGGTTGTAGTGACCGACAATGAGCAAGCAATAATGAACGCCGTGAGGATAGTTTTTCCCAAGGCACAAAATTTTATTTGCACTTGGCATATACAATGCAATCTTAGAAAGAATTGTAGGAATCATATCCAAAAGCCAAAGGCAAATAAAGGTACTAAACGTGAAAAGGAGGAAGATGAACGTCTTAGTAAACTAACTAAAGAGGGGAGAGATGGAGAGAAAAAGAAAGAAGACGAAGAATGGAAAGAATGTGAGATAAAATTTGGGTTATTCATGAAAGCGTGGGATAAGTTGGTTTGGTCGATGAGTGTGGCAAGATATGAGATAAACTTGAAGGAGTTCGAGGATGATTGGGGCACTATTTACCCCAAAGTAGTGGAATATTGCAATAGACAATGGTTGACGCCACACAGAGAGAGGTTTGTGTATGCTTTTACTTACAACTATAAACATTTCAAACTTGAGTCCACAAGTATGGTAGAGCAAGCTCATGGGAGACTAAAATGTCTACTTTTCAAGAGTCAAAATGGGATTGTGACGGTGCAACATTCTATCCATGAGTACACTAATAATGATACCAACAAGATAAGAAAGCAATTCGAAGAAAGTAGGTACCGGAAGTTGAAGGAGTTCAAGGATGATGATTGGTTGCCTGTTGGTATACATTGCAACGTCTCGCATTGGGAAATACTTATTATGATGACACATCTTAAGTTGTATCAAAAGTATGAGCACTCCTTGTAAGTGTAGGATAATGAAGGCTATCGGACTTCCATGTCGTCATATGCTTGGTAGGTATAAAACTCCGATTCCGATTGAAGATATTGATCCTTATTGGAAGCAAATATCTTTCAAACCGGCTCCAAGAGAAGATCTCGGTGAAGAGTTTGGCGACATGGAACTTGGGAGAATAATCCTCGACAAGTACCCCACGTTGAATAGGTTGGACAAACAAACTATGAAACACAAGTTGATGCCGATTGTTTACCTTTTTATGGAAGAACTTCAAGAACCCTCGAAACAATATCCAACGGGTAGACCACTTACCACAAAGACAAGGGAAGAAGAAAAGAAACAAATTAAAGAGTATTTGAGTACAAAATACGATCCATCCAGACATGATTATACCGAGGCGGAATACAAAGAGGATCCGGTTAAAAATAAAAGAGGTCGTCCGAGGAAAGAAACAATTACACCAACGGTTTCAAACTTGAATCCAAATAGCACTCCACCTCTTGAGAGTCAAGCAAGTGTGGAATTTGTTGGAAACAAAAGGGGTCGGCCAAGGAAGGATACAACTATACCAATATAAAAACCCATGAAGCCAAAGATTACACCTATTGAGAGTCAAGCAAGTCAAGGAGATGTTGTGAAGAAAAGAGGTCGTCCGAGGAAGGTAGTAAAACCGGTATTGGAAGAGTATCGCGTACAACTCCCTGAAATTATTAAAGAGTTCGTTCTTGGTACCGACGACGTCCCAAAGGATGGAAATTATGGGTTTCACATTGCCTCGCAACAATTGGGACACCTGGGTGGAGCAGTTGAAGAGAATCTCACCCAATGTCAATACTTAAGAAAGAAGATGGCCGCCCGGCTAGAAAAAGACAAGGAGTTTTATATCTCAATGTTGCTAGAAGGTTTGATGGAGGACAAAGAAGTGACTTTTAAGGAATTGCTTACTAGTGTTAAAGGACCGGAGGGAAATGCACCGATTAAATGGGAGCATTGGATGAGGATGCCGGAGTGTGGCCATCTATTGGCGGATACGTGGTCATGCGTAGTACATTTTTTTAGTAAGGGATGTTGTGTGGCATTTGCACCGAAACATGTGGTTTGTGTGGAGAAGCTCAAGCATAGAAGAATTGTTATGGCTTTAGTGGATAACAATCATTTTATTGGTCTGCAACTCAACAAGGAATGTCCATTACCTCCTCTTTGTAGGTTTAGTTTTTGGGAAAAATTCATAAACAACAAGAGCAAGGAATGGGTGAAACTTTATGAGGACAACATGCACCTTTGGAATGCTTTAGATGAGTCTAAGAAATGTCCCATAGATTTGACTAAAGGAGGTTCAATAGATTTGAATGAACTCCCTCCAATAGATTTGAGTGATGGGCGATTATGATTAGGAAATAAGGAATCTTTTTGTAATCGCATTCGTGTTTTGTATAATGTACTTTGGAGTACTACAAATGAATGAAATGGATGTGGTTTTTTTGGTGTTTACTCTTTTCGTCGGCATTGTAATAATCACACGACCTTGCCGACCGTCCCAGGGTCGGCAGGTTATAATTTTTTCAGGTTGCCGATTGCATATGGCTGACAGCACAGGAAAAAAGCCTGGGACGGTCGACACGGTTTCTGTCCTCCTACAGTGCCGACTAATGTTTCGTCGGTAGGTTTTATGAGGACAACCTTGCCGACCAAAAGGGACAAAAAAATATTGTTCCTGGATGTTCTTCACATTATAGTTGGCACTATATTATATAAATACACTGCCGACTGTACGTTCGTCGGCAAGCTTAATAATTTGTTAAATGCCGACTGTTAAGCTGTCGGCACATTTTGAATTTTGTATAATGCCGACTAAATTTGAATTAAATAACTTATAGTAATATGGATCAACCTTGACGACTATGAAGAAGTATTCATTTTTTTATAAACTAAAACATGCCGACTATAACATTCTTAGTACATTGAGATGCACTCAACACTTAATTAGAGCATACAAACCTTAAAAACTTAACCCTAACACATTTAGACATAGATAGTATCTTTTTCCGATACACAATTTTTTAGGAGAGGTAATTAGCTTCATCTTACTGTCGCAACATGGATCTGTGCATGGTAGAAGGTTGATTTTAGCAACTTCATCTTCATACGGAGCTAGACGCTCATCTATCCAATAGAAAAACCCACAGCAGGTGCATTTTGAAGCATACGGCTGATATACATCTCCTATTACAGCTTTCATGAGAAATAAGAACCCCTTACAACCATCAATGGTGCATTTTCTTCCTTCAAAGGGACAATCATTTGAAAAATGACCACTTAGTGTACAAAGACTACAAATATTTGGTTGTGTTGCACTTGAAACTTCCATTATTTATGCAAGGTTGAAGATGAAGTTGAAAGTTCTTTTATAATAACAACATACTTAATGTCTTGATTTTGAAAATTCTATCCGTTGAGCATTCAATGGGTTGTACTTTGTACCTAAAAGTAATATTTTTATACTACTAACATTAACATGTTATAGTAAGTCGCAAGGTGTAGCATTTCAAACCATGCCGACTACCTATCCCTAACAGCACTGTGGAAGAAAGCCTGGGATGGTCGGCAAGGTCGAGCATTCAAACCATGCCGACTTACTGCAACTCTAATATTGTTTAAACCTGTAGAAAAAAGAATAAGTTTCTAAACCAAGTGAAACTGAAAATTAACATAAGTTTAACAAGTCTAAAACCATAATCTAAGAGTTCAAAACATAATATTGGAAACATAATAACGCAAACATAATAAGTTTAAGAGTTTCATGGATCCTTCTCATTGTTGTTATCTTCCTCCACGTCACTAGCTTTTTCACCATCACTAGCTTTTTCACCAGCATCATCTTTTTCTTTTCCCTTCACTGGACCTATGTAGTCACCAGCCTCATTGTAATAGGGGTTCACTCCAGAAAAGTCAGATGCCTTGAAAAAAGTTCTTGGATCAAGCTCATCTTCTTCCTCCTCTGATGATGTGTATTCTTCATAGTTTAGGGGATTGCTAGGACTGTTCATAAACCTTAGAAATTCTTCAGGATCTTTCTTACCCATCAGAAGTAACTTTCTTACAGAGAAATTCTCTTCAGTTTCATCAGCAGGATTTTCTAAAGTAGGATGAAGCTTGTCAATCCATTCTAATAGCTCTACTGCATTGTTAGGACAAGGGATATCTTCTATGTTTTCCTCTGTGAACCTAAAAAATACACAAATAAAAGATACGCAAATTTTACACATTGAAACATGGTTCTGGTCACCTAGTCGGCATGGTCGATAATCTACAATAATGCCGACCAAATCATAGTCGGCGTGGTTGTATTGATCTACAACGCCGACTAATATGTAGTTGGTAGGGTCCTAATCATCAACAATGTAAAATAATACTTAGTCGGAGGGGTTCTATTAATATATGATGCCGACTAATAACAAAATTGAACTCAAGTTTCTGTGACATAAAGTCGTGATGGTACAAGTCTAAGAAGATGCCGACTAGAGAGAAGTCGGCAAGGTTGGTTATTAAATACCTTGTCAGCCTTGGTTATTGTTTAACAGTTGCCATGACAGTTATGAAAGGTAGGCATGATCTTCATGTTATGACCTTGCCGACTACCATTAAAATCTTAAGGCCGGCATCTAAATTTTAAAAACACCCTTCCGACTAAAGAACCTCAAAATCATAATTTTCGATTTCTAACATAATATAACAATCAAAACACACAACACAATGATGGGTTTGAGTTTAGACATCACTTACAATCTTCTTTTCGCCGGTAGATGGTTCTTTTCAACATCTTCAGGGATTGCATTCTCGGGTTTACTCATTCCAACTTTTCCCTTACCTTTTTCCTCTAATTTGGATCTTTTGATATTACATGTTGAATCTCTATTGCTAGTTGATCATTTAGAATCAACGTTTTTTTTTGTAGAAAATCAAAATTGAAATTTTTGGTTGATGGAATAAGATGAAGGAAGGAGAAGAGCAGAGGGATTAGACAAGAGAGATTAGAAGAAGATTAAACGTTTTTTAGTTTATAAGTTTAGGGTTTAGTTTTTAGGTTAATAGTTCAGGGGTATTAAAGTAAAATCAACAATTTTGACCACCCCTTAGCAAGGGCACTAGGTCCATTTAAATTTGGGTATACCCCAATTAATCAGGGTATACCCCAATCTCGCCAGGTTTAAAATGTGCAAGTATTTACCTTGATTCCGAAATCTTCGACAATTTTGTATCTCTTTTCACGAGCTTTTGCATACATTCCCATTAACAACATGAGAGTAAGTTCAGAATCAATTTGAAATAACATGTTGTGTCCACTTCTTTATGTTGCCCATTCCTCCCCTCTTATTTCTAGCTCCCCTCTTGTGCTATAATTAGCATGCAATTCTTTTGCTTTATTTGTCCCTACGTAGTCGGTAAGGGTCAAACCTGAAAACGTGGGGGGTACCAAAATACACCGCCAACTTTTTTTTAGGTAACTTGTATGGACAAAACCTAAACACCATTCCGAGAGTTCAACTTAATGAATCTCAGTCGAGGAATAATATTCAGAGTATATCTCTTTCTCTCACAATCAGAAAGTTGACAGAACCAAATCCGTGAACCTGATTTACATGTGAGAGTTCTTGGACGATCTCAAAAATCAATATCCAAGAATCCATCAAGTCGTATCCAACAAATAAGGATGGATGTATCTACTTTGATTGATTTATGTACAACCTGTGATATTTCCATTATAAAGAAAAACAATATAATGTGGAAAAGAAATAACACAGGCACAAGAAATTTTGTTAACGAGGGAATCGCAAGTGCAGAAAAATCCCGCGACCTAGTCCATATTTGAACACAAAACTGTATTAAACTGCTACAGACACTAGCCTACTACCAATTAACTTCGGACTGGAATGTAGTTGAGATCGAATTAAACCCTCACATCAATTCAGTTATAGTCGTGCTCCTTACGCCTCTTGAATCCCAACAGGACTCTACGCAAATGATTCCCTTGGCTGATGTCCTTTACAGCCTAAGAGTTGCTTCAACTCAATTGAAGACTTCAAACCAATCTGCCTCCCACAGATAAGCCTATATGTATGATATCCTTTTTGATTAATGGATCAAGGTGAGACTGGAAATCGATAGCAATAGACAAGGTCTAGCTAACCTCAAAATTCGGACTTATGCTTCCCGAAGAGCATCCTAAATTATTATTCACCTCACAAGTATTAAACCCGTGGAATCAAAAAGTTTGATACAAAGAGAACTTTGCGATTTTTATCTATCTTGTTCGAGTGAGCAGCTCAACAATCAAACAATATCAGGATACATGAACTATCAAGATAAAAGATAGTTGGACATGGCTTTTCGAATCCCCAAGTGAAGTCTTTTTATTTGTTAAACCCTAGGAGGGTTTTAGGGAGAGGACGACTCTAGTTTACAACTAGGACACACAAATAATAGTGTTAGGGATTCAAAAATCCCAGTTGCTTGAGGTTCTCCCTTACATAGACTTCCAAAGTATATGTTGTTTTAGGTTTAAGCTAAGATAGCTTTGGAAACAAGTAAACAATATCCACCGTTAGATGAATCTTTGTAATGTGATTAACATAACAAGATATATACTCTGGTTAGGATGAATCGTAACCGAACCGTGTATGAAGACATTGTTCATGGACGGTTATCCGAGAATAGCTGGTTGAATCATAAGCTTAATTAATCATTTTCATTTAACACTTAAGGATTTTTACTTGAGTCACAAATATAGGTTATAATGTGATTAATCATGTCTATATAGTGTTTTTAGAGATTTATTCAATTGCCAATTATCTCACAGAAATAATTTTTGTGCATCTGAAAATATTCGACAGTACGTGTACTGTACCTTGTTCGTGACTGTTTATATCATGGTACGTGTACCGGGTATGTGTGCCCTTAAGACAAAAACGAGCTTAGGAAATTACAGAACTTTTCCGGTTTGCGTACCGGGTATGGGTACCGCTCCTGTTTCAAAACCAACAGTTCTTTTACGGTATGCATACTGGGTATGCGTACCATTCCTGGTTCACTAGCAACAGATTATTTATTGTATGGATACCGGGTATGCGTACCAAAAAGTTGTTGCTGACATATAGCTACTCTGGTACGTGTACTGAGTACATGTACTACAGTTCCGGACCTATAACAATTTTATCCAGTATGTGAACTGGCATGCATACTGTCTTGTATCCAGATGTACAATAGTTCTATATTTCTCTCTAAATCAATTTGAAACATTCCTGAATAACATCAATGAAATATATCACTGTTCCAAGTTATTTTCGAATGATAATATTGAATCACGATTTAGATTATGAACAATAAATTGTTCTTAACCGAAATCCATCAAGTATGAACAAATATTCATAAAGCTTAGTCATATATATTTCGAGAACTAATTACCAAGATAAACTTGACTCGAAATTCTTGTTATGCTTGCAATAGTCTAATTAGTCATGCGACAACTTATCATAGATAGAAGGATGAATATAACTTGAGAAATTGGTGGTTCAGTCTTCACTTACCTTTTGTTGAATAAGTTCTCCAAAAGCTTCAGTTGATCTTCGCCTTCAAACGGTAGAACGCAGTGATGTCCAATTCTCAACTATACATCTATCATAATCCGAGACTTGACTAATTGTAGACTAGAAATCAAGATATAGTTTTGATTAACTAAATTTGACAACAAGCTTGATATAACAACATTTGTGAGTTCGACCGAGCAATGCTCTAACAAAACCGATACCGTAAGTAGTAGTTTGGTTTGTAATAGATAAGGCAATATTAATCTTGACAAACATGAACACCTTATTTCTATCATGAACTATTTCTAGAGTTTCATCATTAATGGGTTGTAATAAAGAGTCTGCGTAATGTAAAAATCAGTTTTTCTAGTATTCATGGCTATTGATGTATTTTACTATTGTTCAAGCTGTTTCATCACTATTCAGTATTGTCTTTCTAAAGCTTGGTTTCATCTTGCTTTCTAGACATGATAACTTAATATAACATAAGTCTGGTCATTCTATTTCAAAGCCATTTCTTTCATTGTTATCAAACAAAGAACTCAAACATCCATCAAAATTAATATTACAATTAGCAACATAATTCATATCAAAGTTCAAATGCATTCATACCTGAGACACACACTGAAGAGATATGTGAGTGAGGGACTCTTCACCATTTTTGTACAAAGTACAAGATGTAATTATATTTGAAAGAATTACTGCCATTCTCATACTAAAGTATGGAGTGAACAACTTTCCAGACTAAGGTTTTAACATGATAGGTTATCTGCAAGTTTCAAAGTTTACCCCGATCCAAATTTTAACAAAACAACCACATGCTTCAAAAATAAGAAAACAAAAAGGTGCTAATTTGGTGTACTATAAACCTATATTTGCGATATCTTTTATGTCTAGACTCTATGCACTTTCTAAGGCTAACTTTGAAAAAGCAGGGGTACAACAACCACACCCAATATTTCATTCGGCAATCTGAATAGAAAAACTCCAATATACTTTCAAGAGAATCAACTAGACAGTCAGACTCAATCTATAGAAAAGTATATCAAAGAGTTTAATATCTCTATCTCTTAATTCAATCCGCAATCAGCAAATAGGAATTTGCGATCCCGATTGAATATAAGAGAAATAACTTGAACGGTACCAAAGACCAATGTTCAAGGATCAATCAATTTCAATCAACAACCAAAGGTTGGATTTACCAATTGATCGGTTCAACGCACAACCTGTGATATTTCTATTATATAACAAAATATAATGCGGAAAAGAAATAACACAGACACCAGAAGTTTTGTTAACGAGGAAACCACAAATGCAGAAAAACCCCAGGACCTAGTCCAGCTTTGAACACCACACTGTATTAAGCCGCTACAGACACCAGCCTACTACCAATGAACTTCGGACTAGAATGTAGTTGAACCCTAATCAATTTCACACTGATTCAAGGTACAGTCGTGCTCCTTACGCCTCTGATCCCAACAGGATTCTACGCACTTGATTCCCTTAGCTGATCTCACCCACAACCAAGAGTTGCTACGACCCAAATTCGAAGACTTGATAAACAAATCTGTCTCACACAGAAAAGTCTATTGGAATAGATAAATATGTCTCCCACAGAAATACATACGAGTTTTGTTCCGTCTTTTGATAAATCAAGGTGCACAGGAACTAATTGATAAACCAGACTTATATTCCCAAAGAAAAGCCTAGTATTATCAATCACCTCACAATAATCTTAATCGTATGGTAGCGAAACAAGATATTGTGGAATCACAAACGATGAGACGAAGATGTTTGTGACTACTTTTTATCTTACCTATCGGAGATAAATCTCAAGCAAATCTTAGCAAAGATAATACTCAATCACGATAGTAAAAGTAAGATCGAACACGTAACTACATAGAAAATAGTTGGGTCTGGCTTCACAATCCCAAGGAAGTCTTTAAGTCGTCAAACCTACAGGGTTTCGTGAAAAACCTAAGGTTAAAGGAAAATCGACTCTAGTCGCAACTAGTATCACACAGGAGGTGTGGGGATTAGGTTTCCCAGTTGCTAGAGTTCTCCTTTATATAGTTTTCAAATCAGGGTTTACAATCTAATTTACCTTGGTAACAAAGCATTCAATATTCACCGTTAGATGAAAACCTGATTAGATACAAGCTAATATCTTTCAACCATTAGATCGAACTTAGCTTATTACACACAAATGAAATGTACCCTCATTTAGGTTTATGTAACCGTACCTAAACGTGTACACCATGTTGGCTCAACAGTAGTTAACCGAGGTTAGCTATATGAACACTCTCATATCAACCTTATTAATCTTAACCATAACTAGTTCAAATGACTCAAATGAAACTAGTTAAAGAGTTGTTCGATTGCTATATTCTCATAGAAGTATACAAGAACACAATTGAAGCAAAATCGGTTTGATTCACTTTAATAAATTCATGAACATTATAGCCACGGTTTGCAAGGAATGCATTCCTTATTATATAAATGTATTTGTTCATGTTACAACCGATTTTAGAACTTTAACCATTCAAGTATGCAAACGGGTACGTATACTTGAAATAGCCGGACCAAGTTTTGTTTTCGCCAGTATGCGACCTACCTCCAAACCCGGCAGAAATTTCCGGTCACAAACCTTATGTCAGTATGCGTACGGGTACACGCACTTAGGTTCCCGGACTTCTCAAACCAACAGGTACGCATACGGGTATTCATACTATGGTTCACGGACAGGGATCACACATATGCAAGAGTGCACAACATGTTTATAATCCAATGTTGGTTAAGTGTTCTAAACTCTATTTCAATCATTGAAACATTCTTAGAGGATGACAATAGCCGTTTTCACACACTATTAGCATCAAAACAATTTTCAAGTTATTGAAATAATCATAACGAAACATTCCAAGTCTACATCAAATGATTGTATCACACAAACCATGTTAGATGTTACTCGGCGATTTTCACATGATCATCTTTTGACTTTTGTCAAGAATATAAGATGAACTTGGTTGAAGCGAAAGCTTACCAACACATATTTCGATAAATATGTAAGCGAGTTAAACTCAGCTCGAAATATCAAATGTGTATAATCGAAAACTATAGTAATACGACTTTTGTCTCAATATAGGAGATAGAGTAGAAATAGACTTTCCAAGTGATAGATGAGTTTCAGTCTCCACATACCTTTTGTTGATGAAGTTCCACAAGCTCTCCTTAGTAGTTTTTCGTCTTCAATTGATGAACGCCGTGAAGTCTAATGCTTAGCTACACAATCTATCCTAGTCCGAGACATTCCTATAAGTAGACTAGAAATCAAGACTTATAGTTTTGATCACTAACATTTAAAAACAAGCTTGAGATAGCAACGCTTGCGAGTTTGACCGAGCAGTGCTCTAACAAACTCTTATGGTCCATTTAAGTTCAAGATTTAACTTGCATAATCGTTGCCAAAACCTAATTTACATGTTATGGATCAAGAGTTTAATCAAGCCTGACGCACCTAATGGTTTCACGAAAATAAAATTCACTTTTTGGCCAAGTGATTCAGCCGTCTGGTGCATATAAATAATAATCTATTGATTGTTTGAGTGGTTCACCCATCGTTAGAGATCAATGGACATCAACTGTTGCGCCCAATCATTTGGCGAAGGTGCGCCAACTATTTGGCGAAGTTGAATTGATTTAACTAAAAACACAACAATTAGTTTTCGCGTCAGGCTTACGTGTCAAGCAAGTTTAAAACTTGAATTCGATGACTATAATACTGTGATTAATAGGAGTTAATTCCATGGAATAAGTCGTCTTTCTTGAAAATAACGTGTTTTCCATCGTTTGATCAAAAACCTATTTCTGTGGAATTGTAAAAACAGTGTTGACTAAAGTATGTTTTATACTCAATTTCATGGAATTCCATGAAAACTCTTTCCTTACCTCCCGATACCGATTCCATGGAAACACTTTCCATGAAATTGTTTACTTTCTATGTTATCAAACACGGCTTGAGAATTAGCCTAAACATCCTAATGATTAAATTAGCCTTGAGTATTTGCACGTGAATTTTAGTTTATAGTATAAACAAGTTTTAGTTGATATTACAAAATAAAAACAACACTAAAACCTTTTTCCCCCTCATACTATTCTACACCATAATGATGTAAACCCTAAACTCCTTAGAACCAACTCAATGGAAGAAGAAAACTCAACCCAATTCGGCGCGCTGGTTAACAAATTCAAGCAAGCATCTATCGATCTAGGGGATACAAATGATGTTGTTATTGTTCAAAAGGATAACGACAATAGCAAGGATGGTGTAGAAGCTAACTGGGAAACTTCTGCTATTAGTAAAGTAATTACTGATGGAAGAATGAGTCATGAACTGGTGGAAAAATTCTTTCAATTTACTTGGCCTTTTATGTCTGAAGAAGATCTTAAAATAGTGGAGATTAATCCCAACACTTTCATCTTCAAGTTCAAAACCCGGATTCTTCTCAATAAGGTTATAGATGAACGGCCTTGGAGCATCAACAAAAAACTTTTAGTTGTTCATGACTACATTCCAGATATGGTCTACACTGAGAAGCAACTGGGTTTCCAGCAGTTCTGGATTCAGCTCAAATTTCTTCTTCCTGAACACATGAATGTTTCTGCAGTCATAAAAATTGGAGAAATCATGGGAGAAGTTGTGGCCATTGAACCAAAAGATGTTATTCCAGTTGGGGGTGTTCCTGTGAAAGTTTTTGTTAACATTGATCTTCTTAATCCACTTAGAAGGGGTGTCAAAGCTATAACTAATGCAGGTCTGTCACGATGGATTAATTTTTTTTATGAACGTCAACCAAGTGGTGTTTGCACGGATTGCTACATAATCAAACATTGTAAAGGAGCATGCAAGGATGCATCCAATTTCTTAGCCAAAGCGCATGAGAAATCTTACTTCTTCGGCAAGGTGAACAATTTAAGAAAGACAATATCCTCCACTTCTTCAATCAATGTCCCTGCTTCAAGAATGAATCAAAAGAATTTTTCCAAGAACACTGTCTTTATTCCTCGAAAAGATAGTGTACCTATCAACATGGATTTTTTTCTCAAAAAGAATGATGATTGCAATGAAAATGACATTAGGCTTGGAAAACGGCTTAGAACCACTAGTGATACCTCCTCTGATCTGACTGAAGCTGAATCATCCTCCACCATTGCTAATGTTGATGACCCACCAGTTCCTCACATATCTCAAAGGTGCACAACACAAGACACACAAACTGATAATGCATCCATGGAGGGACAGGTAATCTCTACTCATCAAATATTTTCTCTTTATCACTTCTTGCTTCAATTTTTCGCTTATTTAATTTCTTTTACTAATATCAGTAATCGTCATATTAGGGTTAGCTTTCTCCTAAATTTATTGCATCATTTATTGCGTTTTAAATTTTACTACAAAGTTTACGTAATACCTCTTAGGAAAACTTCTCCCATTTTGTTACACCCTTGTTCTTAGTCCTCATCTATAGGCCATCCTTCTGCACTGCTATCAAATCATCTGAATCTTTCAGTATGAAGATTGTCTCATGGAATGTTCAAGGATTTAAATCCTCGTCCACTAATAATCATCTTAGTGACCTTGTCAGAATGCAAAACCCTGACATAATCTTTTTATGCGAAACCAAAATCAGTCTAGTCAAAAGCAAACCTCTTCTTAATTATTTACAGTATCCAAACCAAGCTTACATAGAACCAATTGGCTTATCCGATGGCTTAGTCTTACTTTGTAAGAATGGTTTTAATTGTGATCTTGTTGACTCTAGTTTTAATATGTTTAATCTTATTATCCAGTCAGATCATAGTAAGCCTAAATATTTGCTAACTTGTATGTATGGTTTCTCTAACTACACAAAAAAGAAAGAACAATGAGAATATTTACATGATTTCAGTAAGTCTGTTAATACCCCCTGGATTCTTCTAGGTGATCTTAACTTTCATTTGATAGATAATGACAATGGTGCCTCATCCTCCACTGATGGTTGGGTGAATGGTATTGTCAACTCTTGTGGTTTAGAAGACATTGGGTTTGTTGGTAAAGATTATACTTGGACCAGCAACAACCTAGGAACTGGTACTAAAAGATCTAAAATTTACATGGCTTTAGGCAATAGTGACTGGAGTATTTATTTTCTTAACTCTAAACTCATGCATCTTACACAAGTTGGTAGTGATCACAGTCCCATAATGCTTATCACAGATGCCATAGTTCCTAAATGCTGGATTCCTTTTAAATTTTTCTTTACTTGGTTAAATGATGAGTCTTGTGCTGCTATTATTGGGAATGCTTGGAATTCTAGCACTTCTGGTTCTCCTGGGTTTCAACTAGTCAAAAAACTTCAATATACAAGAAAATTATTATCTATCTGGAATAGAGAACACTTTCGTAATATCAACCAGAAAGTTGATAACCTTCAGCAAGAACTTGACTATCTTCAAGCTCAGCCTCATAATGATGACCGCCATAACAAAATTTTCTATATCAACAAGGAGCTGGATAAATACCACAAGATGAAAACTGAATTCTTTAAGCAGGATTCTAGAGACCACTTCATCAAGGAAATGGATTATAATAGCAAATATTTTCATACCAAGGTCAACAAGAAAATGGCAAGGAACAATATTGATTCAATTCAAGATTATAACAGCACTTGGTTACATACTATAGAAGCAATATTTGTCCATCTCACTGATCATTTCAAAAGCATTTGTACTTCAACCAATCCAGTTCAAGGAGAAGGTTTATTCATCAATATCCCCACAATTGTTATAGATGCAGATAATGTTTTGTTAACAAGACTTCCTTCTACTCAGGACATTTTTGAAACTCTTAAGTCTATGGAAAACTGGAGTGCTCCAGGCCTTGAAGGATTTCAAGAAGGATTCCATAAAAGTCAATGGAATATAGCGGGGTGAAGATGTTTGCAAGATGGTTACCAGATTCTTTGAGTCTAAACATATACTGAAGGAGATCAATAAAACTTATATATCCCTCATTCATAAGAAGAAGAAACCAACCTGTGCAGCAGATTACAGACCAATTAGTCTATGCAATACTTCATATAAGATTGTATCCAATATTCTGGTAAATAGGATGAAGCCCTTAATGAGCAAAATTATCTCTTCATTTTAAGCAGCCTATGTTTCTGGTAGACTTATCAGTGACAACACTGTGATTGCACAAGAAATTATTTATTCTATGAAGAAAACAAAAAAAAAGGTAAGACAGGTTGGTTATCTCTTAAGTTGGACATGTCAAAAGCATTTGACAGGTTAGAATGGAGTTTTCTTATCAAGGTTCTTAGATACTTTGGTTTTGGTGAAGAATTCTGTGAACTAATCCATCGATGTATCAGCACTATAACTCTTTCTGTCATTCTCAATGGCTCTCCATGTTAAGAATTTCATCCTTCAAGAGGAATAAGGCAAGGTAACTCTCTCTCACCTTATCTTTTCACTCTATCCATGGAGTTCCTGTCTAGGCAATTCATTTAAGCACAACAAAACAACACCATTAAAGGTATTAAAGTGGCTGCTCATGCTCCATCCATTAATCATTTGCTATTTGCAGATGATTGCTTGATTTTTACTCAAGCTAACTTATCTTTGGTTGACCATCTTCTTGAACTTCTAAAGGATTTCAGTTCTCAATCAGGTCAGCTAATTAACTTTGAAAAGTCATCAATGTACTTCAGTAAATATACAAACACCTCAGTGGCAGAAACTCTTACTGATATTCTTGGTGTTAAGAAGATGACATCCAAAGAAACATATCATGGTTCCCCTCTCATTCTTGGTCACTCTAAACAAGAAGCTTTTAAATCCATTGAAGAAAATTTCCAGAATAGATACTCAACATGGTCTGCAACATCTCTCACTCAAGCATGAAGATCAACTATGATTAAGCATGTCCTTAACTCCATCCCTTTGAATCAGATGTGCACTTTTAAAATTCCATCTCAGATTATCACAAAGCTCAATACTATACAAAGAAAATTCTTTTGGGGTTATACTTCAAATAGAGGCTTAAATCCAATTGGTTGGAACAAGTTGTGTAAACCAAAGGATATGGGTGGTTTGGCTTTCAGGGATCTGGAAATGCTCAATATTGCTTTGCTTACTAAGCTAGCATGGAGGTTGTGTAATGAAAAAGATGCTCTGTGGACTCAAATTATGGACAGTTAGTATTTCAGAAATGGTGACATTCTTCATCAAAAAATAGAAGCAAAAAACTGCTCATACAGATGGAATGGAATTACAAAGGGGCTTCAAATCATTCAACAACACTACTTCATGGAGGTAAATAATGGGAAGAAGACTAAGATATGGTTAGACAGATGGATTCCAGGTTTGTTGGAACCTCCAGTTCCAGTGAATGACTTCCACAGATTCTATCAAGAAGTAAATGAATTACTTCTACCTAATTCAAATAGCTGGAATGTTGATCTCTTAAATTTTCTCTTTGACCCTGATACTTCCCTCAAAATTCAAATCATTTACATGGATACTTCAAAGGATGATGTTAAGATCTAGATGCCAGCAAAAGATGGTCAGTTTTATGTTAAAAGTACTTATAAAATGCTTACTATGAGTGACAGGAATGTTCCAATTAATGGCAGAGTAATACATGCTTCAGTTTGGAAAGGTATGTGGCAGAGTGATACTGCTCACATGATCAAAGTTTTTTCTTGAAATCTATACATGGTATTCATTCAACAAGATCAAAACTTTCTCTCTATGATGCTTCTATTGATACCCAATGTGGCTTATGTGGTGGAAGTGTTGAAACAATAGAACACTTACTCTTTGATTGCAATTACTCAAGATCAGTATGGAGAGGTGTTGGCATTAACATTGATGAGGAGAAAGATGTTTTCAATAGTATTTCTGAGTGGACAACAAGCTGGTTCTTTGGTAATAGAAGAATAGTTGAAACAAAACGACTTCACACTCTTATGATTGGGGGTTAGGTTCTTTGGAAGGATAGATGCGACTCAATTTTTCAGGGAGTTACTCTTAAACCTTCTAATTGTGTGCATAAAATTATTTTTCATCTTAATTCGCACTCTTAGAATAATGACATGCATATCCCCAACACATCATCCATAGTAGCTTCCCGTTGGAAACCTCCCATGCAAGACACCTCTAAATTTAATGTAGATGCTTCATCTAATTATGATACTAACCAATGTGGTGCTGGCATTGTTTTACGAAATTTTATAGGTACTTGTAAGGGCATCAAGGGACAATACTTAGATGGAGTTTTAAGTCCAGAATCTGGTGAATGCATGGCGATACGTGGATCTTTATTATGGGCAAAGGAATTGCAGCTAAAGAAGATTCACATTGAGGCAGATGCTAAGCTAGTAATCCAATCAATAACAGAGAATACACTCCTAATCCAATGGGAGAACATAAATATTCTTAAAGACATCAAAAATCTAAGTTTAAGTTTTGATTATTATAAGTTTTCTTATGTCAGTAGAGATGACAACCAAGTGGCTGATGCTGTAGCTCATACTGTTAGAGAAACAGCTACCACTATGCGTTGTCTCAACAACTTTCAAGATGATATCCGTGGTCTCTTATGAAGAGACCAAAACAATTTGCTAACTTGATCAATAATCTTTTATCAAAAAAAAAAAAAAAACTACCTCCCGGATAAAAGACCATTGGGAAGGTTCCAATGGTTCGTTTTATTCGAGTTACCTACTGTGAGACCCATTTTTCAAACCCATCGACGGAAATCTTTATGCGCACCCATTTTCCAAGGGAAAATTTCTCACACACCCATAATTAGTGAGATTAAGTTTATCAGATTTATTTAGAGGAGGAGAATGCAACTAATCACAAACAAAGAGATTCACACAGTCGAATTGAAATCCCTAATTTCATCTCTCGAACATCTAAGGTATAAACCCTTAGTTACCATTGCTCGCTTATCACTGAAATCCCTAATTTTTTGCCATAATTTTTGTCTAGAGATCTACTCAATACCTTTGATAATTTGGTGGTTTTTTTTCCTCGTCACTCTCCAGAGATTATAGCAGGTAATTCTCCCTCTTATCTCTCCGAAATTTCAATTCCAAAACTGGTTTTCTTAAATTTGTGTTTTTGATTGATATTTTTTTGTAGGATTTCTTTCATACGATGCAATTTGTAGATGAGTAAGTTTACGATCCCTCTTTTCTTTTCTGTAATAATTTCTTCTGTTTTGGTGTGGTTTGTGTGTTTAAGGGAAGCAGTTCATGGCATACCTGAAAGCATCACTTAGTCTTTTCTAAGAATCCATGTGAAGACTCGTGTCTATCTGCAGTAGATCTAGCTAGAGTTTCATTTGATTGTTACTAAACTTTCATCTGTAGCATTTTTATACATGTTTTATGTTTACTGATTCAATTGCTGGATTGGTTATTTACTCTATTGGGAACAAATGAGAAAGAAAATGGGTGAATTTTTTTCAAAAGTTGTTTCCGTATATGAAGATTTTGAACTTTGTATTTTGCTTTTCACTTTTGATTTTCTTTATATAGACATAACTGATGGTTAATGTAGGCTAAATTCATGTCGGTTTTGTTTTTGTAGTGTGTTTTTCTCATTTATCTTGATTTAGCGTTAAGTCTCCTATATTGGTTCCTGTTTTGGCAGAACTCATTTTGTAGTTTTTTATGTTAATCAGAACTTCATTTGAGGTGAGCTTAGGTACAAAAATTATATTGGCTCCTCTTTTGCCTGTTCAACTTCTACATGTTGTTTCTTTACTTTTCTAGAACCAAATTAAACAGGTATGCTTGTGTTTATTGCCTATGTATAAAAGTCTACCAATTTTTACATGGTCGGTGATAGACTGATAGTAGATGTAAGAAATATACTGATGCCAAAATTTAGAGTCGTTGTCCGAATTTGACGAAGTTGTACATAGGCTGCCCATACAGGCGACATGATTCTTCTTCTGTTAGACGTGATAATTATCGCCATTTCTTGATGTTCTTTTTACTTTAACGGTGTTTATTTTGATATGTTTAGCAGGAATGCAGGGCCAAGGAATAGACTCCGTGGATGGATTAAGCATAGAATAGGTCTTCGTGAAGTATAAAGTTATGTTGCAGCTGTAGAGAAAGGGTGTGTGGTGTTGCTGAGTTGCTGTGTGACGCAGCAGTGGATTTGATGGTTTGCAATGAAATTGGTTGTAATGCTACTGGTGAATGAAATGAGTTTGAATGCTAGATGTATGATTAGGTTGTTACAGAAAAAATCGGCCTGGATTTGTCGAAGAAACAGAGGAGACTCTGTCGGCTTTTTTTTAGAGGGGGAGAATGAGTTTGAATGCTAGATGTATTTGGTCATATTGGTGTTGGTGTTGGTGTTTAGTGATAATGGTTGAATAATCTTTTATGCAGCTATGAAAATGGTTGCATAACATATTATGCATCTACAAAACTCGTTGCATAACTTGTTATGCAGTCCAAAAAATGGTTGCATAACATGTTATGCAACAACTTTTTTGTTAGTATTAAAACCAACAAAAAAAAAGACTGCATAACTTGTCATGCACCTTCAATAATATCCGCATAACATGTTATGCAGTCGTGAAAATGGATGCATAAAGTATTATGCAACCACTTTTTGTAAGCACTGAAATAAAAAAATTGATGCATAACTTGATATGCATCCAAAAATATGGTTGCATAACGCATTATGTATCATTTTTTTTTGTAGGCACTGAAATTAACCAAAACAATGGATGCATAACTTGTTATGTAGTCGAGAAAATTATTGCATAATTCGTTATGCGTCTTTTGTTTTTTGTGATGTTATTTTTTAGGCTTATATATCGTTTTAGGGGTTGCATAACTAAATTAGTAAATGCATGAACCAAAATAGGTTGCATAACGTTTTATGCATCTTTTTGTTGTGTTTGCATAATGTGTTATGCATTTTTTTTGGTGGCCGGATGATGGTTATGTATAAGTTTTTGAAAATTTTGCCTAAAATGATGATCATCTCCGATTTTTTCGTGAAAAACAAAAATTTAATATTGTTGTTTGTACTCGTTGTGTAGCTCTTTTAAAAAGCTTTCCGACGATATAAAATTTGTAAAATTCTAAGACACGGTTTTTTAGATATGTTATATCCAAGTTGCGTTGCTAATTACCCGTTATGCAGTCATTGTTCAAAATTTCATATAATTATGGGTGTCACGGAAACTAAAAATAATCTTGAGCCTGACAATGAGAATATTATTTTTTTTGGGCCTGTGCCTAAGTTTCCCGTCATTAATAAGGACTGGGCTTGGGCTGGGGTTTTGTAACGAAGAAGGAAAAAAGGATATTAATTGTCGGTTCCTGGGAACTGACAGTTCTTGTTGGAACTAGGCTTACAAGGAGAGAAAGATTGTTTGGCTACAATCTAAGAGTAGGGGAGTGTGTTTCCGTTTAAATGAGTGGGAATTAAATTTGATCATGATTTTTTAATTATGTGCATATGCATACAGAAAGCATACACGTCCAGCATATACAAACCATAAGCCCTAGCTGATAGCATATCTCTTCCTCCCGCATGCAGATTGTTCTACTGGGGTATTTGCAGAATATCACAGAAAGTGATATACCGAGAGAGAATTTAACATATATATGCGTGCTGCCATGACGTCAAGTTAAGGTAAAGGCGTGCTTTAGATTTGTCCATTTGGAATTTCTGTCCAGGCCGGTGTAGTAGTGACCACTATTTTAATTTTTCACAGTCTCTTCCGTCGTTGGATTCTTAACTCACTCTTTGTTGCCATTCTTAACTCACTCTTTGGACTTTTTCTTTCAGTAATTCTCTGTTCTATACACAGAGAAATATATAGAGCTAGCCAGCGAATTAAAAGATTCTTAGCCTTAGGAGAGAAAAAAGGGTCATGTACGTGGTACTACTATAGCTAGCTTGCAGCTGCATGCATATATGAGTGGTGATATCATGAATTTGTTTCTGAAATTTGTTCGTACAATTAATCAGTCAGTGGAAGTATTCGACACAGTGATGATGTATAGCTGCTCTTTTGGACGTCGCAGTGATGATATGGATGCAGTACTGGGTGCAGTTTTTTCTGTATGCGAGGGAAAGAGAGATAACAACACAATGGGTTTTGTTGTTTTGGTGGTGATATATATAATCAAATCAAATCAAATCTTAGAAAGTGAGAAGACAAACAGAATTCTTTGTTATATATCCTTCACTGACATTAATCAGTAATTCACTAACTTGCGCTCTTTACAAAATTCTGTTTACATTCTGTTGTGGTCCAAGACTCCAAGGGGTGACTGCAGCCGCTGCACAGCCCGTTTTCCTCAAAGGAGTTTATTATAAATATATTTCTGAGGAGGTCTTGGGAACAATAAGGGAATAATAAGCTAAAGTGTTCGTTTTTAGAGGAATGCACTGCATGATAAAAAAAAAAAAGAATCCTATTATTGGGGCTGTAAAAAGGAGGGGAATTTGGGGATTTATGGGGTCATGAAATAACAATGAATAGGGCCCCTTATCCTGGTATTTTATGTAATACCTATTCTACCCAAAACTTGTACTAATTATATTGATTAAGCTAACTAATCAGTATTAGTGAATGGATTAGATTAATCAAATGATTAATCTTTTGGAAATCAAAACTTGATTTTCTTTGATTTTGAAGAAGGAAAAATGATGATTTTGGTGAATTTTTTTTGAAAACATTTGAAGAAAAATGATGAAACCCTTCGTCACAAAACTCGGGATAACCTTATAATCAACTCCCAACATCAATTTTATCGATTCAAATCCGTTAAAAATCAGAGAAAAATATGAAATTTTTACTAGTTACGGCCGGGAAATTGTGTCGACCCAGCCGTAAAAAAAAGGTTACGGTTAGGATATGATGAATTCTCAGCCGTAAACAAGCAAAACGGATGGGAAGTTAAGAACTTCTAGCCGTTATTCTACCCAGAATCTCCTGAGTCTGTTTTACGGCTGGGATAACATATATTTCCCGTCCGTAAGTGAATATGTAAGCTGAGAAATTTTGATTTTCAACATGAATACATACTACGATTGAAAATTAGTAATACTTTTATTAATTAGACCACAATAAAACCCATTACATACTTAATAGATCCCCATTACAAAGTTGGTTTTAATAACATCCCTTTCGATGTATCAAGAAGTCTTTGATGATGGCAAATTGAGCTTCCAAGTTGAAATTATAACCTTTCCATTTTCTCCATTCCTTCTTAGCCTTAGCTACCACTTCTGCATCAGTCTCAACTCTAAGTCGAAGTTGCTTGCACATACGACGTAAAGCCATATATTCTTCCACTTTTTGGCGTATGTCTGAAAATCGAAGATACAATTCAACTCCATCGCGGTTGTTAGTGTTACCTGTTTCACTACAAAAATTCTCAAAAATCTTACTCCAATACGATTGACTTGGTAAACCACCTTTCCTTCGTTCTTCTCCCCTCTTTGGATAGCATAGTACAAAATTTTGCAAAGAGATAAGTCTTCTTCCAAAGTAAAGTTGGGTTTATCCTTTGAGTACATTGCATTGAGTTTGTAGGAGTTTTGGTGGAGATTATTGATGTAGAAGGTGTGATTTTGTTTTGGAATGGGTGGTTATATGGAGGTGGAGTTATTTCAAGTTTAAATAAGTGGTTGAACAACTAGAACCTTCTATAGATCTGTCTTCAAACGGATCTTTTTTTCAAAATTCAAAAAACTAGCCGATATGATGTGGTATTCAAAATTATAGGTACTTACGGCTAGGAAAACGCAAGGTAGACTCAGCCGTAATTCTGTATAAACCTGCAGGGTTTGTGTTGTGTCAGATTTACGACTAGGTATTTTCGGCCGTAAACAATAGTTGTTATTTTTTGTCAGAATTACGGCCTGGATATCTAGCCGTAACAATGAGCCATTTTATTTTTGGGTTATCAGAATTATATACGGCTAGGTAATTCCAACCGTAAAATCTTTTACGGATGGTGTTCCTAACCGTTCTTATCTACGGCTAGGTAGACCAAGCTGTAAAATAGAGTTGCAAATTTATGTCAAAATTACGGTTTGGAGTTCTAACCGCAAATACGATACACGGCCCGGATATGTAGCCATAACCAAGACTCATTTTATTTTTGATTCTCCAGAGCAATACACGGCTAGGTATTTCCTAACCGTAACGAAGTTATGGTTGCTTTTCCTAACCGTTTTACGGATAACGGCCGGGAATTTCCAACCGAAATACTGCGCAAGTTTATTTGACAAGAATTATATGCATTTTCGGCTAGGTTATGTGAAGCATCGACCTAGCCGAAAGTGCACAATTTTTTTGCAAATCTTGATTTTAGATTAGACAAATGGAAAACATTCATTCATACATGCAAAGTTATAAAAATTCATCAATCCAAATCCATAACCAAACAACAAAAATAGTAAATAGACAAAGTCTTAGATAATAAAAGATCCATAAAATAAAATAATAAAAAGCGAGTAAATAGTCATTCACTTTCACTTGATGCCTCCTCCGAAGACGAGCGCATAAACGCATCCAAATCGTCCTCTTGCTCATGTTCCACAACTTGTTATACAACTCTAGATTTTTTAGCTCGACCGCTGCCACCTTGAATTGGAATCTTTTTACCTCCACCTCGTCCACCTCGAGCACTTGTTCCAGCACGGCCACCTTTTTCACCTCGACCGCCTTTTCTTTGCTTAGATTGAACTTGCTCGGGGGTGGGCGGGG
>JAJJMB010012638.1:6288311-6425800 GCA_023531105.1 Papaver atlanticum | reverse complement strand
GTAGGGTCCGAGTCGTCGCTAGAAGAAGAAGACCTAGCCTCTCCTTGGTCGGTCCTCTTCATAAGCATATAAACCTCCCTTCTCAGGGATTATTATTCCTTTAACTCGATTACAGAGTAATCTTTGTTCAGGTACCGTTAAGTTCTCACCCGAATTAATCATACGGGTGATGTCCTTGACCACCCAATTAACTCGTTCGACCTATTTTTTTCATATCAAACACACATACTCTAATTATTCATAGATAATTAAAAAAAAACAACATATACAAACATAATTAGTAGTATACGTACCACCATCTTCTCCCAATCATCTTCTTCATTCATTGATGCCTTTGATTTTGAACTCTCTTTCTCCGCATTCTTGAAATGTCTCTGCGCCTCCGGATCCAAATTTTCCACATAAGGATGAGCCCACTCTTGATACCATTCCATGTAGTTCGCATCCACTTCGGAAGTCACATGAGAAGCTTCAAGCGCTCTTTTACTCATTTGGTTTACTTCTTGGGAATGAGCATTCCAATGCTCGATCAACGGTGCTTCTTCATAGGTCAATCTGACATCTTTGTCCTTAAATTGGGAGTTGGCTACGCTCAGTTTAAAACGAGAATCTTCAGGTAGCATTTTCTGGACAATACCAATTTGACGGAGCGTTCTACGAGGATCTAAAATGACGAACCCAGTTGAATGAAACAAAGGTCCCGTATAGGTCGCCATATTAGAAAATACTTTATCACCAACTTCATCTTCTCCATCCTCATCAAGTTTCACATATGGATCAAAAACCACATCATCAATTATCAAAGCATCCAATTTTTTCCTCATTTCGACCATTTCCGTCTCTTTAGCCTTGTGTTTGGTCCCTCCAAAATTGGTATCTTCCTCCTGTAGGTTTCTCTAGAGGCCATGTTGTATTCCGAGAAGGCCTCAGGCATTTAAAATGGTCGTAAGCCCATGACTGCGGAAAAAAAATATTATAAATAAGATATTACATACAAACCAATATGTAAAAGTAAAATAAATAAACATTTGTTATATTAAAACGAAAAGATACCTGGATAAGAGAAACACATCCCGTAATTTGTGTTTCGTTCCACCTAGAAGCTTTGCAAAGACTTTCCATCACACTAGCAAGGAGGGCGGTGTCCCACGAGTACCTCGTTTGTTTTGGGATCGAGATTGAGAGTCTTCAACCACTGCAAATAACAAGCATTTACCTTATTTCTTGAGAAATCGGGGAAAAAGACGGTTCCAAGAGCGTGCAACAAGTAAGCTATAGCCACATGTCTAGCTCTTTATGCGTCCATCACCACCTCTCCACTAGCAGTCTTGCGGTCAGAATCCCCAAACTTATCCTTCAGACGAACCAAATTAATCTTCCTTTCCATATTAACTATTTCACTAAGTTCACCCGGTGCACTAAATTGCCTTTTAGCTCTAGGTTGGGCTCCATACCCTATCTCAAACTCTTCTTCCGCTTCATCTTTGCCCCATCCAAGATAGTCCTTCGCTAAGACACAAAGCTCATCAAAAGGCATAGAATTGTTGAAACCCTCAAACACAGCCTTTCCTTCCAAAGCAAGACCAGTGATTTGCTTTGCATCATCCGGAGTGATAGTCATCTCACCGAACGGGAGATGAAAAGTCATAGTTTCGGGCCAGAATCTTTCTCTAAAACCACAAACTGTGACAATATCATATGTCTTCTGCAAAGCCTCGATTCCATACCATGACCCCGAAGCTTTTACCAAAGCTACCACATCTGGATGCTCATTGTTCAACGGCCAAAACTTTCCTTGTTGGTGCTTTGGTTTAAGGACCGCTTTATCCGGGAACTAAAAAAAATAAAAATTGGTTGTTATAATTAATAATCTATAATAAAATGAAAATAACATATATGTAATATTATTTATTACCTTTGTGCCACAAACCCTAGCATCCCATGAAGACGGGTAACCAATCAAGACGGAACGATCTCTTGGCGCACCCCAAGGTCTCCCATTCCTCTTAGGAGGTAAAGGCACCATAGCATCAATTACTTGTCTTGCCGTTTCTTTTGGTGGATACTTCTTCTTTCCCTCCTTCTTGTCCTCCTCAACTACGGATTTACCTTTATCAATAGCAGCACCACTAGAAGTGCCAACTTCAGTTCCTACGGTAACAACAAGTACACCTTCATTTCCTCCACCAACTCCAACTTCACTTACTCTAGTAACAGCAACTCCAACTTCACTTCCTCCACCAACTCTAACTTCAGTTCCTCCAGTAATACCAACTCCAACCTCACTTCCTCCACCAACTCCAACTTCATTTCCTACACCTGTGGAAACTACAACTTGACTACCTAAAGCAGTTCCAGCTCCAACTACATCACCTCCAACTTCACTTTCTCCACCAGTCACAACTCCACTTGCATTCCTTGCGTTTGCACCCAATGGTTTTGTGTGACGAGGTTGGGGAGTCGGGTCACTATGAGGTGTTACTTCTTGTTATCTTTTCTACTTATTTTCTTTTGCTCTGTTCACAAACATGGCCAAAAACCAAAAGTAGATAAGTAAAAACGGCTGGGAAATTTCTACAAAACCAAGCCGTGAGACTGAAAACGACTAGGAACAATGGATAGTCCCAGACGCAAACACAATTACAGATGGGAAGTTTAGTAATCGACCTATACGTAAAGAATATAACGTCTAGGAAACATAATTTGCGGCTTGGTTACACCTATTACGGATAGGAAAACCTATACGTAAAAATACAGATGGTTTAATATTCAACAAAGTAACACATACGGCAAGGAAAATCCAAGCCGTAATATAAAATCGGCTAGGAAACTAAAAATTACGGTTGGGAAACAAGATTACGGTTAGAAAGACCAAGACGAAAACACTACCGCTGAAAATAAAATTCGAACACAGGAGAATAAACGGCTAGGAATAACCTAGCCGTAAACAACTTGTTACGGATAGGATTTCTCCATCTCGTACGCATCGACTAATTTACGGCTGGGAGATCTTGGATATCCCAACCGTGTAACATAAAAACGGCTGGAAGTTCTTAGATATCCCAACCGTATAACATATACACAGCTGGGAAAACATAAGATCCCAACCGTGAGGCATATTTACGGCTGGGAATACAAGAACTCCCAGCCTTAAGCATTTTCCGAAATTGTTTTTCCAGACCTATTTTTTTTTGAAACCTACTGAATAATCAACAAAACGCTTAAATAAAGAGTGGGTTTTTCAATTCATACCCTATTGCTGTCATATCAGGAGTCTCGGCGGTTGGTGCATCACCTTCATTCACTTCTTATTGATCTTCAGTTTCATCTTCATTTGATGGAGTTGGTTTCTCTGCTTCAGAAGGAGGTGGATTCGACGAAGATTGACCTAGCCTTTCCTTAGGTTTCATGGTTTTATACAATGAATTTAATCGACGAAGAATTTTTTTTGAATCGACGATTAATCTTTTCAAACGAAGAATGGAAGAAGAAGAAGAAGAAGAAGAAGAAGAAGAAGAAGAAGAAGAAGAAGAAGAAGAAGAAGAAGAAAAGAAAGTGAGGAGAAGAAGAAGAAGAAATCGGGTGAGTGAGGGGAGGGACGTTTCTTTTTTCTTTTAATGATTTTCAGTTTTTTTTTATTTAATGATTTTTTAGTTTTTTTTTTTAATTAGATTAATTAGTTAATGGAAGGGTAGAAAGGTAATAAGCTAAAATGATTGAAGGTATTTTTGAACTTTTACATAAATCTGACCCCCCTATAACATTTAGGTTCCACTTAGTAATTTAAGCCCCCAAACTCCCATCCCCTAACAACCCCAATAATAGGATTCAAAAAATAACAAGGAAGGATTTACTTACACTTTTATTCTCACACTA
Organism: Papaver atlanticum; assembly: GCA_023531105.1. Lineage (NCBI taxonomy): Eukaryota > Viridiplantae > Streptophyta > Magnoliopsida > Ranunculales > Papaveraceae > Papaver > Papaver atlanticum. Next base: position 6,421,924 of record JAJJMB010012638.1, on the reverse strand, counting down.
TCTGACATTTTCGACGCCGTTTTTCTAAATAAAATCTGAACGATAGCGGATTTGAAGCTAATATTTTGGGATATGTTCTTCTTACATATCTCCATATACCTTCCAAAAATAAGTGCATTACGAAATTTCAATCGGCACAATTTCAACAGTTGAAAGTTCGTTGATTTTCAACTGCTGATTTACAAAGCAGTAGATGGTGGTGTCATGTGCCTCGGAACGTGCTCACTTTTTGTTGGTATATAGAGGTTTGTAACATAAACATTTCACCTATATATAAGCTTCAAACCCTTTATCGTTTAGATTTTATTCAAAAAAATAGCGTCTAAGACTCCAAAGTGTGAGATTGGTCGAAAATTGTCATGTGGATGGATCCGCCCTAAAAAAATAATACTCCACTAGAAATTAACATTTTATTAACATGTTTGGGGTGTATTCAATTTTTTATGGGCCTATCAAATATTGTTCAAACCCTAAAACCAGGATATGGCATGTCTAAACCTGAGCAAAAATACCAAATTACGCTTTATTAATGATAACTCTAGTTATACGTAAGTAGAAAATACTTTATATTCTCATTACTCTTCTCTAAACAACAAACAAAACTAAAATCCTAAACAACTCAGAAACTTTCTATTTCCATCATCATTCCAAATCCAAACACCATTTTTTAAGGTAATTCTCATCAAACCGATATATCAATGTAGATCTGTCATGTCTAACGATTTTGATCGTGTTCTTCATGTTCCTGAAGAACATGCAGTAGAATTGGTGAATAAAATATGTCTACAGCCACCGATTCTGTTGATGTTCTTCATATCTAAATAAGATAAGCAGAATCGGTTTATAAGACGCTTCTACATCAACCGATTTTGTTGTACTATATAAAAAAAATTGGGATTTTGTGATGTGATAATAGGTTCATATACATATGGCTTATCCGCCGATTCCTTGAGTTTTAGTTTTCTAAAGATTTTTCTAGACAAAATCGGATTGCATACATCCGACTCCTTGGGTTTCATTTACTAGATTTTTATCCAGCCAGAATCAGTGCATCTGTTTGTGTCGCACCCACCAATACCATGGATTTCATTTTGAATCTTTTTTTCTTTCATACTTATATTTTTTGTTTTGATTTTGATTTTACTTTTTGCATATTTCACCTACAACCGAGATATCCAAGAAGATGATGTTCAAAGGAGGGCATAGGTAGTCATAAGGAGCCAACACAAGTTCGCATTTGGCCGAGAGACCAAAATAGAGAAGGCATTGGAGCTGGCCAATTAACTCGCTTATGAAGAATTTAAAGAGCTTAGCAAATTTGCAAGAAAGATGAAAAGAGAAATTAGAGCTCATATGGTAAATTATGAGGAGATAGAGGACCTGGGTGTAATGCTTCTTACCCTATGTCGCCTATTGGTTGGTACTGATGGAGTAGTTGTATCAACTTCGAGCAGCTGCTTTAGAAGAACTTGTTGCTCTTGCTGCTACCAATGCTGATGTTAATGCTGATGTTGGTGCTGCTGGCGGTGATGATCCAGCTGATGCTTCAAATGTTATTGCTCCATGATGCTTTGTTAAGCTAAGACATTCTAAGTATAAGGTTTTAATACTTTTTAGTGGTTTGTAATCACCGTAAGACTTGTTTGGATCATCAAATAATAGTGTAAGATAAACACGACAACATATAAAGTCGTCCAAGTCATCAAAGGAATCATTTAAACCAAAGTATACTAAGCCATAAAGCGCTAAAAATAAATATCTAGGATCAAATGATGAATAAAGGCATCACTCAATCAAAATCAGGTGTATCCATCAATGGGGCATGACTCTTATTGCCATGGAAGTCTGAAACTGTGAGGTTGACGTCAGGGGTAGAACCATCTTCTTCCATATAGTGAGCATCTTGTTCTACAAACTCCTTATATTTCTTGTAGATAAATGTGAATTTGTTACTAGCCTTGCATAACTGGTACCAATGTGCAGTAGAACCAGACCTATAGCAAGGTCTGTTTTCAACTTCGTCCTTCTTAATGTGGGGATTTCTAGGAGTTTTCTTGACCTTGGCACCACTATCACTTGTGGACAGAAGGTTCCTCTCTGCACCAAATATTAAAATTACCTCCACGCCCTTGACCTCGAATGGGTCCCTTATGTCCTTCTCTACGTGGGTTACTATATCCACGTGCATACAGATACAAGAATGTGAATGATCAACATGTCTATCCTCTTTTTTTTTGAGGTTTTTCTCCTCTATTGACCTTGCAATAATTAGCTTTTGGAATTTTATTTTTCCCGACAACTCTAGCATTGTTATTCACGAGGTTCTCATTATGCCTCTCAACTATTTGAAGGAAGTTAACTAAAAGTGGTGATCATTTTATTGTCAACCTCCAACCAATACTGGTTCGCTAGTATCATTAAAGATGTAAGAAAAGTGGGCATTTTTTTCTGAATATTTTTATCATCTATTAGTTTCTTTCTGTAATGACCCGTCCCTCCACCGATACTGTCCCAACTTAGCCACTGCAGTCATCCGGTAGTGTGGGGTTTTCAACGGGCATCGCTGCGGTAATCCAGCAGAAACTTCCCGGATGGTCACCCATCCCTGGATTACTCCCGCCCGAGCACGCTTAAATGCAGAGTTTTTCTACCATCTCTGGAGCCAATTGTGCTGAAAAGGCCTCGGTGTAATGTAGACGTTCCTTGCCTCTTGTGAGACCAGTATCTAGCTCAACGGCCTAGCATACTCTCCCATCCGAGCACAAGCAAATCGTCCCTAGTTGTATCCCAACTAACACCGATATTGTTCCCACTTATCCACTGCGGTTATCCAGCAGTGTGGTATTTTTAACGGCACTACTGCGGTCATCCAACAGCAGCTTCCCGAGAGGTCACCCATCCTGTGACTACTCTCGGCCGAGCACGCTTAACTGAGAAGTTTTTCCCATAACTCAATCAAGTGTACCCATCAGGCCTCGGTGTTAGGAAAGGACAAATCATTACTTATATTCCATTCAGCCAACCACTGCCGAATATCGGGGTATTACACTTTCCACGGAAGTCAAGACCAAAGTAGTTAATATCGCATATCGGTATCGTATCGGCCGAGTCCGATACACATTTACAAAAGATTATATCAGTTTTTATCGCCGATACATCATTAAGACAAGAATTTATAAATGTTTCAATTTAAAAAAAAATGGTGCCATATGATGCATTAATTCTTAAGATCAAAATCGTCACAGTAAAAATTCAATCACATTCCACTTTTTATCCCATATTTAGTACTCCTATTTCAGATGTCGTTGCTACTAACCTGAATTATGATGTTGGGGATAAAAGCGTCAACGAAAATGAATTCTCATTTGATAAATCTTCAGAAGAAATAGAAGGATCAATAAAGAATAATAGTTGTTTCTAGGATAAGAAACTCATTAAATAATGAAATGGTTGTAAATTTCTTTACTGAATGGATCGAGTTTTCAAGGGTACAAAAGAAGAAGATTATTTGTTTACAAATTTTCAGATCTAAATAATTTATTCTACCAAATTACCCTTACCCTTAATAATATTATCACTGTATTGGTAAACCCGATATATCGGTTTGTACCGGCCGATATGAGCGTTTTTATTCACTCCTTGTATCGCCGATATTTTAGATATCGTAAAGGTTTTTTCGATAGACGATAAAAACCTATAATATTGGCCGGTACAACCGATATTGACTACCTTGGTCAAGACGTTCTTGGAGCTATAACATGTCTTTCTGGAAGTCGTTCACTTTCACATAATCCAGGAAACGGATTTCATTCCACTGGATTGTTAGATGTGAGAGAAAAGAGTCATGAATGTTCCCGAAATGAATTTCAGGGCATCCCATAACCCTTTTGGAGTTTTCAAATGGTGATAACCCAAGCATTGGTTTCAGTCGATGTGTCTCTTGAGAAACATAAGGGCATTGGTTTTTCTTTTAGGTCGCTAAAACAACATTTTCAGCGGTTGACGATTTAATGGTAGTAATGTAGTCTTTCGCCACGAAGGTGGTCTCCATATCAACTACCTGATGATAGTACTCAAGTCCACCTGAGCCCAAAAGTTCAAATTCGGATCGAATCGGATCTAGTAATGTTTTTGATTGAAATAATAAAACCAAAATTGAAGCATAAAACCAAAAATCAGATTTTCGAGATCGATCTTAACCTGGTGATTACCAAACTTTTTGCGGAAGGAAAGGAACTCATGTTGATAACATTTTGGAGAGGAAAATATAGAGGAGACAAAAGTAGGAGAAAAGTGAATAATCTTATTAATAAAGAGGAAGTAGGTATAACATCCTTTATATACTAAGAAAGGGACAACCCTAGTCATCTCCATAGGCCGCGGTCTCCATAATTTTTTTTTTCATTTGCCTATAACAGACAAAGTTTGAAAGGGAAAGTAGGACGGAGGGAGTATTTTATTAGGTTCCACCTATTTCCCACTCACACTTCCCCTATTTGCCACCCATCTTATTTTCCACCCCACTTATCATATCCGGCACCCATACATGTTTTCATATATCCTAAACACCACCTGGATATACAACAAAACCCTAAGTACGTCACAAATAATTCTTCTTCACAATCTCCATCACCGACCTCATTTTCTACACCATCTCCACACACCGATCACCACCATCAATCATATTAGGTTTAATTTTTTCTACTAATTTTTGATTTTGTATCAAAAATATGACTTTGAAGTATAAAATGTTCTAGCAAAATCAAAAACCAAGAGAAGTTAAAATTTAACCTAATTGTATATAAAAAACAAATTTGATTATGTTCGACAACCAAGAGAAAAACTAAAAAAAGTTAAAATTGTGTTTTTCTTTTCAATTTCTTTTTGGGATAAACAAGTCAGGCCATTAGTGAACCAAGTTGGGGATTTTCGTGTTTTGGAACTGTTAATCTCTATTTACTCCATTAATGGGCATTTTTGAGTTTTCTTATTCATCCTGTTTTGATTGTAGGAGTAAATGAAATAATAGATTTAAATACTAATTAAGTAAAATTCTAATATAGGGTTATATATACTTTTTAATGGGTTTTCAATGAAAACGGAGATTAATGGAGAAGAAGATAAATTAGAGTGGTGATAATTATGATAAAATTTAATTTGGTTTTGTAGGTGGTAAATAAGAAAATAGAATTGAAAAGTAGAATTACTTTGGAAATTCTGATGAAGGTGGCAAAAAAGAAAAGTGTCGATGACAAATAGGTGAAACTTTTGTGTGAATCAACACAAGGGCGTATCATAAGGGAACAAGCTTTGAACAATTTAACTCCCGGGGTAGGCCCAATTCCTCTCCATCACAACTGCTCGAGTTTTGGTCCAGTTAAGCCTGTGCTAGCATATCGTTTTAGAGTTTTCCCGTTTGGTTGAAGGCGTTGGTATGGCCTCCAGTTTTGGCAGTTTGGTGGTGTTAGTATGGGAGGTAGTGTCAGAGTCGGCGGTGGCTTTGGTGGTAGTGGGTTGATACTCTTAGCGTTGGTGTTGCTACACATGGTGGTACGTACTAATGAATCTATTTGGTGTTCTTAGTGTCCTCTCAAACTTGATTCTCTTAGTTCAAGCAACCCAAAACTTACGGGACTTGGGCTACATACAGAGAGGAGTAGCATACGACTAAGTAAAACTTTTTTAAAATAATACTCGATAATATAATAGTCTCGCTAAAATAATAAAAAAATTCAGTCCCGACTCGGGCCCTTAGTACTAAAATAATAAATTCGATAAAATTATAATATGATACATTTCAAAAGTTTCCCTTAAACATTAATAGGTACCAAATATTATATAAAATAATAATTCCATTAGAAAATAAAAAATAATTTTCATGCACATTAAATTTTCATTGATTTGTGAGATACACCTTTGAGATAGAAGACATCCTAGTGATTTAGAAGCTTGTATTGTTTGGGACTAAATTGAATTGTAAATTGTATGTTAAATACAAAAAATTTCCTTATAAAAAACTTTTTTCATGGAAAGTAATAAGATTTATTACTTTAAAAACAAATGCATGCCGTTCTAAAACTATTTCCGTTAATGTTTTTTTTTATTTTTTTTCTATATTTTTCACTTTTAAAAATCTATTTCGGTATTTATCCAAAGATACTTAATTTTTATTTTTTTAATATGGAAATTCTCGTTTTTTCCAAAGTAATTTTTTAAATTAAAAATTATTCTTTAAATTAATATATTATTATTATATATATAAAATAATAAATTAATATTGTATCGATTAAATAATATCTCTTTAAAATAATAGAATTTGAATGGTCCCAAATCTATTATTTTGTAGATGTTTACTGTAGTACTTGACTAGAAAAAATGGATGGTCATGAAATCAAATCGTCTCGTCTTCTACAAAGTAGAAGCTCCGAATGTGAAGCAAATTATATCCCTGAACCAGCCTTTTTTTTTTTTGACACAAATCTCTGAACTAACTTGCATTGACCAAATGAATTGAAAAATTGGAAAATATATTCATTAAAACTATCTTGGCAATGGCATTGCCGAAAGATTGGTCTCTGCTTGGTCACATACGTACGCAGAGATGTGCGCCAACACTTTAGCATCACTGTCAACTCTTTTAGCACATTTCCAAATCGGCATGTCTGCAAAATGAGAACGAGTTGCATTCATGAGTTTATAAAGAGCATTTCAATAACTTTTTACCAACAAAAAAGAAACTGCGAAATACCTTTTTCTTTTATTCTTTTGTTTCTGTTCTTGACCAACAAAAGTACGTGTATTAAGTGAGACTAAGTTCGTCACATATCCCTCTGCTTTGAATAACTTCTCAGCTGTTGTCGGAAAAGTCGATTTTTGAAGTATCGGGTCATATAAAACTATGGTAAGGTCATCCTTCTCAAATAGAATCTCACCATTATTAAAATACTGAATAGGCCTCAACTTATTTGATTGAGCAATTGTTTCTTCAGTAATAGAGACAAGTTTTATCCTGCATCACCACTCTGTAATCCTGCATCACCCATAACTCCGAACATTTCCGAGCATAATGAACATGTAAGCAAAGCTGTCCTCTCAACACGCTCAAATTTAGTTTTATGTCATTTCTCAAAACATATAGCTCATGGTCCAAATGTTGCGGTACTGGAACTTCTTCAAATCTCTCATTGGCAATATCAAAAGAGACGATCCTAGGTTTGTACATTCTTTTCCTATTAATCTTTATTGGCTTTTCAGCTATCCAATGAAGACCCCCACGATAGAAAACCGAAGTTGAACTCTGACTAGAGAATACATAAGGAAAGCGGGATGGAATACATTTCCATGAATTCGTTCCTAATGTGTAAACCTCGACTCCACACCCATCATCTTTATAACTTGGATCCCTAAATCTCGTAATGCACCTAGCAGTAATTGCATTATCATAATAGCCAAGAACTCTGACCAACTTGTAATCATCAGTGTTTGAATCATAACCTAACCCATATCGAAAAGTGCCACTCAATGAGTACTCCTCGTTTACGGTGTTCATTAGTTCAATTTTCTTATATTCTTGTGTAGATGGATTCCAAATGCAGATAATGTCTTTACCAGTAGACATGCAGAACAAACCATTACAAGTAGCCCAAAACTGCACTCCATAATCTGGTGATTTAAAAGGGTAATCTATTACGAATGCTGCAGCTGTACCTAGACTTGCAGGTGACGAGTCTTCGTAATCTACTACCGAGTAAATCCGTTTATCTAAAAAGTTTATAAGCATGAGACTGGATTTGTTTTTGTGAATTGCATAATCATGATGGATCTTAATAAACACAGGATGATTTACGATATTTAACCAAGACTTGCATACACACCTCAATGCGCATATAGATCTTGCTGGTAATCTTGCAAATATGTCCACCAGAATGTCGTCAGAGATTGCAGACATTATTGCTGCCTGCGTAATACAAAAGGTTTTCTTCCTTATGCGGTTTACTTATATATAAGTGTTGGTGAGACTAAAGAGAAAACCTAATTATAGATTAAAAATCGAATTATTCCTGGTAATTAGTATATGAACGGTCCATATTAAAAATAACTTTGATATGAAATATCAGTCGTAGATTTGATATTTGACCTACTAGTTGTATCTGATTCACTTGATTTAAGAGTATGTTTGTTTTTTGATGACTCAGGGTCTGCTGTTGACTCGGTCCCAGTCAGATGTCAGACCATTTATTTGTTTTTTTGAGTCAGATTTGACTTGCGATCTGAGTCAAACCTAACCTCTGACTCGAACCCGTTTGAGTCAGGTAATAAAATACCCCTGACTCATATTTTTAAGTCAGATGAGTCAGATTTGTCGCAAAAAACAAATATATTGAGTTAAATTCAGATAAGTCAGCTGATTTCAGTCTGATCCAGACGACTCAGATTCAGACGAGTCAGGTGAATCAAGAGAAAACAAACAAGGTGTAACTCAATTAGTAATTTATTATATCTGACTCAAAAGAAGAACTTTTAAATCTAGTCACATACTCACATATGTGCCCACCGAGACGCGTACAAAACCTCGAGTCAGACATCAGAAACAACATCAAACTATAACCGAGTCAGATTCAACCGAACGTGCTAGATATTGAAACCCTAGTCAGAAAAAGGAATCTCTGAATTAGGTTATACATCTATAATACAAAACAGAATGGGTTTTTTAGCTTGGACGGTCGGATAACATTTTGAGAGACAAACGTTGCATCCGACCATCTAAGTTTCATCCCAGCGAAAGACATCCGACGGTCGTCGTTTCTGTAACCCCTCTCATTATGAATCAAAATTCATTAATCTTTAATTATTGCATCACCTCTTAACTCAAGATATTCAAAGAAACATTAAATGAAATCATAATATATCATACATGCATTAATTAGATTTAGTGGTGGCATGATGAATCTAATGGGAAATGAAATTTATTTGTTTATTTTTATTCATAACTCATAAGTGAGATATGCGTACACATTATTACTTAAATGATTTTGTGTTCGTTTTCGAATAATGTATATGGATAATTTTACAATGTATTTATAGACATTATTTTCGCTTAAAACAAAATAGAAAACTATCTTGCAAATGAACACGATTTAAAGTCCGGAAAAAAAAGAAAAATTACACCAATCAGATGTCATATTAAAGCAGTGTCGTTACGGCACGGGCTATCTCTAGATATTTATTAGAACTCTCTATTAACCTCATGCCGTGCCGTTATGGCACGGGTTATTTCTAGTATATATATATATATATATATATAGCTAACGGGGGAAGCAGGAGAGATACACTCTAGACAAGAGAAAAGGTGATGATTATCAATTAAGATGCTCCCATCAAAGAAAAAGTTAATCATCAAGTTGCCCAAGGAAGAAAATCAGCATGAAGAATCTGCAAGTGCACCCACACAAAAACGCAACTCTCAAGACATAAACCGATTTGATTTTACACTACTAGGGGTAACTACTTTTACATACTTAATAATTCGACAATTTCTAGAGCGTCTCTAGATTGCAGGGTTGATTCTGATTACTACGATGATTTTTTTTTTTTTGCAGAATTTTGATTTCGAGGATGTCAGACGCGTCGCAGTGTTTGGGAGGATAATAGTATTTGCTTCAAAGCTTTTGATGGTCATACAACTACATATCTTCCTCATTCGGAATGGATGCAATTCAATTGCAGTACCTGTGGGGCGCTTTGCATAATTACCCAGTCTCTATGGGAAGTAGCAGCCCAGAATAGAATTAATTCCAACACTAATTTTCTAGTTACTTATAAGTGGTCAGCCTATGCATGTAATATAAATTATGAGACAATTCTTTCATCCTAACAATCGTGTGCATTATAAACATTTGTGCCAGAAATCATTTATCTCAGTAATTTAGTAAAAATCAAGTCATGCTTTGAGTTCGCATAAATTTCAAGAATTGCAGACTTGCGTTACAGATGAAAAGAAATGTTACCGACCTTCAACCGCAGTTTGAGTGAGATTGTTATTCGAGCAGTAAATTTGTAAGAATCTTGACTTATCTGATGAGGTTGAGGAGGCAAACGGAGGTTCTTTAGGAGTTGGACGATCAGTTTCACTGCCAAGCATGAGATCCACTGCTGCCATTGTTGGCCTATCTACAGCTCTAGTTTGAACACATAACAACCCAATATGAATACATTTCATAGCTTCTGATGGAGTATATGAATCACCCAAAGCTTCGTCTACAATCTCTGACCATTTGCCTTCATTCCAGAGTCTCCAAGCCTGATACACAATTCAAAATACGTAAGCTCATAATTCAGAAGAACATTGAAGAGTTCGTGGATATATGTACTCACATGAAGTATAAGGTTTAAAGGTTGTTCGGGATCGTAAAAGCTATTATTCCTCTTACTGCTCACAATCTCTAGCATCAACACTCCAAAACTAAAGACGTCCGATTTTTCTGAAAATGTCCCTCCCATTATATACTCTGGTGACATATAACCGCTGCATTTGAATAGTAAGTACACGTTATGTAAATACTTGACGACTAAACGAGTACATGAAGATATATGATAACTGAGATATAAATTATGGTGCTCACAATGTGCCAACCACCCTACTAGTATTTGCTATTGTTTGGTTCCCTTCGAATATCCGCGCCATGCCAAAGTCTGAAATTTTCGGGTTCATGTTTTCGTCTAATAGAATGTTGCTTACTTTGAGATCTCTATGAATAACCCTCAATCGAGAGTCGCGATGAAGGTAGAGAAGGCCCCGCGCAATCCCTCCAATAATATCAAAGCGTTTGTTCCAATCCAAGAGTGCACTTTCTCTTGAATCTGAAAACCCATATAGCACCACGTTATAGCTTACAACTTAAAGTAAAAACGAAAGAATAATGAATTATCAGTAGCTGTAAAAGGGTTCAAGAAGGTAAGTAGACAACCAACGAGAAATGCATCCAAGCTTTTATTGGGCATGTATTCATAAACCAGCATGTCTTCTTCACCTTCACTGCAGTAACCCAAAAGCTTAACAAGGTTCCTGTGTTGGAGTTTGGAGATCAGTATAACCTCATTCTTCAACTCTTCAATCCCCTGCCTTGAGCTTTTGGAAAGTCTTTTCACTGCTATTTCTTGACCATTTTGTAATTTTCCCTAAGCACAATCAGCAAATAAAATGATTTTTACACATTACACATGGTCATGAGAATGTAAAAAAAATGTACCAAAATACTACCTTATATACTGGCCCAAAACCCCCCTCTCCAAGCTTATTTTTTGAACAGAAGTTGTTGGTTGCATCGGCTATACCAGCAAAGTCATACAGCCGTAATTCAGGTTCTTCTCCGTTAGGTACACCATCTTTTAACAATTTTTTATTTGCAGAATCTTCTGGAAAGTGTTTGAAACCAATCAGTAGTCTTTTGACTCTTCTCAGTGATCTTTGCATAGTTCCTGATTTCATTGAAGATTAAAAATAAATAAAAGTAAATAATAACAGGATGTGTTTTTTCACCAACGTCAGTCCCTGCAGAGGATAAGGACATGAAATTACACCCATCTTACAAGGAAATAGGGTTGTATTTACCTCTTTGATCAGCCATCCTACTTAACAAGTAGCCGAAGACACATATGGCACATGTAGCTGAAGCCATGACAGGAATGATTATAGTGAGGTTACGCCATAATGATTTCTTCTTGCCTGAAACAATTTGACTGAAGTAGTTAACGACAGCGCGCAGCATAATAGCAGGAGACTAGTGTGAGTAGTGTAGTGGAAATAATCATGGTTTACCTGCCAAAGAAATTTTAGAAAATTTGAGATAGAGATCTTTTCCACCAGGGTCAGCATCTGAAAGTTTCAGATTTAACAACTCTCCATCCCATATTGAGCACCCTTTGCTACCACTATAAGCAAAAGCATTGCAAGAACATTTGGTCGCACAAGCATAATAGCATCCTGTAAGGCCATTAACTGAAGGAATATTAGAATGGGGAGGCAGGCTCATGTTCACAATTCGCGAAAAACCGTCATTTTTCCCACACTGCAAAGGGGCTTTCCTAATGCACCTACCAGTTGAACCGCCTAAACTCCAATCTTTTGAAGAGTCTTCTCTGAAACCTTGTAAGCAACTACATGTCATAGTAACCTGGTGGCAAACACCAAATGCCCCACAAACGCCATAAACATCACAAGTATTATTTGGTCCCGACCAAATTGATTTCCACCCAGCAGTTTGACCCGACCATGTTAATAGCTTCATTTGTCCAGACAAATCCACTACAAATCTAGTATAAATACTAGTATCATAAAGTGCATGGGTAAAGTATGTTTCTTCATCGTTCGTTTCATGACTAAACTTGTAAACATGGTTTGATCTCATCTCAGGAATCAAGCGGAAGGCTTTGCGCTGCCTGTTCCATTCTCCACTAGCCCAATACATATTAAACATGTTCCACTTCATAATAAGCTGGATATTTTCTTTTATGTCCACTTGTAAAGAGAATATCCCAGGAGCAAGATCTTCTTCGTTTATCCATGAAATAAGGCGTTGAGATTTGTTTGTACGTTTGTCAAACCCAAATTTTCCACCAGCTAGCCATGTATTAGTAGGTTCATCAAAGCTCTGCCAAATCACGGCAGAAGCGTTTGACACATCTCTCACAACAAAATTTCCTTCATCACCAAGCCGCGCTTGAGAGGAACTCAACGTAGTGCTTGAGCTCAAACTAGTTGACCAAATTGGAACTTGGGATGTGTCATAGAGAACTAGAGTTCCGTTCTTTAAGAGCTTCAGTTCTGAAGTAGACGAGTCTGTAAGGGGCCTATCTCTGTTTGCTACCCAAACTACTGTTAAGTATTGAAATGGTACTTTTCTATACCAGATACCTATGTACCAATTCAGAGACTTACCTGGTCTGAAAAAACCCAACTCAAAGTCACCTCCTTTTGATGTAAGCGTCTTGTCTCCAATTAAAGATTCGCCTACAGAGAGGGTATCAATTGCAACTGAAAAATGGTTTTTGGATGAGAAGAGACGAGAGATATCAGAATCATAACAAAATACCATGATATTGAATTGTTTTTATCATCCATATCTATGCATATACATACACATACATGAATATAGAACACCAAGACTACAAATGTTCTTCTTATTTTACTTTGAATTTTATTTTTCTATGATTAGTTTTTTGGTTCCAGCTCTATACAAAATTAAAGATACCAAAATTTGAAGCAAGAAAAAAGCTTAGTTTCACTAAATGACTCAAATTCAATTTTTGAAATTCAAGGTCTCTGCTACTTATCTTTCTAGTCTTGAGAATTCAAAGATGGACCCATATATATCTGTCCCACTGTTGTCTTTGTGCCAATTAAGATTTCAAATGGTTGTGTTGATTGCTTTGTGTCAATTTTTTGTTGTTGAAATGTCGTAGTTGGTAGAAATTTATTGTTGTGACACTTTATTTCCATGGACCATGTTGTGTCAACTAGAGTAGAGTAGAGAGGCAAGTAAATGAAATGGGATTCGATTTGTTTGAGTGTTCTACCATAAAAATGAATTTGTAACTTTCTACTCAAATTGGGAGATACATTATGATTTTAATTGTTGAAAGAAAAATAGATTTGATCCAACAGAACCTCTTTCAAGCTTGTGGTCATTATCTACAGACACCCCATGTTAAATTGTACTCTACACCAACCCTGTTGCTGACCAGAGTAACTTAGCAATTTACCTATTTTGGTTGTCGAATTACCACAAACTAATTTATTCTAATTCTAACATATGCAGGAAGGTATTCTCCTCTTTGGATTTGGGTTCGATGTTGAATGTGTGAACCAAGGCCAAAGACCAGGTAAACACAATTCTAAAGCCTACTATAGTATCGTTTCTATGGATGCGGAAAATGCAGAACAAAAAGTTTCAGCGGAGATGGATAATTTTTCATTCATTTGCATATAGAAGTGCTCTCACCACTTATCTGAAACTGAAAGATTGAAACATTTTCTGACTACAAATGGGTGCTTAAAACCTCAATTGCAGAGGACTACATACCATCTGACACTAATTATTCGGCAACACATAGAATTTATAAACTTATAATCAAATTGAGCCTATTGTAAGTTACTTTAGATTAGCACATCAACAAGAATATCATGATATAAGCACTAAAACATGAAATGTGTACAGGGCAGGAACCATATCATACCTGAGTCACTGAGTGCATCAAAATTATTTAACTTTCAGACCCATCTTCCAAAAATCCAACCAAACTATTACCCTCACTCATAGAATCAGCTTCCCTATTCTTTACCCCTTTCTCTTCATCAATTCATCAGTAAAGTTGCCTACTTTGTCTTCCATTTCCAAATTATTTCATCTTTTGATGTTCCATCAGCCCTCACTCTACTTCTCTTGTTCAGGGAAACAAGTCTTTGAAAGAGGTGAGAGATAGAAAGGGAGAAGCATCCTCAAGAATTACTGGGGAGATTCTGCTGGGTTTAGAAATTACTGTAAGCTCTTCAGGTCTCTTCACCTTATTGCATTGTGTCATCAGCTGTAGCCTTTGAGATGAACCACAATTGAAAAGAAACAGAAAATGTACATTCGAAGAGAAACCCACGAAAGATTTGTAGTTGAATTGAAGGAATTTTTGGAGAAATTTTGATAAGGCCACGTTTTATGGAACATGTCAACGGTGTAGACTCGATGCGTCACTCAGACATATTTGGCATATATGATCCTTTATACGGGTCAAGTCTCTCAAGATTATGGAAGCCACCCTGGCTAGCAAGTGAAGGGCGCAGCGAGCACACAAGTCCAATGGAGGCACAAGGCATTGGCTAAGCATAAATTATTTATTATTAGAGATAATATATTTATTTAGGTATTTTATTATATTTTAAGTATTTTAATTAGAGTTTATATTTGTTTGGAATAGTATTTTAGGAGTAGTATTGTTTTCTTATTTTCCAAGTAATGTAGCCTATAAATAGCATTATCAGTTGATTAATCATAACAAGAAAATTATTAAGCAAATTGCTACCCTTTGGTTTATTGATTTCTTTGAATCATGACCTTTTGAGCTTGAGCTGTTGGCCGTCGTTTCTTATCAAATTTAGATGAATTTGGTGATTCTGAAGCCATTTTTCTGAGACTTGGGTTTATTTTCGAAAGTGAAATAATATATCTCAAGCGTGTTCCGGTTTCAAAATATAATACTACGTAAGAAAGTGATATTTCAACCCAGTTCTTGTCACCGACTAACCGTGATTAATTTCTTCTTTTCCTCTTAATAATGTTTTTTTTTTTCTAAAAAGAAAAAAAGAAGAAAAAGAAACTAGGCATAGGCCCGTCCTGCCCCCTGGCAGGGTAGCCACTGGCCTGCTCCCCTGAGCAAACTCGGCCCCCTTCCCCATAGTAAAGTTAGTAGTAATTACACGAGATCTTAATGTTTGAGCGGAGACTCAAACTACTGACCTCCTGCTTGAGAATCAGACTCCTGACCAACTGGGCTAACCCGCTGAATAATGTTTATTGTAATAAACTCACTGAATAATGTTCTGCTGCCCGAAGTATCGAGGTAAAATCACTTGGTGACGATATCAATAATCAAAGTTCTCTTTACGGATCGATCTTGGGTTTAGACTCTAGGACCAAGCATATGGTTTGGCATTTCCCTTAGTTATAGCTTGAATATAGCCAAGTAAAAGGTAAGAGACATTGCATCTCACTGTGGGAAAGAGGGCATCGCTTAGTATCACCGGTCCGGCAAGTAAGCACAATGATTGTGCGTTACAGTGTTGCAGGCCAAGTCAGTGTTCAGCCATAACGGTGCAATGCAAAGCCATAATGGCGCTGTACTGTATAGACCGTCAAGCACTAAGATAGTGGCACCATGCAGGGCCAGTGAAGCGCAAAGGTAGCGTTACGCTGTAAAGACATTTTGCTAAGTAATGAAGCTTATTGGCCGACACAGTGAGGCTTCATTAAGGGAATGGCAAGACATGGCCAAAGTTGTCAGATGCAACATGCGATGTTGGCAGTTAAGGTATATTCGTGGAATTGTGTTAGCCCAAACTCAAGGATGATGCAAGAAGGTAGAATAGGCCAAGAGTTGGTCTATGGCATTAGTTCAAGGCTGGACAAAGCTTGAACAGTGCAAACAAGCTAGCAATGCAAGAGTGGCATTGTTATTGTCAAGCAAATTGGCTAAGTGAAGCATACGACACATGAATAACATGAATGAGCTTAAGGTGTTGGCCTTGATGATTGAAGCACAAGGATTTTCCGTGCATTAGCTTAGAGCAAGAATTTTGCAGGACCAAGATGGCTGAGCATTGGATCAAGGCTAAATTCAGTAAAGCGCAACAGTTGTGCAATACGGCTCAAGTGACGGCTAGGAGTTGGTTACGGGCTTCACAAGCATGCCAATGACGCGAGACAAGGTAGAACGGTTATAAAAGGAGTTTATAACCATATGGGAGTGTTCATAACCACCAAGAACATGTGTGGCATCAATTGGCTAGACAACACAAAAGTTGGCAGAAAAGCAAGCTGGCGGTTAGGAAAACTACCTTATGGGACACATGGCTGTTCCATACGTGTGCAAGTGTTGTGCACGGTTTTGGCTAGTAAATCTGATGTATAAATAGTCCTAAGGAGTGGGAAAATCAGTAGGCTTACATAGGAGAGAGTTAGTCTCATTTTTTTAGAGAATAAGGCATCACCAAGAGGGTGATGGCCTGTTTGGTCCATGTGATGGACTGTTTGATGTAATCTTCCTTAGTGCAATAAAATGGGTTTGTTGCAGTATCCTTTGTGTTCATTGTGTTTCTGGTTTGTGTGAGAATTGTTTAAGTACATGGAAGAACCTCTTATGCTTATGGGGGCATGAAGAGTTAGAGAGAAAGAAGAAAAGATTTCCGTTGTGCAAAGCCTTTAGAGTGAAGGAAGATGCGTACTTTGATGCAAGTATGCAAGGCTGAGTAATTATGGGTAAAGTGGATTCACTGAACCACAATTATTGCCGGTCATGTCCCATAAAAATTTTAGGCGATTAAATGGGCATGTGACAACTGGTATCAGAGCCAGGTTTTGGGACACATTTTCTGATTTTTCTCTCTTTTTACTCAAGTTGGTGTCATTTGTTTGTCAAATTCAGTGGTGAATTGTTTGGGTTTCGCTAGTATGGAGACTAGAAGAAGTTGGTCTTGTGTGTAAAGATCAATTGGAATGAACTTTGAAGCTTGAAGTAGCAATAGACAATGAAAGTTTATGACAAAGGTGTCAAAATTCCTACCCAAAGTGTTAGACGAACATGCAAGAATCATTGAAAACTGGGTTTTCAAGTGATGGCATGACAGAACTAAGGAGTATGCTGACTTCTATGGTGCAAGTCAGGTGTCAAAGTCAATGTTTCTCACAAGTATGCAAAGATTACGCATTTGGAATGCATATCTTTGTGGTGTTATCAGTAACGAGCAGATTACAAGTTGTAATGGGAATTTTGTGAAAAATTCCTAAATGCAAAGATGTTGTTGGCCTTTGCAGTGGCAAAGTAGATGAAGAACATATCTATGAGATAAATTGAAGGTGTTTTAATTGTAGCTAGTTTGATGGAAGATTAAAGTTATCTCTCTCGAATGCATGTACCTTGGTGGTAATGCAAAGTCTGGTTGCGAACCAGCAAATTTTGTGGCAATGTGATGCCATGAAAGAAGAATTGGATGGCCAATTCTTATCTAGCATAAAGCTTATGGAAAGGCTGAGGAAATAAGCGCAAGTTAGGGGGAAACCGATACACCACGGTCTTGTGTTTGCAAAAAGTTCTTCGTTGATACTAGATGACCACCAGGAGTGTGCTTGCACCTGGTTTATGAGTGGGATCAATATGCTTGGACAAGGGTGTCCAAAGACCTGCATTTGATCATAACCACAAACGGATATTCTTGTCGACTACAAATCAGTATTGCTACAAAGCTGATTTTGGAGAAGGGGAAAGACAAGAGTAACCAGTTGTGCATGGGCAGTAAAAATGAGTTCCAAGTTTGAAGAAGAATGCGGCATTCTTGCTTCAAGGAACGTATGTAGTGGGTGCCTCATTTGCAAGGGTTATGGCCTTGTTAAGATTGTCCAAGAAATTTGTCCACGAAAGTCATGAGTGATATGACTTTGCTGAGCTCTATGGTGATGCTCAGAATCACCAAGTTAAGTCTGTTCCATTTATGCAAAGGTGCACAAGTTTGTGTCAAGATTTGGGTGCTAATTGGCATAGCAGGTATGCAACAGTAGCATGCGCCAAATCGGATTTTGGCATGGCCAAGATGCATAATGCGTTTAGAGATGCAAGTTAGGCCGAATTAATGATGCGTGGAGAAGGAAGGACAAAGTAGTGGTGATGTATGAGAATGGCATGAGGTCATTTTTGGGAAATCTTCATGAAATCTAAAGCAACATGATAGCATCAATTTGAAATAGTATTCAACTAAGTGTCAATTATATTATGCTTCGTTATGGGAGTTGCATAAGAACGTTGATAAGTAGAAGAGTGCATGTGGCAAAGTGAATTGCTACATTGGGGACAGTAGGTGCTGTCTCTCTTCCTTGTTTGTTGCTTAGAAGCGAAGATGAAGTCAGTATTGCAAGGCTTGTTAGGTCTTACAAGTTGCAATCAGTTGGCGCGAGTATTTGCTCAAGTTTGAGTATACTTTCAGTTTAGGGTCGAGTGGACCTTGGTGTTGGGAATTGTCTCTCTATGTAAGGTAGTAGTGAATGAGGGTATTTTAGACGAGAGTTCTTGTCTCTTTCGTTCAAAGTAAAGCTAGTTCACGTGGAAGATGCTGCATAGCATATTAAGCCAAAATATGCAATAGAAGATGCTGAAAGTGAAAGAAGCAAATAGAGTTGGTGGCATAGTCGAGTTTGTTGTTGAGAGTTATGTGGAAGTGCGAAGGCATTTGGCAGCGATAGCATGGAGTAACGCAGCAAGAATGAAGATGTAAGTCCATCAAGTATATGAGTTAAGAGTAACTCATAGTTTGGAAGAACATGATGTTGTTTTTACACCACATTAAAGCGTAGCAGTTTGAAAAAGCAAGTGATGCTTAAATTGCTGGTTTCAAAGGCGCGTGAAGAGGATGCCTGGTCTAAAGTAACGGTGGGATGTCCCGGGTATCCTAAGTCATGACTATATCAAAGTCATGCATTTCAATCAAGATGTAGCGACAATGCAAGCAAAGAACAGCATGGTGCTGGTTCTTTGGCATACAAATGGTGCAAAGATAGGAAGCGTAATTTACAATATGATTTGGAGGCCAAATCTAGTGTAAGTTTTGTTGCATTTCTAAAGATAGCAAAGGCTATGGATTGTGGCGCATACCAGAGTGGTATGGAATCATAGCATGCATACCTTAAGGCATGGCATAATTTGGCGTAGGCGCATATGATTGAAGAATGAGGCCGAGCCTTGTATAAGTCTTATTATGTTGCATGGTGCAACTAATGTCGGAAAGTACAGGCATAAGACTATGGCAATGATCATTGGTGATCAGTTGGGGAGAATCTTTACTTGTGTACACTTAGGCACAAATGATTCAAGAGAAATTCAAGTATAATTCAGGGAGTGGGCAAGAGGAAATTCCATTTTGCATTTGGGTGTTGATATGCGATTGTAGTGGGAGTTGAAGCGTAGGCAAACGTGACAACAACAATACAGTTCAGTAGGATCAATGGAAAGGTAGTAAGCTAAGTGATGGCATTTGGTACTAGGCATAAAAGTTTTGGCAAGGTAAAAGGCCAAACAAGTTTGCTGATTTCTGAGATAGGCTCAGAAGCGTACAAGGCCAGAGACCAAGTACAGCGAGTATACTCTGTTGTGTTCAACGAGGGTGTTGAATGGATTAGGTGGGGGAGATCTATGACCGGTCCGACAAGTAAGCATAATGATTGTGCGTTACAGTGTTGTAGGCCAAGTAAGTGTTCAGCCATAACGGCGCAATGCAAAGCCATAATAGCGCAATACAAAGCCATAATAGCGATGTACTGTATAGACCGTCGAGCACTAAGATAGTGGCACCATGCAGGGCCAGTGAAGCGCAAAGGTATCACTATACTGTAAAGACATTTGGAAAAGTAATGAAGCTTATTGGCCGACACAGTGAGGCTTCATTGAGGGATTGGCAAGACATGGCCAAAGTTGTCAGATGCAACATACGATGTTGGCATTAAGGTATATCCGTGGAATTGAGTTAGCCCAAACTCAAGGATGATGCAAGAAGGTAGAATAGGCCAAGAGTTGGTCTATGGCATTAGTTCAAGGATGGACAAAGCTTGAACAGTGCAAACAAGCTAGCAATGCAAGCGTGGCATTGTTATTGTCAAGCAAATTGGCTAAGTGAAGCATACGACGCATGAATAACCAGAATGAGCTTAAGGTGTTGTTCTTGATGATTGAAGTACAAGGATTTTCCGTGCATTAGCTTAGAGCAAGAAGTTTGCAGGACCAAGATGGCTGAGCATTGGATCAAGGCTAAATTCAGTAAAGCACAATAGTTGTGCAATACGGCTCAAGTGACGGTTAGGAGTTGGTTACGGGCTTCACAAGCATGCCAATGACGCGAGACAAGGTAGAACGGTTATAAAAGGAGTTTATAACCATATGGGAGTGTTCATAACCACCAAGAACATGTGTGGCATCAATTGGCTAGATAACACAAAAGTTGGCAGTTGAAAAGCAAGCTGGCGGTTAGGAAAACTACCTTATGGGACACATGGTTGTTCCATGCGTGTGCAAGTGTTGTGAACGGTTTTGGCTAGTAAATCTTATGTATAAATAGTCCTAAGGAGTTGGAAAATCAGTAGGCTTACATAGGAGAGAGTTAGTCTCATTGTTTTGAGAGAATAAGGCATCACCAAGAGGGTGATGGCCTGTTTGGTCCATATGATGGACTGTTTGATGTAATCTTCCTTTAGTGCAATAAAATGGGTTGTTGCAGTATCCTTTGTGTTCATTGTGTTTCTGGTTTGTGTGAGAATTGTTTAAGTACATGGCAGAACCTCTTATGCTTATGGGGGCATGAAGAGTTAGAGAGAAAGAAGAAAAAACTTCCATTGTGCAAAGCCTTTAGAGTGAAGGCATATGCGTACTTTTATGCAAGTATGCAAGGCTGAGTAATTATGGGTGAAGTTGATTCACTGAACCACAATTATTGCCGGTCATGTCCCATGAAAATTTTAGGAGATTAAATGGGCATGTGACACTTAGCATAATGAGTGGGAAACTCAATTTCCGTCCAAATGTAAGTTTCCGTGTATTGTTTTTAATAACCGATATTTCGGAAATAAAAGAAAATCCGGGAAATTTAGATGTGTTACATAAAAGAATATAGAAACTGAATTTCCGTAAAATAAAGTTCAGTTTTCGTGAGGCAAAACTTAACTAAAGGTGGAACAAATTTGCTCAACTCTTTAGCGAAACCAAGAAAAATCGCCACATTAAAACCAAGCGATGTCACATAGTAGCTGGATGTCGTTATACTTAAACTATAGCCAACTTTGGAGCTTGGAGTTCATTGGACTCAAGACTTTGACGCAGTTTGTCTTTCGTTTTTATATTTAGTCCGAAATGAATTTGCAATTAGTAGACATACCGAGCCTGTATTAGAAAACTATGCTTATCACATGATGTGACATTTCATTCTCTAGTTGAAATGACGCACAAAAACTTACGAGAAAAAAGCCAAATATCTCTGAACACCACTCCAAAGACTAATTTGGCGATCAATAGATATTTTCATGATTTATAAAGGGGATATCATTATTAGCGGGGTGATGTTATTTGAGCAATTCAAGGGTTTGGATTTTTTAACATTTATTTATCCTATATGTGATGGTATCACCCCGCTAATAATGATATCCCCTTAATGGATATCATGTTATGTGAGGTCGAAGAGGATAATTAATTGTCCGATAAGGATAAATTATAGGGCAACTATGTTCTAGCATTATCAAACAATTCTCTGTTTAAAACTTATCCGGGTAATTAGATTACCATTATCAACCACTTTTATCTTTTGAGTCAAGGAATTGTAGCTTTCAATACAACCAAAATAGTCGAAATCGTTCCTCGGTCCTATTCGACTGGGGAGCGAGGAGTAATAAGTTCGGACTTGGAAATCGCCAAAACTCAGTCTAATACTCGGAATCTATTTATTAGAGACTTATATATTGTTGCTCATAAGTCATGATTTGTACCTAACTAAAATTAAAATCTTAACATTATCATGTAATTAAGTGTATAACATTGTTATACTGAACGTATTTATCATGTATTTATATTTAGAGGTTTTTCTATTTGATAACTCCCATTTGAGGGGTTATGAAAAATTTATTTTCTGATTTTAGTGCATGCAAGGCCAACTTGGAAACACCGTTAACTCGTTTTTCTCAAAAATCGATCGAAATCGGCAAAATCGTCAGCCTTAATCGCTAAAAATCAGAAATGGCTTGGAATCAAAAATCGCCTTGGTCATATATCCAGTAGCAAGTAATCGGCCTTGGAAAACGATTTTGACTACACTGAGTACAACATAAATAGAAAATTATGCGTTTTTTTGCGGCTACGACGGGACTTGGGACCCCTCCCGAACAATACATTTTTTTTAAAAGTAAATCTAGTTTAAATATCGGTTCAAATTGGAACAGATGTGTTGGTTCTCATCAAACCCCATTGGTATTTATCGGAGATATCTATCAATTCAATTGGAGATAAACATGTATCTTTTATAAATGCAAAGCCCCTACAAATTTTGATTATTGGTTCTCAACCAAGCCCCACCAAGTTTTTTTTTTCCTCTCATTTAAATAATCCTCAATAAAAATAAAAATATTTTTAGTCGAATCAAGGGAGTACAATTCTTGAACTCGATTACAGTGTTATCATGAGCCATTAATTTATTGACCTATTGCACTCAGGGATTTACTCGGAAGGGTCGAATTAATTGTCTAAAATAATCGAAAGATTCTCGTGGTCAATGCTACACCATTTTCTGTGTTCTTTTCATCATTGATTTTGCATCTGCACAGAACAAGTTACATACTTGGTTATTTAGATCAACTTGCACTGTATAAAAAAAAGGGATCCCTGAAATAGTTAAAAGCAACTTGAGGACTTTTTATATATCTCTCGATGGAATAACTTTTGATGTGTGGCATTATTATATGTGGGCGCGTGGGTCAAATGATACTTTGACATATGTCATTATTATCATATGTGTGTCTTATCAACAAGCTGTCAAATTCCCCCAGACAAACTTCTTCAGGTAAGGATTCAAACTTAGTTTCATACTTTGATGATAGTAAGTTTTATGATGCTTTTTCACATCAAAAAGGGTTTCCTCCAAAAATTAGAAGAAAAAAGAGGTTTAACCTAGAACGTTATTCATTTGATGAGCATAATTCTCATACTTGTGCTAATTAATCACAAGGCTTGAAATCTTACTCATGAAAAATCCTGTTGGGTAAGATATGCTAATAATCATGTATACTTGATGGCAAAAATGTTCTCTATTTAGTTGAGCTATTCTCTTATTGTTTGATAACTAAACTATTGTCCACAAACAAAGCTGCATGAGTATTTTCGTTGTTAAAGTTTTTTCAAAGTGTCTATTTGTTGATTTTTTTGTTTTGAAATTTTTTTATTGTCACAATTTTTTTGTGCTACTCTTGTGCTCTAAATTTTCCTCTTATGAGAATATAAAATTTATTGAGCTAAGATTTGTGAAAGAAAAATTTTACTTAGCAAAATATTGTTGTGTATCCACTTTACTCCGTGGATGGGACTTTACATCATTCCTAAGTTTCCTTTTGTGGTTTAAGTTTGTGTTCGTATGGGTAGCCGTTTGTTACATGTTATGAACCAACTCTAAAAAACCCTAAAACTATTCCCTGTGAAACCGTTTATATACCTATCCTATTGAGTTGAGTTCTCTCACTCTAGGCTTTTTTTTTTGTCAAAAATGTCATCTCCTTCTCGCACTTGCGATTTTATGAATAGGATTTCTTGATAAGGGTATTGGTTTCGGATCCAAAGGGAATAAGAAAAGAACTCTTGTATAAGTTGACGATATCGAATCACAAAACTCTGAAGATCATCCTGATGTCTCATGCTATTATGCATATACTCATCAAGATGTAGAGCATGATGAGATGGTTTCTGCTGAAGGTGTTCATGATTTTCTTAAATACTTTGAGGAAGCAAAACTGCAGCTCGTTGATACTATGAAAGGTCTCGATGTGTTACGAACTGAGTTGAAAAAGGTTAATTATGACCTTGTTCTCATGAAGACGTATGTTAAAGATCTTCTCAATGAGGATATCTTCTCCGAAGAAGCAGTAGATGGTGTCAATCACAAGCTCGAGGTCTTAAAACTCATGAAGGTTTCGAAAGTGTACTTTGACTCTAGTTTGTATTTGTTTTTGGTTCTTAGGAGTTGATTTTGTTTTGTCTAGGAAACTTCTTATGAGAATTTATTCTTATGTTTAAGAAGGATAACTAGGGTTTGGAATAGCAAATATTGTGATTACACATAGCTATTTCAATGATTTTCATCTTGCAATGTTTTTAGATTTATTTATTTAAATTCTAAGTTATTTGGAAAGTGATTTTTACAGTATTTAATCTTTTGATTTTATATATTGCAATTACTTATGAGATGTATGCCTTTACGTTCGTGAACTGTGCTAGTATCTCATAATTGCTCAAAAGTTAAGTCTATTATGTCTTTATGCAAATATTGATAAAAACTAGAATGAACTTTTGAAAAATTCCGCAGTATTGATCTTTCCCTGATCCACTTTTATGTGAAAGTATTGTATGGCTCCATAAGTTTTCTTATGTTTAGCGTTTCCGATTAAATTAATCATTAAGGTCTCCTTGTGGTTAATTTATTCGAGTTTACTGGATACAAATCCATGTGATTTGTTAACGTCCAAAGAAATCCTTATTTTCTTGTAAAAGTAAGGTCGCTCATGTTGTTCTCTTGGAAATGACATCAAATGGGGGAGAGTTCTTAATTGAACTTGTGCTTAATTGCCATATCTTTGTGTGGAGTGCGGCTTTGGAATATTGTAGGAGTTATCTTGTATCTTTATAAACTCCTTGATGAATACACTAAGTTTCGACTATGTGAAATCATCGAAACAAAGTTGATATGTTCTCTTTTAGTCATGAATTATCTCCTTGAGAATTTTATTATGATCCCGTAGTTTTCGTACCTTTGCCAATTTATATTGACAAAAATGGGGAGAATTATTTGGTAGTTCACACTACATACATATGGTTTACGGATCATTATGTAAGGGGGTGGTTTTCATTGTAAGATGGAAGTATTGACTAAGGGAGAGTGATACATATCACCATAGTATTATTTCAAAGTTGTGATGCAATTGGACTTTGATTATATTTAATAATACTATGATACTGTATAACAATGATTGAGAACATTTGTTTTCTTATTGTTATGGCTACGGATCTTCAACAACAATGATGCTGAGTTGAACACGTTCAGAATCGCTGGAGTACTTGGAGTAGCAAAGAATTCAAGGAATGTTGAAGATCTAAGGAAATCAAGCATGATGGATGAGAAGCTACAAAGTTTATTTATTTTGTAATCCATACGTATTGGTAGTTTTGTCACTAAAATTGACAAATGGGGAGATTGTTAGAGCACTGCTCAGTCGAACGCGCAAGAGTTGCTATCTCAAGCTTGTTTGTCAAGTTTAGTTGATCAAAACTATATACTTGATTTCTAGTATACTTATATATATGTCTCGGATCAGGATAGAATGTGTAGTTGAGCTTTAGACTTCACTGCGTTCACCAATTGAAGACGAAGATCTACTGAGGAGATTGGAGGAACTTCATCAACAAAAGGTATGTGGAGACTAAAACTTATCTATCACTCACAAGTTTATTCTATTATATCTTCTAATGAGACTAAGTCGTATTGCTACATAGACTTTTATATTATACACATTTGATATTTCGAGCTGAGTTTATCTCGCTTATCTATTTCTCGAAATATGGGTTGAAATCTTTTTGCTTTAACTATGTTCATCGTGTTCTTGACGAGTTAAGTTGGAAACAATTTATTTGTTGGAAACTAAATATTATGTCAAAAGATGATCATTTGAAACTACCTTGAACATCTTACATGATTTATGTGAGACAGTCATTTGATGTTAACTTGGGAATTTTCGTGTTGATCATTCGATCACTTGAAAATTACTTGAAGCAAATGGTATGTGTGAGATTACCATTGTCATCTTCTAAGGATGTTTCAACATTGAAATGAGAGTTTAGAACAATTACCCTTGTCTGGATGCAACACGGTATGCATACCTAGTATGCGAACTGTATTGTGATGATTCAGGTCTGGAACTCTTGTTTGCGTACCTAGTATGCAAACGGATTTACTTGAGAAGGTCCGAAACTCTTGTTTGCGTACCTAGTATGCGAACGGGTTTACCTGAGTTGGGTCCGGAACAGTTGTTCGCGAACCGGGTTTGCGAACGGTTTGACTAGGCCAAGGTCTAGAGCTGCTGTTCGCGTACCTAGTTTGCGAACTCAGTGGTTAAGTTCTAAAATCGGTTATGTATGATTCTCATACTCATGAACTAAAACATTTATGATTTAAGGAATGCAGATTAACTTTGCAAACCGTGGCTTAATGTTCATGAAGTGATTCTTGTAATTACTTTGTACGATTATGAATCAATATGATTTTTTTCTTCAATTTGTTCATATATATTTCTATGAGATAGTGATCAATTTAACAACTCTATGTGAAACACAATTAGATTCATTTGATTATCGTTCATGATTGATTGATCATCATATTTGATCTAGAAGTGTTAGATGAATATGGTTAAGACAAAAGTGTTCATATGGCTAACTTCGGTTAACTGTTATTGAGCCAACTCAATATACACGTTTAGGTACGGTTACCCATATCTAAATATAAGTATATTTCATTTGTGTGTAACAAGCTGAGACCATCTAACAGTGGAGATTGATTGCTTAGTTTCTAAGCAGACTTAACTTCAATCTTAAATCAAGAGTTCATATAACAGTGAATATTGAATGCTTTGTTACTAAGCTATTTTAACTTTGATTGTAAGCAACCCTGATTTGAAAGGAAATATAAGGGATAACTCTAGCAACCGTAAAACCTAATCTCGACACTTTCCTGTGTCCTAGTTGCAAACTAGAGTCGATTCTCCTTTTACCTAGGTTTTTCCAAAACCATTATTAGGTTAACGACTTGAAGACTTCATTTGGGATTTATGAAGCCAGATCCAACTATTTTCTCTATAGTTGCGTATTCTGATCTTACTTGTTCTATCGTATTGAGTTTTATCTTCTCTAAGATTCACTCAAGATTTATCTCCGATAGGTACGATATAAAAAGTAATCACAACAGTTCTTCGTCTCAGACTCTTGTGATTCCGCAATAACTTTTTATGTTAATCAGTTGGGTTATTGTGAGCTGGTTGATATTTCTAGGATGCTCTTCGAGATTATAAGACCGGATTATCAATTGGTTCTTGTTCACCTTGATCTTTATCAAAAGACGGAACAAAAAATGAATAAAGAATAAACATATCTGTGGGAGACAGATTTTTTTATAAGTGTTCGACTTTGGGTCGTAGCAACTCTTAGTTGTGGGTGAGATCAGCTAAGGGAATCAAGTGCGCAGAATCCGGCGTGGATCTAGAAGCGTAAGGAATGCGACTGTACCTTAATCGGTGTGAGACTTGGTTAGGGATCAATTACATTCCAGTCCGAAGTTGACTTGTAGTAGGCTAGTGTCTGTAGCGGCTTAATACAGTGTGGTGTTCAAAGCTGGACTAGGTCCCGGGGTTTTTCTACATTTGTGATTTCCTCATTAACAAAATTTCTGGTGTCTGTGTTATTTCTTTTCCGCATTATATTTGTTTATATAATTGAAATATCACAGGTTGTGCGTAGTTCAATCAGTTGATAAATCCGACCTTGTTTGTTGAATATAACTTTATTGACACTTGGGCATTGGTCTTTGGTACCGTCCAAGTTATTTCTCATATCAATCATGCTCATGGATTTCTATCTGTTCGATTTGCTTATTATGTTGACAAATAGAGATAAACCTCTTTGATATATTTCTTGATTGAGTCTCACTTTTAAGTTGGTGCTCTCGGGAGTTTAGTCCATACATATTGCCGAACGAATTATTGGGTGTGGTTGTTATACCCCCGCTTTTTAGTTATGACCAAGGCTAGTTTGGAAGAGAAGGAATTGCCAAATCCGAAAATCCTTAAGATATGCAATAATGTATATTTTCGGTTTTGATGAATTCCAACTGTAGTCCAACTCATATACTGAAATCACTCTTAATTGACAACTAATATAGCTAACACACTTCTCTATATTTTACTAATATAATAGCTAGAGATATTCAAATCTCTAGGATATGGTAAGTACATATTTTCGAATATCTAAAAGATATTGAATTTCGATTTTGGGCTTGCATTGAGTATCAGAGGAAAATATTTGAACATTAAGATATTATAGTTTAGCACACGTTCAAAATCACTATGCCGAGATCATGTGAACATTCCAAGTTTAAACTGTGTACATTTCGATGTTTGTGGAAACCCAAAGATAGCAAACATATTGAAAATATCTAAACACGTTTGAACTATGCCAGGATCGGTCATGGGGTAGGTCTTTACCACTAGGGATCGGTCCTAAATTCTTTTTCGACTATGAAACAGAATTTAAAAGTCTACTTCCTTATATTATGTTTATAATATATAATCCCTTTCTAGCAACACCCATATCTCTAGAAATAGTAAGCAAGATATGCACATGATCACTATCAAAAGGAGTAAGATGATACACAATAGAATTAGGGAGAAAATAAACCAAGCAACGTTAGCAATAACTCTATCTAATCTTTTCGAAATCGATTCACTACCCTACCTTTTATTAGACCAAGTAAAGAGATTCCATGAATAAGTAATATCAAAAAGGCCAGCATTACCAACGAAATTTTACAAAAGTTTCTAACCGACTCTGAGTGAAAGGCACAACGCCTTGTTTTTCCTCTTTTCACAAAATAAAATTAAGATCTTCTATAATAACCCAAATGCCATTCAGGATTTGAGCATGATTCAGAAGCATGTTCCATTTAGTTACCCTCACATTATCAACTAAGGCCCTATAAATACAAGATAAGAGGGTGGAGTATCCTTTAACATCAATTTTTACTAGGAAGTTTATATATTTTTATGGCTATATTGGGACAGTACCTTATGTGTTTAGGTATAAGTCACGAAGAACTCTATTAGATTCTCGTTCACATCCACGACAAGTGTTGAGCTTACCATGTAAATTATTAGTAATGAGATTGTTTAGATAGTTTTGCTCCTTAACTGTAAAACAAAATAGTTTTCAATCAAAATATGGAGAAAATATGAGTTCTTCTATAAGCAATGAAATTTGGTTAGTTTTTCTATTACTCACGGAAGAATAGGATTTCATATGGTGGTAAAATTCTTCTTTACGAAGATCATTACACCATGACAAGTGATAAATTACAAAAATGAAATTGATTCTTGGGTTGGGTTGATGCGTCATTCTTGTAGAATAAGAAAACAACCTCATATTTCTAAGTTGTAATATGAATATGAGTTCCCACCTCTTTTGATGATAATTGAGATCCTCAAACCATTGGTTCATCCTTTGAAACAATTGTTGTTAATAAAGAGGGATAATTGTTGTTTGATACTCAGGTTTTGACCAACACTAGGCTTTGGTCTAACATTTGTCCAACGTTAGTGCTTGGTACCTGGACCAAACGCTGACCTTGGTTGACCAGTTAAGTCTTGACTTCTGTTTCTCCTATATGCATCGATAGCACTGCCACCCATTCTATGTCAACTCTGGCAACTGTCTATTTCGATGCAGTAAAGAAGAACTTGACTTCCAATTTCAAGTTGTCTGAGCGTGATTCATTTCTATGGCAGAGTAACCAAATGAAGCATGCCCTGGATTTCTTGCTGGCTATTCCTATTGTTGGTCTAAATCAACAAATTGGTTCGAGACAGTTTAGTGCGTTACTATGTTATAGACTTGGTATCCCCTTGTTTGAACCAGATAGTTTGTGCCCCTTCTGCAAAAGAGAGAGATGGATGATTTTGGCGACCATGTAGTGCACTGTACGAATGAAGTGGGTTTAAAATTTCGGCATGATTTGGTACGTGATACGATTGCAGACATGTGTTATCGGGCTGGGGTGCTGTTGATGGTGGTTTTTAGTATAGGGTGAAAACTGTAAAATTCTGCCTACCTGACCCAGCATCAGAAGTAGTATACCTTGATATGTCTATATTCCGCAAGAAATTTGAAGAATATATCATAATCTGATGAGTGCCTATGTCTCTCTTCATATTATATTGAAACTCAAGATCCTAGATGAATTGTTCACTAGTATAGAGCCTAATGAGTAGTTAAGCTCCTAGTTGCATTACTCACTAATGTCGGAGCCTGCCGAGTATTCATCCATGCTATGTTCCCAGCTGAACTCTTGATTTTGACATGACATGACAATTAATGTTCGCTCGCAACTGATCATCATGAATTTCCCGAAGTGTCAGGATTAAGATTTGTATGGAAATACTCAATTAGGGGCACGCAAAGTTATGATGCCCTCTGAAACATGATTAGTGATTTCTGTATCAATATGCGAAATTCACCAAAAATTGATTGGTTTTGCGGCAACCCACAAAATTCAGTTCTTTAACCTAATTTTATCAATTTGCAAAAATTAGGTTTTTTGCGCCCTGCGCGATAATTCGAAAACTATTGGTCGAATACAAACTAGGAAATTGATCCATCACGGAGCTAGTAGGAGCAAGATCCTAACAAAAATCAGAAAACAAGAAATAAAGAGGAATTGCGGCAAGCAAGAGCAGCAGCAAAAAGAAGGCATGGGCGCGACACTTGGCCGGCCGATTTTCCTCAGCAGGCGCCACCCGTGGCTGGCCGGCCACACTCCATGTTGCTACTTGCCGACCCCCTCTTCCCACCGACCAATCAGATCGCTCCAAAAGCGCCACACGCACTTTTTTTTAAAATTGGAAGTTGGTTGGTTGACACACCTAATTCCTTAAGGAATTAAACATAGGCTGCCCATGTAAGTCTCAAAATGATCACAGCCGCACGTTTTGGCCGACTGGTTTGTCAAGCTTGGCCGCTTCCTGACTGGACCGAGCAAACTCCATGGTGTCCACCGGTGGGCCCACTACCATGCCAGCCAATTGGAATCCTCTAAACCCTCCAGCGATATCCCTAATCGCTAGCAAGAACTAGGCTAGTTGCGCTGTTGAAAGAGAAGCTTAACGAGCTAAGACCGACCATAACGGTCTCAAACCCATCACAACCGTCCAACTTAGCCATCCTAGTTGGACGGTTTAGATATTTCTTCGAATGATCAAAGTGGTGCCGATGTGATCACCGGTGACTCGTCTCCATCCCTGGCTAGTTGAACTACACATGGCAAACCAGGAACACGTCAAACCATTTTCTCAAAATAGCGTGAACGCGCGTTTTGAAAACCCTAATTCGTGTCAGCGGCAGCATTCTAATGTCGCATAACGATCACGGCCGTTCATCTTTGCCATCCAAATTGGCTTAGATCCAATTCTAGGAGGCCAATAGGATTCCAGCATGCTCGTCGGCAACCCACCTTTGCGTCTTGCCAATCGGCCTGCTCAAACCAATGCTCAACACTTTAAATCGATTAGCCTAAAGAGGGTTGGCCAAACGGCTTTAAAACCCTAAATTGAGTCAGCGGTATTACGCAACTGCCGCAAATCATCTCGTCCGTCCAACTTCGCTAGCCTAGTCGGATGACTTAGATTTAATTTCAGGTGGCCAACAGGGTGACGCCGTGATCACCGGCCACCCCTCTTTCATGAGGAGCGATCGTCCAAGCCACTTCTTGCCCATACGGATCCCAAACAATCTTCCAAAGGCGGCCGGTCTCGCTGCTTACATATAGTTCAATGAATTCAATGGCAGCCATTAACTGCAGCAAATCATCTCGGCCGTCAAACTTCGCTAGCCGAATTGACCGGCCTAGATCTAATTTTAGGCGACCAATAGGATGTCGCCGTGGTCGCCAGCCGTCACTCTCCTATAAGGACCGACCGGCCTGCCTTTAGCGCGCGCGAATGGCTCCTGGCAGCTTCCCGAAAATTGCCGGTCACGTTCCTTTTAAGACATTAAGCTCCGCAACTAACTAAAACGAGCTTTGTACAACGATGCTTCACATACATCGATTATTTTTAGCTGCTTACTTAAAAGCGATGCTTTACATGCATCGAATACATACGTTATTTTATGAGTATCGATTTCACGAATAACTTAGTTATTTAACCTAATAGCGTTACATGCTATTCTTTGCGGCAAGTCTCATGACTTGACTCGTCACACATGACCACCCGCCGCCTGGCTTGCGCGTGATTGGTCGAAATAACTAGGTCTTGCAAACAAGACCCACTCAGCAACCTGCTGCATATTTTCCACGAAAATACTCGAGACATCAAACATGTCACAAACTGGGGGATGTTCATCAGGGTATTGGTCTGGAGGTCTACAACGTGAGGCGTGCAACACGCCCATTACAAGAAAGTGTCAGGAAAGGCGAGCAGTTAGAGATGATAAAGGAGTAGTGGGACGAAACCACCCAGTCTTCCCCTCATAGTGGAGACGTGGTTTTCACCATCCTGCACGATCCCACTCCTCCATCACTCAACTATTACCAGTTCCTATGAGATCAGGGTGCGTGCAACTATGACTGATATAAATAGGTTTTAAACCTATTTCAACCAATAACAGAGTTTTGGTTAACAACAAAAAAGTATCCCGAAAAACACCAAGAACTGATAGCTTACATTCCGCAAGCCAGTTTCATATTCTGATACAAGTCATAAAATAGCCACACCTTCAGAGTTAACCATTCTAATCTCAACACCTTCTTTGCTTCCCTCCCTAAGATCAACCCTTCTCCTTCATTTTGTGACCGAAGCAAGACTAGAACGGCCATTTCTTGGTTTAGGCCAGGGTTGTACAGATTGATCTCTCGAATCTAAAGTACTCCCGTGCAGTGCATTTGTTTAGGGTTTGAATTCATTTCTCATCAACACACCCAAATTTACCAAAACCAGCAGAATCAGTTTTTACCCCAAAACAACTGGCGACCACAGTGGGAGATTAATCTCTCGGTTGAAAAAATCAGTTTCCCAATTCCATTTTCAATTTCCTAAATTTATCAAGATGGTTGATCTTAGGAATGGTTCAGAAACCCTCAATCCCAATTTTACTTCTCCTAACACTGACAATACCTCACATGTTATTCCTGAATTCGTTCTTTCATTCAAAACCCTTGTCGAGGCTATGGAGTCTCAATATTTAACAACTATTCGCGATATGACAAAAATCATGAATGATATTGTTAGGAATCAAGCTACCATTGTCAAGACGCAGGACAAAGTATTTACGCTTTTGAAAGTCCTCACGGATCAACTATCAAAGGAACCAACACGTATTCATTCTGGAGGAAACGCTATCGACAATTCATTTTGGATCAATACTGATGGTAGTAGTCCTTCTTCCAAGATTCATATTCCTATTCCTGGTGGGGAAGATGAAGCATATGGTCACGTTGAATGGAAAGGTAGCCACCAACCTAACTTATCTGCTCATGAAGATCAAGAGATGTTTCCTCAAACTCAGAAAGAATACTCGTGGGATTTATCACGTTCTCATCAGAGTCCTTGCAATGAAAAGGTGAATTTATTATATGAGTCCTTCTTGGAAAATATCAATTCCCATATTGCATCAGAAGTTGTTAAGAGATCCGTTGTTGCTTTACTCAGCCGATCCGAACCGTCCCAGAATGAAGAAACTCGTAAAGATGTTCAGGAAAGCAGGCATCCTTCCAATAAAAGATCCAGACTCCATCCAATCACTAGTGAGGGTGGAAAGAGAAGGCATCTGGGGAACGGCTATCAACAACCTAAACGTGCGGCATCAGCGCAGCAGACAACTCAAACCCGGAAGGCTGCGCTTAAGACGCCTTCACAGCAACAAGAAACTGGAGAGGCTGCTCTAAACTTCCCATTTCCGATTGAAGAGGTAATCGAACTCCTAGAAGCATGGATTCAAGATGATGCTATCAAGCTACCTCCTCTCAGACGGCCACCAACCGATGAAGAAATGGAAAATCCCAAATATTGTCATTACCATAGGTTCGTCAATCACCCAACCGGTGACTGCAATAAATTGAAATGCATTTTCAAGAGGAAGGTGGATGCAGGAGAACTCCAATTAGGCACTAAATGAGTTTACAGAGATCCTCTTCCCGTCAGGAGCTGCATGATTTCTGGGGACTCCGTCCAAAAACCGTACAGCCCATGATGGAGCATTTATGTGAGATTTTATATTTTTCCAAGGCGCAGCGTCAAGACATATTTGCAACCCTCAACCGTGTTGTATCAGGCAAGCAACAATAGGCGAGCTTCCGCACGCAGGGAATCAGGGAGGAGCTGCTTCACCGAAAATAAAAGAGGGGAAATAATAGAATGAGAAATAAAACTCACGTATGTAAGTAATTTGAAAGGAAGAAACTCATCCTTTGGGTCATAGCGGCCGATCAAAGCATTTTAATGTTTGTGGTCGTGGCTAGCATCACCGCCTATGCTCGCCTAAAGCTCGTGGACGTAGCTACCACTACTTATGCTTCTTCGCTCATCCAAGATTCATTGTCGTGGTTACCAAATCCCATGACCACCATCACCACGCCTCTCCCTGCCGTGCCTGTAGCCACCACTCGTCCCTGCCAAGATTTGTGCCCGTAGTCACCGCTCCTCCCTGTCAAGGATAGTGACCGTAGCTATCCAAGCTCCATCCAACCTGTTTTGTTCCTACGAAAACGCAGTCTCTTCTGATCACAGTTGCTGCCAAGAACCATTGCTGCTCATTTGTTGATACCATCCAGAGCTTCACCATAACAACAACGACTACGGATAAAGGTAATCCGAACTTCTGCATATTTTATTTTCCCATGGAAGAAGTAATAGAGTCACCAGTACGCATGCAAGATGGTGATGTCTTTATCATGGTCAACCCACCGAAAATACAAGATAGAATCACGTAAACCATACTTGGGGACTGAGGCTCAACACGGAATCCCTTCACTGTCAAGGACCTCTTCAACTCAGAAGAGACGGTCAACTAAGAAATCGTGACAGGGTCACCACTCTTCAAAGATGTAGCGTGAGGATATCATCACCCCCTTGTCTGGAAGGCGCGTGACCAACAAGCAGTATTTGGCTCAACCATCCATAAGTGTTGTTGTCAGTGAAGAATCAAAGAGGAAAGTCGCGCCTCAGCAAGCCACACATACCAACTGCATCATGCTTGCCACATCACCTACTCAGAACTCAGTGTCGCCTACCCAAGGACTGCACGAAGCTGCGCATCAACAACCACATCGCCGACAAAGTCAGATTCGGTGTTTATAGAATTCCAATTTCCTATGGAAGGGGTGCATGGGCTGCCAAAAGTTTGGATACAATACAGATCTATCAAGTGCGACTCTCGCCCATTGATCAACAAGTGACGAATCCAAAGGATTGCCGCCGTCGTCAGTTCGTCAACCACTTTACCAGCAAATGCAATGGAAGTACATCTTTCAGGAGAAAATAGGCTCAGGATAATTACACCTGGGGACTGCCAGCACAGGATGCCTTCACGTCCCTTAACCAGGTTATTGCTGATATCAGTATCATCACTGTCAAAGCTTTACGAGCCGCAGGAATTTCTCAACATGAAGCAGTACACGTGCATCGAAGACTCCAAAAGTACGCCGCAGAGATATTTTCACATATCCGGCCACGCCATCGGATCTAGCACGCATCTACAACTCCTTGCAAGAACGCATTGTATTCCCAAGCAGGCTCAAAAAGTACAGCTCTAGTAACCAAACAGAAGTGTAACTGGGGACTGCTCATCGCATCCCATTCCATACAACAATCCAAGATTCAGAAGATGATTCAAAGGATGTCGCTTGGAACGAATTCCTTGAAGACTTGATAGCAGCACGTCGGCAACGGAACGCCTCTCAGCTCGTCTACTTCACTCAACGGTTCCGGAAGATTTTTCCCATACAAGCCTTCCAAGCATATCATCATCGCAATCAGAAAGGAAAGAATAGGCCTATGAGCTAAAGAGTCAGTCAGTGCTCAGGAGTGTAAAGAACATTTTCATTGCGATTCAGCAGTCCAGGCACCAAACAACTTAAATTCAAGGCCTCTTGCAATTGAGCGCAATGGAGTTTGGTAAATTTTAAAACCCACTGGAGAGGTTGGATGCTCATTTTATGGAGACAGAACCTTCTTACACATTCCGGAGAGGATCGATGGAGTTCACTCAGGATTTGATGAAATTTCAAAACCATGGAAGTTATACGTACAACTAAAGTTCATACTTGCAAAAAGAAGAAAGAACAACATGTACTTACCTTGCTGCCGACGATTGGCACGCTCGTGATGGAGCTGCTAATAGTGATGAAGAGGAGCCGGCTACTACAGACGAAAGCACGGATCCAGATGAGCACCAAAAACGGAAGAGGGTTGATACCCCTTTTTATACGAAGAGAGTTTCCAGAAGAAGGATTTCTTTTTGCTCCATGAACGGGAATAGATGGCTGGGCCCATAGCACTCATGCCCCATAGCTGATAAGTGCATAAAATAAATCTTTTGAGTATCAATCTCTTATACTTTTCTTAGTTATTTCTCTTGTATTTTTGTATATTACGCTTTGTTTTTATTTTGTAGGCGTTTTGGAGTCATTTGAGTAAAAGAATAAGAAACAGCCTCAAAAGGGAAAAGAAAGTCATTTTGAAGGCAAGTGCTATCGGGAGCCAAGCAGAGGATAAGGGACAACCATCTGAAGGTTCACTAAAGACAGACAGCTGTTCAGATAAGGGGCACCACGTTTCCTTTTTAACCTACAAACAGAAGCTGGATACGACCACTTCTTTACAGTCCACTGCCATAGTTCCATTTTGACTAAACCAGGGGATGTTGCCGGCGTAAACATAGTTTATGTGATTGTTTGCAAGGTTACTCGAGATTGCGAATTGAAGATAGAAACTGGAGGAAATCAGTTGTGTTAGAACAGAACTTGAGTTGTATTCCAGCTGATAATTCAGGGAAGAAACAAGGGTTTCTGCTGTTGATGTTTATGGCTGAATGGGGAAGATTAAGGAGCAATTAGAGTCCGGTTTGATTAGGAGAAGTGGGTACGAATTTTAGGCTGAGTTCGGTTGGATTTCAGGCGACGATTGAAAAGAATTATGGCCAGGAAACAGCATGAAGAAACTCAAGCTATTGCAGTCGAAAACAGGGAAGAAAGAGCAACTGCTGCCATAAATTTGTGATGATAAATGATGAGATAAATGTGTGTTTTTGATTTTTGAATGCACTAGAAGATATGGGTTTGTTCTGGAATTGAAACTGCTGCAGGGAAGGAGCTGTGACAGGTTACGGATTCAGCAGAGTTCTATCGATCTTCACATTGCAGGACGCATATAGCCTGTTCGAGCAAATGACTGAATCAGTTCAGCCCTCATTCTGTGCAGTCAGTTGGCCATGTGTTTGTGAGTCTTTACCAAGGATTAGGACTGAGATTCAAGGTTAAGAATGACAGGGTTTACAGGTTAAACAATCAAGGAGTGTATGTAAGAGTTTGGTACAGATTTCTCAGATATTGGGTGCAGTTTTGGCAGCGAGATTCCAGAGAATACACCAACAATTATGCTGTAGTCGTGTGCTGATTGTAGCCATGGCTCGATGGATGTGTAAGAGGGGCATTTGGTAGTGGCTAGGAGATGTTTTCGATACCAGAGAGACATGGCAGAACTGGGTTTATTAAGGGCTAAGATGTACTTAGAGTCCGTGAATGATTTGGAGACATGGGTATCTCAACAGTTGAGCTGGATTGAAGGAAAAGTTGCGACAAAACTGGGAAAGTGTTTGGCCGAGAAGACAGGGAAGTACATGCAGTTCTGCCGCCATAGAGTGAATCTGCTGCCATTGGATTTTTGGTGGTCATTGAATGAGATTAAGCGGTGTTAGAGTTTATTTTGATTTAGGAAAGTGGGTTCTCTATCTGATGCGAAATTGCTAGAGGAAATTCAACTATATAAGAAGACCTAAAAACTACAGAAAGGATGATCATCCCATATATCCCCTTCACGACTGCCGCAACCCTAGTTTCAGCGAGCAAACAACCACCAACTTTGCATCTCCCTCCATCTGCATAATCACTATCACCTGCATTCACCCACCACCAGTTCCGTCTCCATCTTCACAGCTTCCCATTCCACCACCAGTCTTTTGCGTACCACCAGCACTTCACAGGCAGTCCATCATCACCTGCATATTCACCACCATCCTTGCATACCAACCATCCCCAGCTGCTCGAGGAAGTTTACTGCCATACCACTAGCAGCAAGCCTTGGTTCCTGACATCGCAGCAAACAAGGAGTACCAGTACAGCAGCACCAGTCCAACAGGAGTTCTATTTCGCCGCCACCATTCCTTTATCACCAGGCCATACAGTTTTCATACCACCATTCCACCTGCTGCTGCCTGGGTTTGCTAATTTGGTTTTAAAATCGTATTTTTTGTTTGCTGTGTATACCATGAACTCCAGTAGCTAATTGCATCCTGATTAGGGACGATTTTGATGTCCGAAACATGAACTCCAATTGATATTTAAACTGCTTTGCTGTCTTGCAATTTATTCGTTATTGCTCATTCACTACTATGCTAAAAGTGTTTATGAATTTATTTTTCAGCCGTTTAAGTTGCAAATTGAATGGTTGATTGATAATTCGATTGCTAGTTAAGACCTCTTCGACCCGTAATTGTCTAGAGATTCTTAATACAAGTAGCGTTATATGAATATTGACGATGGGATTTTGTTAAATACTGATATGTATTGAATGACACTAGTAGATGAATCGAGTTTTTGTGTTTGTCACTAGGAATAGCCTATCTCACGGAATTTAATGCATTTGTTTAAGTCACACCTAGAGAGCGTACTTCTAGGAAACTTGGCAAGTAGAATCCGGTAGTCGAGCGCTTCCGTGTCCGCTGAACTTAGGAGATATAACGGAATAGTTGAGCGTACTAATTATTCTAGGGTTATTAGTAATGATACTTTGCAGAAACATAGCTATGTCAATAAGATTCACGTTTCGTGGCTGAGAAAGAGTCATTGATCATTCTCATCTTCATCGTTTGCATTTATTTGTTTTGCATTGTTCAGAAATTGAATTGACAACTTTAGCTCAACTCTCCCTTAAACCTGCTTGTCCGTATACTACTAGTTAGTTTAAAGAGAAGTAAGGAATTTATTTTTGCGAGTTCGACACCTTGTCAAAATTGGCACCGCTGCCGGGGAGCAGTCGGTAGTTCTAGTTGTTATTTAATTTTTTGATTTTGCATTTAGTTTTCATTATAAGCTTTTACTAATTTGTTTGCCGAGAACTTTATTTTCAGGTACAAAAAAAAAAATCACTCGTCTTGCGTGTGCACAATTGGGAACAAGAGGTAAGTCTCTAAACGAGTTGTATGCATAATATTTCAAGATGTTTCCTTTTGGGAACAACGTATATGGTTCACAAGACCGTACATACTATGGTGATCAATTTAATTCTCATTCTTATGACTTCCAACCATACTTGGGATATAATCAAAACCAATCTTTTGGATATGATGAACAATCACAAGGATGGGAGGATAGTTGTACTTTTGATCAGTTTAATTCTAGACATGTGCAGATGCTCGATCACATTCTTTATGAGCTAAAGGCAGTGGAACAACTTGGTAGACACCCAACCGGACCTTGTTTCAATGAGTCTTTCCCAACTCTTGATCATATTTATGATCATTCACCCATTCAAAGGGATGGGACTTGGGCTGGAAACTATGAAAGTGGTGTGTATCCAAGTTTGGCAGAGCAATCTTCAAATCAGAAATTTGATAGTTTTGTTGAATCTGCTATTCCCGTGATGCAACAGATGCTTCAAACAACAAAACAATTTTGTGAATTTCAGCTGAGTTACAATGAATCACTCCAAGAACTTCAACGGAATATAGACAACATCAGAAATGGCATGAATCAAATTCAAGAAGAGCGAAACAAGGAAGAGGTTCAAACTCATTCTAACATTCCCATGGATGCCAATGTAAAGTATGATGATTCCGAAGAAGATGAATACTTAAATGTTGATAATGATGGTGTAAGTAGCTCAACTCTTGATCGTGATAATGATCATTCACCTATTCAAAAAGAACTAGTTGAGTTTAGAAACACTAAAGTTATTAATGGTAAAACTTATGTTGTGTATGAGAGCGATGATGATTATGACTTCTTTGTGAATAACACCCCTAATTCAGAGATTGTGAATACTTTGAATGAGAAGTCAACTTGTGACGAAGCACATAAGGATTACGATAATTTTCTTATGGAAGATTCTGATTTCTTTTCCGATGAGGAGGACTTGGATATAGAAGAAACTGATGAAGAATGGCTCGTAAAGAGTTTGAATGAGAATTGTGATACTTGTGATGTTGGAGAATCAATGGACTTTTTCAAAAGTACTGAGGATCTCGTAATGCGTGAGATTATGCGAGGTTTGTCTAACCCTTTACATGAATCTCCATCTAATGATGATCCTCCCAAACTTGAAGTAGTTTCTCATAGAGTTGGTAATCCATCTTTTAGGAAAATACCTCATTTGTGGCTGGAATTATGTGCTTCAAAAGTTCTTTCCGAATTTCTTGCTTCCAAGTATCCACCATATATGTTTGAGTCTAATACCATGCAGGTTTGCGAAGAAAAACTAATAGAAGTGCCTTCCACTTATGTTTTGTATACACTTCCGAGTGTAGAAAGGACTAAGTGTGGGGGTGACTATCGTGGGATGATAGTTTCATTTTTCCCACCATTTGCTAATATTCTTGTGTGGCTTTTGCTATATATGCAGATTGTTTTGTGGGTGGATCCTCAAATTTTCAGATTGTTGATGTATGGGGAGTCTATTTTGAATGTTACTTGTATGCGTCAATCAGGTGAACAATTCCAATTCTTACTTCCTTGTCTTTTTCAAGTATTCCTCTTATTCTTTTTTTTGCAATGGTTTGAAACATTGAGGACAATGTTTAATTTAAGTGTGGGGTAGGGTTCCATAAGAAAAAATTGACGTATACAAAACTCTAAATTTTAGAGATTTTTGAACAATTTAGAATAAACACTAGCCTTTCTAAGTAGATGGCATTTTTTCTTGACGATGAGGTATATATTGGCTGAGTTGGGATTAGATGCCAACTAAATAGCTTGTTTAGTGTTTATCTTTTATTGTTCAGAAATAGCTATGAGTTGGAGTATCAGTTTATGTAATTTGTATATAATTTGTAGAGTTTGATGCCTTTAGTTAAGAAAAAAAATAGAATTTTTTTTTTTGCATGATAAACTTCAAAATCTAGAAACTTGTGCCTTCAGGATGACACTAAACAATATAAGTGGATGGAACCATCTTGGTTGCAGGAGTTGAGGAACCCATTAACTAAAAGGACATAACTCAGGTATTAAAAATAACATGATAGTTGTTACCATATCTCGGAATCGTCACCATATCACCTTTTCTTTTTATTTTTGCAAATTTTTTGTTTCTCTAAGTGATTTGGTGGGTCACTAACATCGAATTGTTGTTACTGCTAGGATGAAATAAAGTGATTGAGTTACTAAAAAAAAAAAACAGGCCAATTAGACCAACCGGAGTATATATATATATATATATAAAATGACACTTGGATATCAATGTGTGTGTGTTCTCCCTGTCTCCGTCGCCTAAACAAGTGTGGAATGCAGGATCCACGGGAATTACCATGTAATCTGCTGACAAGAAGCATGCGCTTGGATCCAAAAGATCTAATCATGTTGTCAATTCGGAAGAAAAAAAAAAGGAAAAAAAAAAGAAAGAATAAAAAAAAACAATTTTTTTATTATTATTATTATTGTTCAATTAATAAATCGACCGTTGGTTCCCTTGTATTTGCCAGCCGAGTTGATCTAGAATTAGGATTATCGACCACTGGTTCCCTTGTATATGCCAGTTGAGTTGATATTAGATTTCAGACCAGTATCTCAATCCATTAGGATTCATAGGTTCGTCTTGGCAGTGACCTTCAGACAGATATGAGAAACACCGTTCACTTTAGTCAACATTGCAACCATCTATTTCTATATCCATCTTCTTAATCTATTCATGTGTGATTGTGGTTAGTTAGATTTCGAGTATTGTGGTTTGTTCAACTTTCTAAGTAGAGCTTTGTCACCTATATATGAATTTGATTCGCATCTGGGTACTTCCTCCTGTAATCATTTTGGATTCGTTCATAGATTCTTCACAGGT
The DNA here is from genome assembly GCA_023531105.1 of Papaver atlanticum. Classification (NCBI taxonomy): domain Eukaryota; kingdom Viridiplantae; phylum Streptophyta; class Magnoliopsida; order Ranunculales; family Papaveraceae; genus Papaver; species Papaver atlanticum. Next base: position 6,379,301 of record JAJJMB010012638.1, on the reverse strand, counting down.
AGTTGGAATTTGGAGTAAAAGGTTTTGTAGGTACACCTCTTGTAAACCTTCACGAGACTATAACTCGTCCACTAGGGACACCTAGGGGTTTAAAGGCTTGTTATTCATGCTAAGAGTAACCGTAGCCTCGACGACACGGAGTTGTTGTATTTTAGTTTAGTTTTGTTTGCTCGAGGACTAGCAAAGACTAAATGTGGGGGAATTTGATAAGTGCATAAAATACATCTTTTGAGTATCAATCTCTTATGCTTTTCTTAGTTATTTCTCTTGTATTTTTGTATATTACACTTTGTTTTTACTTTGTAGGCGTTTTGGAGTCATTTGAGTAAAAGAATAAGAAAAAGCCGCAAAAGGGAAAAGAATGTCATTTTAAAGGCAAGTGCTATCGGGAGCCCAGCAGAGGATAAGGGACAACCATCTGAAGGTTCACTAAAGACAGACTGCTGTTCAGATAAGGGGCACCACGTTTCCTTTTTAACGTGGATACGACCACTTCTTTACAGTCCACTGCCATAGTTCCATTTTGACTAAACCAGGGGATGTTGCCGGCGTAAACATAGTTCATGTGATTGTTTGCAAGGTTACTCGAGATTGCGAATTTAAGATAGAAACTGGAGGAAATCAGTTGTGTTAGGACAGAACTTGAGTTGTATTCTAGCTGATAATTCAGGGAAGAAACAAGGGTTTCTGCTGTTGATGTTTATGGCTGAATGGGGAAGATTAAGGAGCAATTAGAGTCCGGTTTGATTAGGAGAAGTGGGTACGAATTTTAGGCTGAGTTCGGTTGGATTTCAGGCGAAGATTGAAAAGCATTATGGCCAGGAAACAGCATGAAGAAACTCAAGCTATTGCAGTCGAAAACAGGGAAGAAATAGCAACTGCTGCCATAGATTTGTGATGATAAATGATGAGATAAATGTGTGTTTTTGAGTTTTGAATGCACTAGAAGATATGGGTTTGTTCTGGAATTGAAACTACTGCAGGGAAGGAGCTGTGACAGGTTACGGATTCAGCAGAGTTCTATCGATCTTCACATTGCAGGACGCATATAGCCTGTTCGAGCAAATGACTGAATCAGTTCAGCCCTCATTCTGTGCAGTCAGTTGGCCATGTGTTTGTGAGTCTTTACCAAGGATTAGGACTGAGATTCAAGGTTAAGAATGACAGGGTTTACAGGTTAAACAATCAAGGAGTGTATGTAAGAGTTTGGTACAGATTTCTCAGAGATTGGGTGCAGTTTTGGCAGCGAGATTCCAGTGAATACACCAACAGTTATGCTGTAGTCGTGTGCTGATTGTAGCCATGGCTCGATGGATGTGTAAGAGGGGCATTTGGTAGTGGCTAGGAGATGTTTTTGATACCAGAGGGACATGGCAGAACTGGGTTTATTAAGGGCTAAGATGTACTTAGAGTCCGTGAATGATTTGGAGACATGGGTATCTCAACAGTTGAGCTGGATTGAAGGAAAAGTTGCGACAAAACTGGGAAAGTGTTTGGCCGAGAAGACAGGGAAGTACATGCAGTTCTGCCGCCATAGAGTGAATCTGCTGCCATTGGATTTTTGGTGGTCATTGAATGAGATTAAGCGGTGTTAGAGTTTATTTTGATTTAGGAAAGTGGGTTCTCTATCTGATGCGAAATTGCTAGAGGAAATTCAACTATATAAGAAGACCTAAAAACTACAGAAAGGATGATCATCCCATATACCCCCTTCATGACTGCCGCAACCCTAGTTTCAGCGAGCAAACAACCACCAACTTTGCATCTCCATCCATCTGCATAATCACTATCACCTGCATTCACCCACCACCAGTTCCGTCTCCATCTTCACAGCTTACCATTCCACCACCAGTCTTTTGCGTACCACCAGCACTTCACAGGCAGTCCATCATCACCTGCATATTCACCACCATCCTTGCATACCAACCATCCCCAGCTGCTCGAGGAAGTTTACTGCCATACCACTAGCAGCAAGCCTTGGTTCCTGACATCGCAGCAAACAAGGAGTACCAGTACAGCAGCACCAGTCCAGCAGGAGTTCTATTTCGCCGCCACCATTCCTTTATCACCAGGCCATACAGTTTTCATACCACCATTCCACCTGCTGCTGCCTGGGTTTGCTAATTTGGTTTTGAAATCGTATTTTTTGTTTGCTGTGTATACCATGAACTCGAGTAGATAATTGCATCCTGATTAGGGATGATTTTGATGTCCGAAACATGAACTCCAATTGATATTTAAACTGCTTTGCTGTCTTGCAATTTATTCGTTATTGCTCATTCACTACTATGCTAAAAGTGTTTATGAATTTATTTTTTAGTCGTTTAAGTTGCAAATTGAATGGGTGATTGATAATTCGATTGCTAGTTAAGACCTCTTCGACCCGTAATTTTCTAGAGATTCTTAATACAAGTAGCGTTATATGAATATTGACGATGGGATTTTGTTAAATATTCATATGTATTGAATGACACTAGTAGATGAATCGAGTTTTTGTGTTTGTCACTAGGAATAGCCTATCTCACGGAATTTAATTCATTTGTTATATGAATATTGACGATGGGATTTTGTTAAATATTCATATGTATTGAATGACACTAGTAGATGAATCGAGTTTTTGTGTTTGTCACTAGGAATAGCCTATCTCACGGAATTTAATTCATTTGTGTAAGTCACACCTAGAGAGCGTACTTCTAGGAAACTTGGCAAGTAGAATCCGGTAGTCGAGTGCTTCCGTGTCCGCTGAACTTAGGAGATATAACGGAATAGTTGAGCGTACTAATTATTCTAGGGTTATTAGTAATGATACTTTGCAGAAACATAGCTATGTCAATAAGATTCACGTTTCGTGGCTGAGAAAGAGTCATTGATCATTCTCATCTTCATCGTTTCCATTTATTTGTTTTGCAGTGTTCAGAAATTGAATTGACAACTTTAGCTCAACTCTTCCTTTGGAACGAACCTGCTTGTCCGTATACTACTAGTTAGTTTAAAGAGAAGTAAGGAATTTATTTTTGCGAGTTCGACACCTCGTCAATACCCAAGATAGGAACACGCTACTACGAAGACCACTGGCCGCGCGGTCCCGTTGTTGAAGGACGATTAGAATTTTCCTGGTAATATCTACCTGCTTTATCTTTTCAATTTTAATTTCGTTTGTCACCATCTAATGCTTACCCCGCAAAAATGTCACTGTTACATGCTAAGCAGGGGACTTAATGTTGATGGTGGTTTTTAGTATAGGGCGAAAACTGTAAAAGTCTGCCTACATGACCCAGCATCAGAAGTAGTAGACCTTGATATGTCTATATTCCGCAAGGAATTTGAAGAATATATCAGAATCTTATGAGTGTCTATGTCTCTCTTCATATTATATTGAAACTCAAGCTCCTAGATGAATTGTTCACTAGTATAGAGCCTAATGAGTATTTAAGCTCCTAGTTGCATTACTCACTAATGCTGGAGCCTGCCGAGTATTCATTCCATACTATGTTCCCAGCCGAACTCTTGGTTTATACATGACAATTAATGTTCGCTCGCAACTGAGCAGCATGAATTTTTCGAAGTGTCAGGATTAAGATATGCATGGAAATACTCAATTAGGGGCACGCAAAGTTATGATGCCCTCTTAAACATAATTAGTGATTTCTGTATCGTTATGCGAAATTCACCAAAAATTGATTGGTTTTGCGGCAACCCGCAAAATTCAGTTCTTTAACCTAATTTTATCAATTTGCAAAAATTAGGTTTTTTGCGCCCTGCGCGATTATTCGAAAACTATTGGTCGAAACTAAACCTAGGCAAACTAGGAAATTGATCCATCACGGAGCTAGTAGGAGCAAGATCCTACCAAAAATCAGAAAACAAGAAATAAAGAGGAATTGCGGCAAGTAAGAGCAGCAGCAAAAGGAGGCGTGGCCGCGACACTTGGTCGGCCGATTTGCTTCAGCAGGCGCCGCTCGTGGTTGGCCGGCCACGATCCATGTTGCTACTTGCCGGCCCCCTCTTCCCACCGACCAATCAGATCGCTCCAAAAGCGCCACACGCACTTTTAATTAAAATTGGAAGTTGGTTGGTCGACACACCTAATTCCTTAAGGAATTAAACATAGGCTGCCCATGTAAGTCTCAAAATGATCACAGCCGCACGTTTTGGCCGGCTGGTTTGTCAAGCTTGGTCGCTTCCTGACGGGACCGAGCAAACTCCATGGTGTCCACCGACGGGCCCACTACCATGCCAGCCAATTGGAATCCTTTAAACCCGCCAACGATATCCCTAATCGCTAGCCAAAACTAGGCTAGTTGCGCTGTTGAAAAAGAAGCTCAACGAGGTAAGACCGACCATAACGGTCTCAAACCCATCACATCCGTCCAACTTAGCCAGCCTCGTTGGACGGTTTAAATCTTTCTTCGAATGATCAAAGAGGTGCCGATATGATCACCGGCGACTCGCCTCCATCCCTGGCTAGTCGAACTACATACAGCAAACCAGGAACACGTCAAACCGTTTGCTCAAAATAGCGTGAACGCGCGTTTTGAAAACCCTAATTCGTGTCAGCGGCAGCATTCTAATGTCGCAAAACGATCATGACCGTTTATTTTCGCCAGCCAAATTGACTGGCTTAGATCCAATTCTAGGTGGCCAATAGGATGCCAGCATGCTCGCCGACAACCCACCTTTGCGTCTGGCCAATCGTCCTTCTTAAACCAACGCTCAACACTTTGAATCGATTAGCCTAAAGAGGGTTGGCCACACGGCTTTAAAACCCTAAATTGAGTTAGCGGCATTACGCAACTGCCGCAAATCATCTCGTCCGTCCAACTTCGCTAGCCTAGTCGGATGACTTAGATTTAATTTCAGGTGGCCAAGAGGGTGACAGCGTGATCACCGGCCACCCCTCTTTCATGAGGAGCGATCGTCCAAGCCACTGCTTGCCCATACGGATCCCAAACGATCTCCCAAAGGCGGCCGGTCGCGCTGCTTACATATAATTCAATGAATTCAACGGCAGCCATTAACTGCAGCAAAGCATCTCGGTCGTCCAACTTCGCTAGCCGAATTGACCAGCCTAGATCTAATTTTAGGCGACCAATAGGATGTCGCCGTTGTCGCCAGCCATCACTCTCCTATAAGGACCGACCGGCTTTCCTTTTGCGCGCACGAATGGCTCCTGGCAGCTTCCTGAAAATGGCCGGTCACGCTCCTTTTAAGACATTAAGCTCCGCGACTAACTTAAACGAGCTTTGTACAACGATGCTTCACATACATCGATTATTTTGATCTGCTTGCTTAAAAGTGATGCTTTACATGCATCAATACATATGATATTTTATGAGTATCGGTTTCACGAATAACTTAGTTATTTAACCTAATAACGTTACATGCTATTCCTTGCGGCAAGTCTCATGACTTGACCCGTCACACATGACCACTCGCCGCCTGGCTTACGCGTGATTGGTCGAAATAACTAGGTCTTGCAAACAAGACCCACTCAGCAACCTGCTGCATATTTTCCACGAAAATACCCGAGACATTAAACATGTCACAAACTGGGGGATGTTCATCAGGGTATTGGTCTGGCGGTCTACAACGTGCGGCGTGCAACACGCCCATTACAAGAAAGTGTCAGGAAAGGAGGGCAGTTAGAGATGATAGAGGAGTAGTGGGACGAAACCACCCAGTCTTCCCCTCATAGTGGAGACGTGGTTTTCACCATCCTGCATGATTCCACTCCTCCATCACTCAACTATTACAAGTTCCTATGAAATCAGGGTGCGTGCAACTATGACTGATATAAATAGGTTTTCAACCTATTTTAACCAACAACAGAGTTTTGGTTAACAACAAAAAAGTATCCAGAAAAACACCAAGAACTGATAGCTTACATTCCGCAAGCCAGTTTCATATTCTGATACAAGTTATAAAATAGCCACACCTTCAGAGTTAACCATTCTTATCTTAACACCTTCTTTGCTTCCCTCCCTAAGATCAACCCTTCTCCTTCATTTTGTGACCGAAGCAAGACTAGAACGGCCATTTCTTGGTTTAGGCCAGGGTTGTACAGATTGATCTCTCGAATCTAAAGTACTCCCGTGCAGTGCATTTGTTTAAGGTTTGAATTCATTTCTCATCAACACACCCAAATTTACCAAAACCAGTAGAATCAGTTTTTACCCCAAAACAGGTGCCTACACGGAAAGAGGTGGACTTGGGTCTTCTTGCGAAGAACGGTACTTCTCTTAGACCAGCTGATGTTCTTGTGCTCAATTGGGATAATGGTCGGGACGTTTTCTTCGATGTGACGATCGTGTCTCCCTTCGCTGGGAATAATGGTCGTACTTTGGAGGTGGGACAAGCTATCAAGGATGTTGTCAGTCGCAAGAATGCCAAGTATTTGGAAAAATGCACTTCGCAAGGATATGGGTTTGGTGCTTTGGATTTTACTACTCTTGGAGAGCTTGGTGATGGAACAACAGACTTTATTAAACGGCTTCGCAATTATATAGCTAGCCATGATGCTAATGTGCGTATAGGAGATTTCATTTTTCATAGGTTAAGTGTGGTAGTTCAAAAAGGGGTTCGAGCCCAGCTTGTTGCTCGGCTTCCGACTAGTTTTTTGTCTGATGAGAATTCTTTCGAATTTGATTAAATATGAAAATAAAAAATAAATAAATAAATAAAGTTAACGCCGTTAACAGAACCGTTAACACGTGAGAGTCTTAAAACTCACATGCCTTTATCCAATCGTACGGCCAAGATTCTTCAGATTCAACGATCGGATTTTCGCGTTTTTCAAACAAAAAAAAACGTTTGTGGAACTTTATAAAAGCACCTCTTGTTGTTTTCATTTTCCACCACAATCACCTGCAAATTTTTATCTTCTTCAACATTTCAATTTCTACCATTTTTTCATACAGAAACATACATAATGGAGGGTTCAAGCTCAACACCAGCAAGTTCTTGTCATTTATGTCTTGTTGAAGGTCATGTTGGCAGAGATTTTCCTTGGGAAGGGACAAAATGCAATCTAACCAACTGCAAAGGGTACCTATTTCTTAGAAAAGCAGTCAAAGGAAAAAATGGTTTCCAACCAAGGTATTCCACCACCTATTCCACCCCCTCTGAATGATGAAGATAAATGGTTTAAAGACAAACAGTTCTACTGCTACTCATGTGGGGATGCTAATCACATGGCTTATAACTGCAAGATCAACCTCTTACCATGCACAGATCTATGCTGTGATGGTAAGATGAAGCTGCTCACTTCTAGAAAACCAGAATCCATTGGAAGCAAATACTACTTGTGTCAAACATGTAAGAAGGTTAAGTTTCTATGATTTTAAAAGAAAGTTTCAGAAGATGTATGAACCTAGTAAGTTCTAATGAATATCTAGTAAGTTGTCCTATGTTGTAATGAAGCTAGTAAGTTCTAATGAAAAGTTGTTCTAAGTTCTAATTAATCTAGTAAGTTCTTCCTGAGTACTATTGTTGGCAACAGTTGACTATTCATCAATTCATTCATAAAAGTAAAAAATATATAAAAAGGAGATATTAAGATAAGATAAAAATATATTTTCATTAATTTGTTCATAAAGATGACAACTACGATACTGTCACATTGCCATAAGTAGGTAATAACTTAGAATCTGCATATGTTTTTCATAACCATCTAACTTGTAAATAAAATCAACTGCAGTGGTCCAAAAGATAATAACTTAGCAACCTAAAGCAACGCAAAGTAAACAGAATCATTCTTCAGTTAGGTCAATAGTAATTCCATTAATGGCATTACCTATGGCCCTTTGAATTCTTCTGCTATTCCTTGGTGGTGAAGCTAGGACAGGTTCAGGCAGTTCTTCTTGTTCAGGCAGTTCTACAGGTGCAGGTCCAGGCAGTTCTGCAGGTGCAGCTTCAGTGACTATTTTCCTCTTATGTTGACCAGCACCACTACCTCTGGTTTTTAGACCAGTATAGTTACCTCTCATAAAGAAACCATCCAAACCACTTATGGGTCTGATAGGATCTGGAGTTGGAATTGATTCTTGCACATCAGCTGCTACAAATGTCTGGCAGTAGATGTTCAATGGGAATAAAAATGTAAGTAATTGTTGGGAAGATATATAACTTAGAAAAAACAATGTCAGTAGTTATTACCTGAGGTCTGGAAGTAGATGTTGAAGGTATTCTTACTCATATATCAACTCCTGGAATCCCAACACCAACAATGTTGCCTATTTTTCTCTACTGAGTCACTGACTCACCTCTCCTGCCACCTCTACCTCTACCTCCACCTCTAGTACCTGGAGTCCAGCCACCTCTCCCAGGAGGCACCCAAACTGGTGAAGTTGTTAGAGCTGTTGTTGCTGTTGGAGTTATTGTTGCTATTGGAGCTGGTTCTTCAACATTATCCCCAAACAACAAGTACCCAGCTCCCCTCCTCATGGTCCCATTTCCTCCACCTTTAGTTCTTGGACCACCTCTATTTCTTGGACCACCCCTAGTTCTTGGACAACCTCTATTTCTTGGACCAGAACCTGTCACTCCACCTGCCACTTCAGCTGTCACATCACCTGCCACTTCAGCTACCACTCCACCTGCCACTCCACCTCTTCTTCCACCTCTTATTCTACCTCTCCTGCCACCTCTAACCTCATGGACAATGTTCTGCTGTTGACTTTGATATTCTTCAAAATCCCTAGGTGGATTCCTTCTCACATGTGGTTCAGCATCTGCAAACACGCAAAAAGTTAGAGACAAAGACAAAGTAAATAAAGTAAACATGGCTAAAAGATAAAGATAATAAATAAGTATAAAGTATGTCACCTTGTTGGGAAAATTCAGCCTTTCTAGGACAACCTTTCTTGTTGTGCCCAAACTCTTTACATAGTTTATATTGTTTCCTTTGCAAATTTCCACCTCTAGCCTCAGATGCATCTCTTCTCCTTTCTGCTCTTGGTTTTCCCTTTTTCTTTTCAAATGGAGGTGGTGAAACCTTCTGTTCCATGTCATCCTTTTTCTTCCACTTTGATTCATTATCCATTGGACCTACCATTCCTTCATAAGTTTCTCTATACTTGGCCACAAAGTGGTATTCATCAAGCAACCTTCAAAAGTGGTTTCAAACAAGGGATTCAAACAACAGTGGCATCAAGCAACCTGAAAAAGAATAGAAGGTACATATAAAAAAATTACTCTTTCCAGTCTGCATTCCTATTATAGAAAGAGGCATTGATTGCATGTTCACAAGGTATCCCAGTGAAATCCCAAAACCTACAGTCACATTGATGCTTGGATAGTGTTACCACCCAAGACTGTCCATTTCTGTGATCAAGGATTGTCCGCACATCTTTACTAGTAGGAACTCTTTCAAATGCAGTTGTTTTTTCTCTATTCATCTTGTAAATCTCTTCTGCCCTAGGCACTACTCCTTCATCTGTATAACCCCCACTTTGTATTTTCCTATCAAACATTAACCTTGTCACCATAAGGTGATATTTCTCAAGAAACTTGCATACTGGCAACCCTCTTATATCCAAAATCCAAGCATCAAAAGCTTCACAGAAGTTTGAAGTTATATGCTCACAACTTGATGAAGTATCAAAAAAAGCTCTTGCCCACTGTGTTGAATCTTCTTTATTTAGATAATTCACTGTTTATGGTCTTACATCCCTCATCTTATTCATTTCAATATCATGGTCTTCCTTTACATATGACCTAGCTGCATTCCATGCAAGTGCCTATAGATGCTTGCCTGGGTGATATCTCTTGAAGTTCTTATACATGTGTCGAAAACAGTACCTATGGTGATGGTTCACATCACTAAAATTTGTTTCAATAGCAGATATAAGACCCTTCTCCCTATCACTGATGAATGTGAGTGCTCTAGGATGTAGTTTCAGATATGGTGCCATAATCCTAAGAAACTCAGTCCAGTTCTCTTTGTTTTATTTTCTACACAGGAAAATAGCAATGGGAAATAATCCGTTGTTTCCATCTAATGACATGATAGACAAAAACACACCACCATATTTACCTTTAAGAAAACAACCATCTAAACCTAGAATAGGCCTACAACCATTCTTAAATCCATCCAATGAACACTTATAAGTTGTACATAAGTGCTTGAACTTACCACTTTCATCTGTTGCAACACTAGCAATGCTACCTGGATTCCTCTTTAGTATCTGGTTGCAACACTCAGGGCTCATTGCATAGCTTTCTTCATAGTTACCAAAAACTCTCTCCATACACATATGCCAAGCATGCCAAGCTGTCCAGTAGGATATCTCCACATGCTGAACCCTCTTCACTTCATCCTGGAAATCCTTAACTTTAAAATTTGGATGAGCCATGAAAGTAGCTAACATAACTCTTAACACCCACCTGCAAAACATCACAACCACATTAGTATAACAGTGTTGTGTATATACATATATGGTATTACATAACTTTCAAAAACTATAACACTTTCATATTACACACCTTGCTTTGGCTAAGGGATGGTTAATTCCATGTTTGCTGACACGTGTGTGCTCAAAAGTACCATTTTTGCACCTAAATGTCACTTTATCCCAAATCCTGGAGCAGTATACACTCCATTTGCAGTGTGGTTTATTCTTACATTCATAGTGCTGTTGAATCTGGGTGTTCTTCACTTGGGTAATTTCGAAATTCTGAAAGATGTTCTGATCCTTGATGTAACCCTTACATTCTTGATATGTACTCTATTCTTTCCCAACAAACATCTTGTCCAATATTGTTTTGGTACTTTTCCAAGTCTTCAACTCCTCTAATTCATAAACTCTTCCTGTATCATTCACATAGTCTTTGAACTCTGCACTTTTTTTAATAACACTTGCTAATTGCTCAGTTAGGTCATCTTCTTTATCATTGGAGTTCTCCTTTGGAACTTCTACTATCTCTTCTTAGTCTGACTCACCAGCAGATAAATAGTTCACTTCAGGTCCACAATCATCAATGCTTACTACTTTTTTCCTAGGTGGTTGCACATCTGCTGTTGTTTGTACTTGTGTAACTAACTCAATTGGGGTAACATCTACATCAACATTTAATGTTGGTTCTACTTGAGTACCTGTACCACCATCTCCAACTACATCATTTACAGCACTAGTAGACCCAAGTATGTTAACACCTTTCTTTACTGTCTTCTTTACTTTCCTTCCACTACCCCCAACCACCACTTTAACACCTTCCATAAATTTACTTGTACTACCACCAGCAGTATTTTCTACACCTTTTCTAACTTCATTTAATACAGTACTTGACCCAACTGCATTAGACCCGCCATCTACATTCACATTAACATTGTCATCCACATTTACAACACCCCCCTGACTTGAAACAGTTCCATCTTGATTACCTGTAGTACCAGTTGGCCTGTCATACTTGTGTAACATAGACAACCAATCTAATTTCTCTTCCAACAAACAATCAACCCTTTTCACATTTTTAGACGTATCCTTATTAGTCCTACTTGTCCCTACCACAAAACCATCTTTAGTGGGGTAAAACTCAGGCAACTCAGAACCATTCATTTCTGCATTTCAACATCACACTACAAGTTAGAAAACACTATGTACTTTAATCAAAAGGGAACCAATAACTTCACTGCATAAAGATAAAATTCTGAAAATTTAAAAAAAGAAAGAAGAAGGAATCAAACAAAAGTCGACAAACCCACGTTATCCCCTTTTCAATCAATTTAAAACACCCAAATTGAAATATCACAATTTTTTTATAAACCCTAAATTACTTTAATTGAAAAAATGAACAGATTTCAGAGATTAAACAAAACCAAACACATAAAGTACTCTTACAAGTACTATTCATATCATAAATAATGAATCTAATGCAGACAAGAAAACAAATGGTACAGAAATCGAATCACTTACCATTCAAATCGATTGAACAGTTAATCAACACCTTCTATAACCTTGTACTCCTAATAACCCTAACAACAACACCTTAATAATCTCTTCAAGTACCAGTGAATCTCGATCTTAGTCTTCACTTTCTCTAAAAACACTTAACATTTTCTCAGATTTAGTCTGATGGATAGAGGCGGAAGAGAAACTAACTAATGAATTAGGGAAAAATCGTTTAGGAATATATATGTTAGGTTAAGTTCAATCGTAACCATTCATCTTTGATATGGTACAAAATCATTACACGTGTTTGATAATTTTTTATGTTAGGGACTTGGTTTCTCATTGTTAGTAAAGTTTAATTTGTTTTAGTAATTTCATTATTTAGTCGACGGAATATAGGACACGTCATGACTTAACTGGTCAACCAAGGTCAGCGTTTGGTCCAGGTACCAAGCACCAACGTTGGACAAATGTTAGACCAAAGCCTAGTGTTGGTCAAAACCTGAGTATCAAACACCAATTATCCCTAATAAAGACCAACCAATCATTAACATCAACAAAAAAGCTATTTCACCAATCACTTCTACTAAAACCCTAGAATTACCATTTATGAGCTTGAAATCGATCGCCACCATCAATTTCATCATATGAGATTGATTTCACCTATAATTCCACCCTAAACCACTCAATCACCTAATACCTATCTTTAATCACTCTCCTAGAACATCTCTTTTAAATTTTCTCTGATTTTTTTCTTATGAAACCCTAACCCTAATTTCTAAAATTAAGAGCGTTTCTACGGCCTTCAAAACTCCCCACCTTATAAAGAGAATTTCTTCTTCATCTTTGATGTAAACGTTGCTCAAACTTGCGTAATGAGAATAAATCCAATTTGTCTATGATAACTGGAATTTATAGGTATTATTTATAGTTTGAAATTTAGTAATTTTATAAAATTGATGTATTTCCATGTTTTGTTATAAATTTATCTATATAACTAATCCAAATTTGATTTCACCCAAATCTATAATAATCTATATTTTACTAAGATGGACCCCGTAGGGATTTAAATAACATCTATAATCTTTATCTCTAGGTTCAACTACACTAATTTATATTCCAATAGATAAGTAAGTTTAAGTTTTCCGCACTAATTCATGTTTCAATAGATTAATGGCTCTATGTACATGTATAGGTATACTATAAACTTCTAAATGAATTTGGGATCTATCAGAATTACTAGCCCCAATGATATATTGACTAAGTGCTCATCATTTTAAATTATTTATTCTCTAATTTGTATCGAAGTTTCTAAACCATAATGTAATTGGTTTAACCTATAATTGTTACTTTATAACATGTATACCCTAGGCGTCCTCCTTCAATGAATCCATGTATCAAAGTGAGTCTTGATAAACATGGGCATCGTGTATAGATTACTGATCTTTAACTTATATAGTTGATGGAGTTATACGATTAGAGAAATCATGTGAACCTAGGTGACTTAGGGTTTTAAACATCTCAGATGTGGTTGAAAGTTACGTTCAGATCAGGTTGAGTTAGCATAAGGGGTGATATCGTGACGAAACCAGGTTTTGTTCCTGTATAGGTAGAAACCACTTGTATTTGTGACAAACCCTAGAATTTTATATGTCTACCCATATGAAAGATTCCCCAGATTGGGATTTAAGTCTAGCACAAGCCCTAGATCGTGTTGTGTGCACATCTAAGTAGAGAGGGGTATTATTCGTATTTTTCTCTCGATGTAAGCCCTAGCTTTGCGTGCGTAGCGTTAGAAAAGCCCCTAGAATGCTGCCAGTTTTCGAGTTTGTAGATAATAACATATAACACATCTGAATGGGGGAGAAATTATGAACTCGTTTGAACTTCGTCCAAGGCCTAGCTTTCTCTACATGCGAGTATGAGGTAGGAAGGGTCTACGAACATAAGTTGACCCCATGCAAGCCCAAAATTTGCATACATACAGTTGAGAAGCCCTCAAATAGGTTTAAAACCCTACTTTCATACATTGATGCATATGTGTATACCGAAATCCCAAGGTTGATCTTGTACATACGACAAGCCCTAGAGTTGGTTTGAGTACATCCTTTGTAAGCATAAAAACCATATAGCATGGTCTATCCCTAGTTCTTATGCACTTGATGTAGGAAATACACTAGAGAAAGGATTTGTGCCTTATACAAATACCATCCCACGCTCGTGTGCGTATTGGTATATAGAGATAAGTTCGGTGCATATCGTCTTACAATCCATAGGTTTCTCATGAACGTGCTTGAGCAAGAGAGAATAGTAAGTGAGGATTATAAAACCATAATTTGTCACTGCATGAGCATTTGGAGTGGAATCAAAATCCCAAACAATCCAGTGCGTGGGCAAGCCCTAAATTGCTCCGCATAACCATGCGTATATGGATGGATGAGTTTGTTTTCTTCATTGAAGCCAGTAGAGACGCACTTAATCTTGACTTGTGCTTTTTGATTTCTTCATCTGAACGTGATAAAAATCTTTTGATTCTGAAGTTGTTGTTAAATTCCTAATACAAACGTAGTAGACACCGACCAAGGAGGAGAAGCTGAGGTAGAATGAATGCTCATCGCATGAATCACGAGATGACTCCTGATGATGGTTTGAGTACAGAAAATTTTCTAGATGACGATGGCTTGCACGTTGAGACTGTACTGGCCAAAGAATTATAACGTGAAGTGGTTATTGAGTACCTCCAATGCTGGTGTGAATTCGAGCATTGCATGATAGATCTGATCTTTGCGATTAATTTGTTGGTTGGAATTATTGGTCATCTTGTTGCTGATACTCAACTAGTTGATCAAGAGGACTCTAGACATCACTACTGAAGCTAACCTTGCAAACTTCGAGAAGATGGTGTCCGCGTGCGAGAGGGCATGTTTCAGTGTGAAGTGGTTTTGACACCATCAAGACTACTTGATTTGCAGTGAACTTGGGTCCACCCTTCTCGTTGGATGAACTTAGGTAGGCCACATGATTAATGGTCGACAGCTAGTGAAGATCTAAAAAAAAGGCTCGGTCAAGACTTGGATGCGATAGTTGAAAGTGTTGGAGAATAAAAAAGAGTCGTGTTAGAGCATTGCTCAGTCGAACTCATAAGTATTGCTATCTCAAGCTTTTTGTCAAATTTAGTTGATCAAAACTATATCTTGATTTCTAGTCTACATTTAGTCAAGTCTCGGATTAGGATAGAAGTGTGTAGTTGAGTACCAGACATCACTACGTTCTATCGTTTGAAGGAGAAGATCAACCGGAGATTTTGGAGAACTTCATCAACAAAAGGTAAGTGAAGACTGAACTACCTATTACTCAAGTCTTCACCTTTCTATCTATGAGACATTATCGCATGACTAAATTAGACAGTACATGCATAATAGAAATTTCGAGTCAAGTTTATCTTGAATATTGTTCTCGAAATATTACTAATTAAGCTTAAGAACATTTGTTCATACTTGACGAATTTGGTTAAGAACAATTTATTGTTTATAACCTAAATTATAATTTAAGATTTAATCATTTGAAAATAGCCTAGAACAGTGATATGTGTCATTGATGTTATTCGGGAATGTTTCAAATTGATTATTAGAGAGATATAGAACTACTGTAAATCAAGATACAGGACAGTATGCATACCATTTCACATACTGGGACAACTATTATAAGTCCGGAGTCGAGGTACATAGTACACATACCGGCGTAGCTATAGTTCGGCATCAATTTTTTGGTACGCATACCCGGTATCCATATATTTCTCCCCCTTTTTGTCACAAAATGACAAAGGTCCGAGAAAATAAAGGTCAAACCGAAAGGATCTTACAAATCTAAAAGACTTGTAAACAACCTATAAGAGTTAAGCACAAAGGTTTCACATACCACTTTTGATAACCAATATTAAAACCGAAACTACAAGTAATTTAGTTTTAATATGTTATCAAGGAAACAATTGCCCGAAGCAATTTTCCCTAATAGTTTAACAATTCGACTAAGAAACTTAATTCCCTTGTTAAACCGATTGTAAACATACAATCGCTTATTTCGATAAGACCAAAATAAAGATCAGAATTAACTTTATTTCTCTTATCAGGTTCTAATTATTCAGACAATAACTTAGACCTTTCCCTTTAGACAAGACAAGCACTAGGTTAGTTAACTAGTTTTTCTTGTCAAGGCATTCGATTAGACTTGAGTAGATGAATCCTACAATTTGATAAGTCTAACTAAGATCAGAATTAACTTGGTTTCTCTTATCCGGAATCAAATTGGACTAAACAAATGATCCTGTATTTTGTTAAGCCATAAACAATACATACAAACCAAAATAGATTGACTTGCACAATTATTTTCTTAACCGAAAGCAATTGAAACAAACATAGACATTATAGTACCGCAATTGCACCGAAATTTCGTTAAGCAAAACACTTGATACCCAACAGTAAAGAAGATACCAAACAATAAGCCAAATAAATTGACACAGTTTTTCTTAACCGGAAACAATTGAATCACACACACACACACATCCATACACATCATAATGGAATATATCAATTGTATCGAAATTTTGTTAAGCAAAAGCAAAATATATGCAATATAAACAGGCTTTTCTTAAACAGGAAAACGATTAACTAACAAATTTGTTACCTCAGATTCCGCATCCTCTTCTCCCCAGAAAGATATATCATTAAGCGCAAGTTCAAATAAGAACTCTCCCCCAGTATGTTATTATCCTATCGCAAGAACAAAAGAACAACAACAAAGACAACCTTTACCAGAGAAAGGTTGAAACGGTTTTAACTAATGCGTGCCAATAGCAAAAGTTGAAAACCGGAGACATAAGGTACTAATGTACCTTAACAATACCAATAGACTTCCGGAGATTTTCAAAGGTTGCATGGTCTAATGGCTTAGTGAGAATATCAGCTAGTTGACGTTCAGAGGGAACATATTCTAGTTTAATAACTCCATTCTCATACAATTCTCTAATAAAATGATATCTAATATCTATGTGTTTAGTACGAGAATTTTCTACAAGATTTTCTTTTAGACGAATAGCACTTGAGTTATCACAAAGAATACTCATAGTTGGAATATTTATGCCATAGTCAATGAGCATTTGCTTAATCCATAGAAGTTGGGTACAACATGTACCAGCAGCAATATATGCTGCTTCACAGGTTGATACAGACTGTGAGTTTTATTTCTTGCTATGCCAGGCTACGAGGTTTTGACCAACATATAAACAACCACCAAAGGTGCTTTTACAATCTTCTACACATCCTGCCCAATCAGCGTCTGAATAGGAAACAAGACTGTTGTTCGTATCCATAGAATATGATAGACCATAATCTAGGGTACCATTAACGTATCTTATGATTCGTTTTACAGCTTTTAGATGTGATTATTTTGGATTTTCTTGAAACCTGGCGCAACATCCCACACTGAAAGCAATGTCCGGTCTTGTTGCAGTCAAGTATAACAAGCTTCCTATCATGGATTGGTACAATTTTTGATCTACTGATTTTTCACCTGGACTAGACTGAAGTTTTTCAGTAGTTGGCATTGGTGTTGCCATAGGTACTTGCACCTTTTAGATCAAATTTTTCAACCAAATTCCTGGCATATTTTTCTTGGGAAAGAAAAATATTGTCTTTTTGTTGTTGTATTTGCAGACCTAGGAAATATGATAGTTCTCCAACATTGCTCATTTCGAATTCCCCACTCATAAGACTTTTTGATGTCATCAACATAAATTTGTGCTACAAGTACATTCTTTTCATTCCATTTGGTGAAAAGTGTCTTATCAGCACCACCTTTAGAGAATCCTTTTTGAAGTAAAAAGGATGTTAACTTATCATACCAAACTCTCGGAGCTTGTTTTAGACCATATAAAGCCTTTTTAAGCTTAAGAACGTGATATGGAAATAATGGATCTTCAAATCCTTTGGGTTGAGCAAAAAATAATTCTTCCTTTAAATCCCCATTGAGAAATGCATATTTAATGTCCATTTGAAAGAGCTTTATCTTAAAATTACAGGCATAAGCAAGTAAAAGTCTAATTGATTCTAAACGAGCAACATGAGCAAAAGTTTCATCAAAACCAATACCTTCAATTTGTGAATATCCTTGAGCAACCAGTCTGGATTTGTCTCGGACAATAGTTCCGTATTCATCTGATTTGTTCTTGAAAATACACTTTGTTCCGACAATGTTTACACCTTCTGGTTTAGGAACACGTTCACATACTCCTTGTCTTTCGAATTGATTAAGATCCTCATGCATTGAGCTTACCCAAGCGGGATCACTGAGAGCTTTATCAATATTTTTTGGTTTTATTGAAGAGAGAAAGCATGTATAGTGACAGACGTTCTGGAATCATAACTCTGGCATTGGCATCTCCTATGATATCATCCGTGGAATGTCTTTGATGAATCCACTTCGCAGGTTTGTGGACAATATTTTCAGCATCATTGGGTTGTTCAACAATACTATCATTATCATATTTGTCATATATGCCACTAATGATAGGAACAATTGCCGGTTCTTCTTCAATCTGGTTTTGCTTATTAACAGTTTCTGAAGGGGGAAGTTCCACAACAATATGATTATCTTGATGAAAATCACTAATGTCATCAATAACTACATTAACTGATTCCATCATGACTTTGGTTCGGAGATTATATACTCGGAAGGCACGACTATCAGAAGCATAGCCAAGAAAGATTCCTTCATCACTTTTGGAATCAAATTTTCCTCTATGTTCTTTATCCTTAAGTATATAACATTTTCTTCCAAAAACCCTTAAATAGCTCAGATTGGTCTTTCTTCCATACCATAATTCATAAGGGGTATTTAGAGTTTTTGACCTTAGATAAACTCTGTTTATAAGATAACAAGCTGTGAAAACAGTGGTAAATTTTTATTGTGAAGCATTACTCTTGCCATCTTTTGAATATTTTTATTCTTTCTTTCAGCCACACCATTTTCCTGAGGTGTAATGGGAGCAGAAAACTGGTGAGAAATCCCAAGTTGATTACAGTATTCATATACTTTTGTATCCTTGAATTCTGTACCACAATCGCTTCTTACTTTCTTAAGTTTGCGACCTTGTTTATTTTGGATTCTACTCACAATAATCTTGAATTCCTCAAGCGTGTCATTTTTGTGCTTTAGGAAGGCAACCCATGTGAACCGTGTGTAATCATCTACCATTACTAAAGCATATTTCTTTCCTCCAACAGTTGCTTGTTGGATTGGACCAAAAAGATCCATATGAATAAGATCGAGAGGAGCACGAGTGGCTATGTCTCGAGAAACTTTGTGTTCCTTGCTTACCCTTTTTACAAGCACCACATACACCTTCTACTTTAGTATTTATTTTGGGAACGCCTCTGACAAGTTCACGATTAATGAGCTTACCTAGCATTCGGTAGTTGATATGACAAAATCATTCATGCCACATATGAGTTGACTCTGCCTTGGTCAGGTTACAGTATAAATTAGACGGCATATCAAGGAGATGACAGTTATTCATACTTCTTCGTCCTCGAAATATTATTTTTCCAGACTTATCTTCAATATCACATCCTCCTATATTGAAGATAACTTTATGACCTTTATCACAAATTTGACTTACTGAAAGAAGATTGGCTTTCATTCCTTTGACATAAACTACATCATGAATTTCAGGAATACCTTGAAGTTTGATAGTCCCCTTTTTGATAATAAGACAACTACTTCCATCTCCGAAAGTTACAGATCCTCCTTTATAGTCTTCTGTCTTTATGAAACAAGAGAGATCACCTGTCATATGTCTGCTACAATCACTGTCAAGAAACCATTGAAATGGAGAAGTAGTTTTGAGTGCAAAGGCTCCCAGACATTGTTCAACAAATTCTCCAGATTGTTTATCTTGGTTTTTTGATTATGAGTTAGGGTGACTTGTCAAGTTTTTAAACAATCCCTTAACACGTTTAATTAGATTTTTTGCACAACAAATCTTATGACTCAAACCATTCCAACCCTTTTGAAGAAAACCTCTGGATTGTTTCTTCTTGTTTGGTTTCAAATGTCTAGATGTTAGTGTTGAACATTTATGAGACTTCCTTTTATGAAGATCTACGGTATCCTTGACCAGTCATATATCAATCAAGATATTAATGATGTTTTCAGTATATGATCGGTTTTGTTCAACATTTTCTTTTAACTTCTTGACAAGTACCGAGTAATACTCTTCAGTGTCTTCTAGATCATGTTGAAGAGTATTTAAAATCTTTGGAACGTTAACTGAATCACCCATTGGATTCAATTCTTATAGGATGGATCGCACCAAACACAGATTGTTAGATCTTTTTCGTGTTTGCCTGCTCTGATACCAATTGAAAAGACGAGGGTACCCAAATACACCATAATCTTTTATTTATCCACCTGTAAGTCCTCTTACCAAAAGTGATTGTCTATGGAAAAAGTCGAGACAATACTACAAATCGTATTCACACTTTGTGTGAATGTCCATGGATACAAGATAGAGACAATACGACTACCAAAGTGTGATTACTTGATAATAGGTTTGGACTTAACCAAACTCTATAGGATCACTATTAAGTAAAACAGAGTTAACGTTTGTGTAATTTACTTTAAATTATAATAACAACAATTATAATTGCGGAAAGGAAAATTAAATGATACAACAAGATTTTGTTAACGAGGAAACTGCAAATGCAGAAAAACCCTGGGACCTAGTCCAGAATTAAATACTCCCAGAATTAAGCCGCTATACAAAATCTACACCAACTTCGTATAGTTGAGACCAAGCAACTACCCCTAGTTCACTTAGTTTCCTCAGTAT
This sequence comes from Papaver atlanticum, assembly GCA_023531105.1. Taxonomy (NCBI): domain Eukaryota; kingdom Viridiplantae; phylum Streptophyta; class Magnoliopsida; order Ranunculales; family Papaveraceae; genus Papaver; species Papaver atlanticum. The sequence continues at coordinate 6,358,526 of JAJJMB010012638.1, read as the reverse complement.
CCCTGCGCTTCCGACTTCGATGAGTGCACGCATTTGAACAATTCCTTTGGATCGTATTCCAAACAGTAAAGGAACAACAAATCTGTTTGGTAACAGCTCTATTGATTCTTTAAGATAAGATATCTCAAGTTATATGCAAAGTCTCTTCCTTTTAAGCTAATAAACTCCTTTGCCTGGTTAGATCAATCCAATCTCTATTACCGAAGTAATAATATTTGGATTTGTAACAATCAAAATAGATCTCAAGAGAACTATTAGTCGTTAACGATCTCACGCAACTATCAATCGAATAAATCCGATTCTAGTTGGATCCCATCCGATCAAGGTTTGTGCAACACAAAGATATGAGAAACCAATAAGAAATCTTCTTCGTCTTCTTTAATCTTCAATTAAACCTGCACTACACCACTTTAATCTCTTGTGATCAATCACGTACAGAACGGAGTCTGTTAACAATGGATTATCACAAGATATCTTTAGATCCACAAATAGTTCTAAAGATCACGTCGATACTTCGATCTAGTTTGAGTGAATCTTATATCAGAAGAGAAGATTCTCAAGAATAAACAAACTAGGTGCAATCAAAGTTTCAACAACCGTTAGTCAATCAAATCAATCGAAAACTAATAACACTGAAATTATCTAGTTTCCCACCAACGGTACTCGTAGAGCTTCTTGATCCCACAGAAGTCTTTAAACGAGCGGTTGTAAGAGATTTTGCCTAATTAGGGTACTTTCCCCTCCGGATAGACGGCTCCACCGGAAACACAAAAAAGATGAAGTTTGTCTGGCTCTTAGCATAGTTTGCTAGAAATGCAAACTTAGGTATTTATAGACCAAGGATGTTTTGACACCAAGGAATTTCCAAAACCGAAAATATTCTAAGATATGTAATGAATGGCAAAATTCTGTTTTCATAATTCCAGTAAATGCTTGTCCAATATTTTCCAAAATCTCTCAATAGAAAATCTCCAATTAGTAAATGCACATTACTAATTTTTATTCTCTAGAGATATGCATTTAATTGCTGGTCATTAAAAGCATATATAACCAAAAACCTTAATTAAAAGATTCTTAATTAATTTCGGTACAAGATCTCCTTGAGTACTAAGGAATATCTTTGAACGATAAATGATAAGAGTTATTGTCCGTGTTCAAAGTGTGTTGACATCTTTTCTCTATAAATCATCTTTCATATTTACATTCTTGGAATTGGTTATACCACACTTCCAAACAAGTTTAGAATTGGTTCACCTGTATTCCAAGACTACTATGTGATTGATCAAATATCAAATCACATCCATGGGTTCAATCGGTTCTACCAATCACAAGGATCAGTTATACCCTAATATGGAAACACTTGTGATCGGTCACACAAGTTACAAGGACCGGTTACATCAGTTACCAGGATCGGTTACATCAATTACCAGGACCGGTTACCATATACTCATGGTATTACTTGTGATCAATCACACCAGTCACTAGGATCGGTTACACCAATTACCAGGATCGGTTACACCGTTTACTAGGATCGGTTACACCAATTACAAGGATCGATTACACAACACTCTGTGATCGGTCACACCAATTACTAGGATCGGTCACACCAATTACAAATATCGATCATACCATCTCAGGTGATTACTCAGGATCAGTTACACTAATTAATCAAAACTAGTCACACCAAATCATAAGTCAGGCATTGTGATTATTTGTACCAAGATACATAACAAAGTTACGTTTGGTTCCACTATCTCACACATATTGGTAATCCAAAGATTTGCAATGAATAGTCGTACCAATAAGCCTAGCGATTTCCTTTTCAATTCATAAAACAAGTTCATGAATGTACTTCCTTTAAACAGATGTAAAACATTGTTTCCTAGGATGAAATCTTCACCATTACCCATTCACATAATCATAACAGCATTCATAAGATTATGTCGATGTTATATCTATGAAGTTCAAAAGATAAGCGTTATACTTCGTAGTCTAATTCCCTAATACTGATCATGTGATAATGTCTCACTACTTGAGTAATAAATCCAATACACAACTTCGCAGTTATGTTTTCAATATAGCATGACTTGAAAGATACGTTAGGAATGAAACAGTTCAAGTCAATATTACTAACCTCAAGAGGAAGGATGATGTCGTCGTTGTGGCTCGTTAGTTCTTCACGTTCTTCAGGTCTTCGAGTAATACTTGTATGTCTCAACATTCGTAGACTTTCTAGTCTAACCTAAACGAAGTTGTGTCTAGTACATAATCAAGCGACTCTTAGATGAGTTTTGACACACTAAAATATGACAACCAAACTTGACATACCAACGCTTGGTGGGTTCAACCGAGCTATGCTCTAACAGAGACGTTTGTTGTTGAGATTGGTGCGTGAAGAATTTGTTTCCTTCCTAGTATTAACCATGATTGTGAACTACGGGTGCAACTGAATGATCAACTTCCTATTGTGGTTGCTAAAATGTAGGTACCAGACATTTGAGGTGAGGTTTAAGCTTTAGGATGATTTGCGAAAGATTGATAACGAACAATCTTCGCTTAGATCAAGATAATGGTCGTTCAAATACTGCTTCAGTCCCAAGGGTAACATGGTTGGTCTCAGTGAGGAAAGCAGAAAGAGAAAGATATTCAGCGTTCTTAGTTGCAGAAGGAAATCTCGGAGAAAAATTGTTGCATGTTGTTGAGTCCATGAATAAACGATTGATGGCTTATTTTTAGCTACAGAATCCATGATTTTAAATCGGCGAGACAAAGATGGAGGGTACGATATGCTCCTTATCTATGATCACAAGAATAACTAAGGATAAAAAGATGAGTTGAGTTTATCCCTTGATTCCCATAACCTTTACCGCCCTACTATTTTGTTTTGCGATGAGAATTACAGTTGGGTATCCTCACACATGCCATATAGAGCACTGCCAGACCAAAACCCTAACTGATATCAACCCATTTATGCATCTGAGTCAGCCTTCGTGCATGATGTGTTGGTTGGTTAGCAATAATCTCTGTATTTGATGTTAACTGAGGTGGAGTTAGTTTGTGCGTTATGACTAGTCTGAGTAATATGAAGAGCATGAAATAACTTCATACAACATTATGATCGAGTTTGAGGCAACAGAGAAGTTGGGGTTGAGCATTAACCTTGCGTACAACCATGAATGGTTTACAGAGGCCGACTATGTGGGTCCCTTTGAAAAACGTGTAAATTTCCAACGGATTTGTGTATAATTTTGTAACGTGTTTGTATGGCTGAGACTCATGGTGCCAATCGTGGGCATACTTGTGAGACTGAGTCAATCCTTCGTACACATCAATACCTACAATTTTTATCTCCCTTCATAATTAGCCTTGATATATCCTCTTATCTTATAATTTGGATTACTCGGAATCGTACATATCCACTTAGTAATATGCGAAGCTTAATCTCCCTTAAAAGATGGTAATAACAAATATTTACTAAATTAAAATTTTGTAATAGGGTGTTTGGATACACCTTAAAATTTTATTTCCAGCTTAATTAAGGCGAAAATAAAAAATAGCTTGACGATATAATTTCAGAATAATTTTTTTTAAAAAATCAAATTTTTGTGATACATACATTTTCTACTTTCAATTTCCAGGATTAATTTCTACTTTTAGTATCTAAACATGTTATAAACATACATAGTCACAGTGATGCCTTCGAAATATAGGCCATGAGGTCGGCCGGAGCATGCATTGCTGCAGATCTTGGGGTGTAACAGGCTAATAGCGTCCATATAATTATGTTTTCTTTCAAAAGAAATTCAATAAACACTCGAAGTGGAGTCATTATCCAAACACAATGTCCATAAACACCCTAAAGTAATTCCAGTAGTACATTATAAATTACAAATACGACATCAGATGAGAATTTAGAAGAACTCGTTTGCCCCTAGATTCGTGCAATGGGTTCCACCATTAATTAAACAACAACTTAAAAGAATTTAAATACCCTCATCTCCAACCACGTGTACTTTCGTTAGCCTGTCATTGATTAGGTCATGACATAAAACCAAAAATACCCTCATTAACATTCGAAACCAACCCAAAACACCTCACACCATAAGGGCATAATAGTCATATCACGTAGAAGTTGTAATTTAGTCCAAAGAAAAGGGTAAATGATGTCATTTGCTATAAAAAGCAATAATGATAATCTGCTGTGTATTCTGCTGCTGTAAACTCAGTCCACCAGAAAGAAAAATTTGTCAGACTCACCCAAATAAAAAAAATAAAATAATCCAAATTTCTAAATAAAAAGAAAAACCCATTTTCTTTCAGGTAATTTCTGTCTCAATTCCACTCTAATTTCCGGAAAAAAATAAATTATTATCTTAAAAAAGACGTATTTAAATAATAATAATTAAAAAAAGAAGTTTATTTTTTTTTCCTTCTTTGTTTGTGTAGCCAGAAATAGAGGCGTTGTTTTTCTTCTCCCTAAGCTCCTCAAAGAGTAGTTCTTGTCTTCTGTCTCTATTTTCTCTGTGTTGGGTTTTGCTTTATATAAAAAATTAAACAAAGAAGGAGAAGAAGATTGGGTTTGTGAAGAAATTTCTCTAATGAAGATGTAATGGTGTTGTTTATTATACTCAAAGGAGGAGGAGACAAGAAAAAGATCGAACTTTGTAAGAAGAAGAGGAAGAAGAAGAACAAACAATAACCAGTCATTGAAGAGGAGGAAGAGACAGTGGTGGTGAAAGGGTGTTCACCAAACAACAACACCATGTCTCAGACTAACTGGGAAGCTGATAAAATGTAATAGTACTAATAAAAATCTCTCCTTTTTTGTTTTGAATTTCTAGGGTTTAGTTTTTTTTTTCCATCTTTTAAAGCCCCCCTTTTTTTTATAGAAGAAGATTTATTCTTTGGAGCTTTTAGTATTCTTAGTTCATGTTTAGTTGTTTAGGGCAGTTTAAGGTTTGACCTATTTTGACCTTTGTTGACTGATGTTTACAGGTTAGATGTTTATATTTATGATTACTTAGTGAAAAGGAACTTACAAGCTTCAGCTAAGGCGTTTCAAGCTGAAGGGAAAGTCTCATCTGATCCTGTTGGTAAGATTTTTTTTTTTTTTTTTTTGATTAGGAAACGGAGTATTGTATCTTGAAAATTAAGGCATTTTTGATGTTTGTTTTGGGGCTTTTTCGTTTGTAGCTATTGATGCTCCTGGTGGGTTTCTCTTCGAATGGTGGTCGGTTTTTTGGGATATTTTTATTGCTAGAACAAATGAGAAGCATTCTGAAGTTGCAGCTTCTTACATTGAGGTGGGTTTTGTTTTGAATGTTAAAGCTTTTGGGAGTTTTTGATTACTTATTTATTTTTGTTCTTTGAAACCTACTGATTGTGTTGAGTTTTTGTTATGCGTTAGAAGACATTTAAACTCGATTACCAAAAGTATGGATAGGATTCTTTGCTTGTTCTGAGTTTAATGTTTTTCTCGTGACATGTTGAATTTAATACACAATTCTGAACTTTGTATGCGGATATGTTTCTTGACGATAATCCCAAAATCTTGTATCACTTGGGATTTCTGTTGCTTTTGAGATAAGATGGAACCATATGTCTACCAAGTGTTTCCACTAGGCTAAAATTTGGCCAGAAAAGTTTTAGGTAATCACAAACTTGAGGAAGCATCATGCTGATATTAAGGTGTTTTATATAAGCATAAGACTTTATGTATGTGATAACCTAAAGTAACATAAAATTGCAGAATTCAGAATGTTAGTGTAATAGTTCATCAATTTAGGAAACTCAGAATGCTGTAGGAATTGCAACTTTTAGGGTGCTATAAAAAGGGAAACATGTTTATGATAGTATGAAGTCTCGATTTCCGTTTATCATAGTTGAGGGTGCATGGATATGTTATGACCGACTAAAAGATTGTCCTGGATTTTGTATGTCGAGAATTCCTGGTCTAGATGCTGTGAGATAGCATGCTGTTTTGGCCGCTCACTTTTGTGGGAGGCAAACCCTTGGATCGCCAAACCTTTGGTTAAAACAGTGACCAAAGTAACCGGTGTTGAATTAGACAGGTGTGCATAAACTTACAGTATTCAGATCTTACATTGCAGACACAATTGATTAAAGCTCGAGAGCAACAAATACAACATCAGCAGCAGCATCAACAACAACAGCAACCCCAACAACAGCAACAGCACATGCAGATGCAGCAGCTTTTATTGCAGAGGCACGCACAACAGCAGCAGCAACAACAACAACAGCAGCAGCAGCACCATCAGCAGCAGCAGCAGCAGCAACAACAACAACACCAGCAGCAGCAGCAACAGCAGCAGCAACAACAACAACGACGAGATGGAGCCCATCTTCTTAACGGAACTGCAAACGGGCTTGTTGGAAATGACCCTCTTATGAGGCAGAATCCTGGAACTGCAAACGCCTTGGCTACGAAAATGTACGAGGAGAGATTAAAGTTGCCAAATCAAAGGGATTCGTTGGATGATGCTGCAATTAAGGTAATACGTCCTCTATTTGTTTCACAGCAACTTAATAGTTATAACCCATCTCAAATACATTGGTTAACCCTCTAAAAATTCTCTTACAGCAAAGGTTTAGTGATAACGTGGGCCAGCTTTTGGAAGCAAACCACGCGTCAATGTTGAAGTCATCCCCTGCTGGCCAGTCCTCTGGGTATGATCACGATATTACTGATGTTTTAACATTCAAATTTTGCTTTATATGTTTATTTATTGGATTTCATACCTACTTTTTTCAGGCAAGTATTGCATGGTACTGCTGGTGGTATGTCAGGAAATCTGCATCAAGTGCAATCCCGAAACCAGCAGCTTCCTGGATCTACACAGGTATAGCTTTTTTCTTAATGCAGGTTTCATGGGTTGTTACTAGTGGAGCTACTAGTTTTCTTTCTCTTATTACTGTGTTTCTGAAACAGGAAATAAAGAGTGAGATGAATCCAATATTAACTCCCAGAGGTGCAGGGCCAGATGGTTCACTCATTGGTGTTCCTGGTAAGATCTTCGTCTTGTTACTGTTTTATGTTCTGTGCTCATCTATTGTTAGCTATATAATATGCAACTGAATTTGTTGGGTTGGAAGTGGCTTAAGCAATTCAGTTTCTTATTGTAATACCAAACTGTGACACCTGTATGTAGAATTAAAATTATCTATGTTTGAGAAGATAAGAAAGTAAAGATACTGGGCAAAATTTATGTCTGAAGCCGGGTTTAGCACACTCATTGCACAAGCAGTTCCACTAACATAGATGACTTGAGTTTCAAAATTCTAGATAGCATTATGTTCAAGTACTTGTATGAATTCCTTCTCTGATCGAGTATGAGCGTCACTGAAATACATTTGTGGCTGATTGTTCTTGTCTGTTCAGGTTCAAATCAAGGCAACAACAATTTGACTTTGAAAGGATGGCCACTCACAGTAAGTTTTCTGTTGTTTAGTTTTTCTTTTACTATACTTGATTGTTGAACACATATAAATTTAGCCTGTTCTCTTAACCATCCATATTCTTAGTTTTTGATGACTAATGCACTACCAGTTGTACCACAATGTTCTGAACAGTGACTAGAAAAAGAGATCCATATTTCAATACTAGATATGTTAGTCAACAAACACAATAACTGTGAGAGATGGGTACATTCAGTTTTGCACATTGGCACTATTTTATCATCTTATATGTACACATTCTTTCTTTTTCAGCAAGGGCTTGATCAACTTCGTTCAGGGCTCCTTCAGCCGCAAAAGTCATTTATACAGTCCCCTCCACCTTTTCATCAACTCCCAATGTTGACTCCACAGCAGCAGCAAGTTCTACTTCAGGCACAGCAAAATCTAAATTCCCCTTCAGCCAACGATGTAGACAGTAGAAGAATGAGAATGCTTCTAAACAGTCGGAATATGAGTCTATCAAAGGATGGTCAATCCAGCTCCGTTGGTGATATAATTGCAAATGTTGGATCACCAATGCAAGCTCCATGCCCGGTGATGCCTCGCGGAGATACAGATTTATTGCTAATCAAGGTATCCATTTAGCTAATTGCAGTCTGATGTCCACAACAAGGGTTTCGTTGATGTCTTCAATAGATATGGAAATTCTTCCAGCTATTCTGACTATATTTGTTTATATGTAGTAGAAAATAGCCCAGTTACAGCAACAACAACAGCAGCAGCAGCAGAACAGTAATCAGCAACAGCTTCAGCTCCAGCAACAGGCACTTCTTAGTCAATCCCAGGGTTCAAATCATCACCTCCTCCAGCAAGATAAAGTTGCGGGTGTAGGCAGCATATCATTAGATGGTAGCATGTCAAACTCTTTCCGAGGAAATGATCAGGTTTTCCTTTTCTTCATCTGAATTTCTAGTATAAGTCTGTTACTTTTTTACATGGTCGAAATTTCTAGTGTATTCATCTGTTTGTGGCCACTGTTCTTAATGATGATTAATTTGGCGTCTTTTAAGACTTCGAAAAATCCGACTGGGCGAAAGAGGAAGCAACCAGTGTCATCTTCTGGTCCTGCTAACAGTTCAGGAACTGCAAACACAGCTGGCCGTTCTCCCGGTTCTGCACCCTCCACACCTTCAACTCACACGCCAGGAGATGTGCCTTCAGTACAACCTGGTGTTAATTCCTCAAAGGCGTTAATAATGTTTGGAGCCGATGGAACTGGACCTCTAGCCTCACCATCAAATCAGCTGGTAAGCAGATCTCTCTTACCTTTCCTTTTAAGTTCGCAAAGTGAATTTTGGGAGCACTCCATTTTAGCAGTGGGATGATAACGATCCTTGTGTGCAGGCTGATTTTGTGGAGGATGGATCCCTTGATGATAATGTTGAGTCGTTCCTACGTGATGACAATGATGCTAGAGATCCTGTAAGCCGTGGTATGGATATCAGTCAAGGAAAAAAACTTTGTTTTTTGTTATACACTGGCATGAGCATTCTTTTCTAAGAAACTGTCACAGAGCAGAGCAGCTAGTAGTTAGTAACGAGATTCCGTTGTTGATTATTTAGTTTTTTAGTCATTCTTATTAATTTGAGCTCAATTGATGGATGCCCTCTTGGTTTGTATCAGGTTTCACATTTACCGAGGTTGGTTTTTTCCGAGCAAGTACCAGTAAAGTGGTCTGTTGCCATTTTTCATCGGATGGGAAGCTACTCGCCAGTGGTGGGCATGATAAAAAGGTGTAGGCTTGTGTATTTGGAATTATTATTATGTGGTAGTGCCAGATGTAACATACTAAGTTTTAATGTTAACATGGACTTGTTCCGTGAATTTGCAATTGCAGGCTGTACTTTGGCACACAGATTCCTTCAAGCCTAAAACAACCCTGGAAGAACATTCCTTGCTGATCACTGATGTTCGCTTCAGTCCAAGTATGCCACGCTTGGCTACCTCCTCATTCGACAAAACTGTCAGGGTCTGGGATGCTGACAACGTTAGTATATTTCCTTTCGCCTTTCTTCCAAATATATAATATATATACATATACATCATCTTGACTGTAATTGTGGGTCCATGTGCAGCCGGGCTATTCACTGCGTACTTTTACCGGGCATTCTGCTCCTGTCATGTCACTAGACTTTCACCCAAATAAAGATGATCTCTTATGCTCATGTGATGGGGACAGTGAATTACGATACTGGAGTGTCAACAATGGTAGCTGTTCTCGGGTCTTTAAGGTATACAATCATCTTGAATGTTCTTTTTAGAACGTCTCCATGGTCTAGCACTCCTCCCTGAAGCTGATAGTTTATTCAAGTTTTTCATCTTGCACAAGATTTTTTTTTATTGATCAAGCTGCTCTCTATTGCCGGATTCGGTAAACTACATATGTGATTTTCTGCTGGTCTAGGTGTGTTGGTTTCTAATCCTTTTGCTTATTTGATTATCCAGGGTGGAACGACCCAGATTAGATTCCAACCTCGTCTAGGGAGGTACCTTGCTGCTGCTGCGGAGAATGTCATTTCGATCCTCGATGTTGAGACTAATGTTTGCCGCCATTCATTACAGGTTTGTGTACAAGTGGGCCTTACAATTTTGTGATACTGATGGATGTGAAACCACTCATATCTAATTTGCATGTTTTTGGGTGCTTGCCCTTTTTTGTTTTGTAAATTCTGTGTTACAGTCTTTGTGAGGTGACTATATTTGTGGAATGTTTTTATATCTGCAGGGACATACGGGTTCAGTTCACTCTGTGTGCTGGGATCCTTCTGGTGAGTTACTGGCATCAGTAAGTGAGGACTCTGTCAGGGTCTGGACACTTGGATCAGGAAATGAGGGCGAGTGTGTGCACGAGTTGAACTGTAACGGCAACAAGTTTCATTCTTGCGTTTTCCATCCATCATATCCTAATTTATTAGTAATTGGTTGCTACCAGGCAAGTCTCTGTTTCATGCTTTCACTATTTCCATGCCATTATGTGTCTATGCTTAATATTAGTGAGTTCGAGTTATCTTTTGAACTTCAGCTTCGAGATGGTTCCAATTTATCAAGACTTTGTATGTTTTTTCAGTCTTTGGAGCTTTGGAACATGAGTGAGAACAAAACAATGACTCTGTCTGCGCATGAAGGACTGATTGCTGGTCTTGCGGTTTCAAATGTGACGAATTTGGTGGCTTCTGCTAGTCATGACAAGTTTGTCAAGCTTTGGAAGTGATTTTGTATTGGGATGATCTATGTGGAGTACTATAAAATAGACTAGTAACTAACAAATGACTAATTTCTGTTAGGCCTTTCTTGTTAGGTTAGTTACTTTGTTGTTACAGTTCGTTCTAAGTTCTGACATAACATTATCTTGAATGTAAATCTCTAATATAAAAAGAAGATGCCTTTTAGTCCTGCGGGGTGCATCTCCATATCCATGATTCATTATAGTATTTTATTTTTGCACGAAATATAGAAGTATTACGAAAGTATTTATCTCTTAGAATAGGGGACCAAATAATAGCCACATGCCCATTTAATTGCCTAAAATATGCCATGGGACATGGCCAGCAATATTTGCAGTTCAGTGAACCAACTTCATTTAATCGCCTAAAATATTCCATGGGACATGACCAGCAATACTTGCAGTTTAGTGAACCAACTTCACCCACAAGTACTCAGCCTTGCATCAAAGTATGCATTTGCCTTCACTCTAAAGGCTTTGCACAACTGAAGTCTTTCTTCTTTCTCTCCAACTCTTCATGCCCCCATAAGCATAAGAGGTTAGCCATGAATCAAACCAATTTGACAACTTCACAAGATCAACAACATAATGAACACAAAGAACGAACACAATAAAGCCATTTCATTACATTAAGGAAGATTATACAAAACAGTCCATCATATGGACCAAACAGGCCATTCACCCTCTTGGTGAATGCTTAACACTCTCTACATTAGTGGTTCTTCTCTCAAAACGAACAACACCAAACTTATTAATCTCTAGGCTATGTATACATGCTAAAGATCAGGCCAAAACTTCTGTGCAACCGCTTGCACAAGCCTTGGACAGCCAAGTGTCCAAGTAGTTTCCATAACCGCCAACTTCAACTGCCACCTTTTGTGTTGTCACGCCAATTGGTGCCACACCTGTTCTTGTTGGTTATGAACACTCTAATATGGTTATAAACACACTTTATAACCGTTCTACTTTGTCTCGCGTCATTGGCATGCTTGTGAAGCCCGTAACCAACTTCTAACCATCACCTGAGCCATATTGCGCCACTGTTGCGCTTTACTCGAATTGGCCTCTGTGTTGCACAATTGTTGCGCTTTACTGAACTTAGTCTTCATGTTGCACTACTTTTGTGCTACAATCATCTTCCACTTCCTTAGCTCATTCTGGTTACATATGCGCCATATGCTACACTTAACCAATTTGCTCAACAATAGCAATGCCACTCTTGCATTACTAGCTTGTTTGCATTATTCAAGCTTTGGCCAACCTTGAACTAATGCCATAGACCAACTCTTGGTCTATTCTACCTTCTTGCATCATCCTTGAGTTTGGGCCAACTAAATTCCTTGGATATGCCTTAATGCCAACATCGCATGTTGCATCTGTCAACTTTGGCCATGTCTTGCCAATCCCTCAATGAAGCTTCATTGTGTCGGCCAATAAACTTCATTATTTAGCCAAATGTCATTACAGTGTAGCGCTACCATTGTGCTTCACTGGCCCTGTAGGGTTATGCCATTCTTAGCACTTGACAGTCTATGCAGTGTCGCGCAATCATTGTCGGACACTAACTGGGCCTGCAACACTGTAACGCATAATCATTGTGCACCACTTGCCGGACCGGTCATACTATGTTACCAATCTCCAGACTAATTTGGCCATTATTGCCCTATTCATTATGTTCAATGTAAATCTGTATACGTTTGTTCAAACCAAGCTTTTGAAGATAGCTTCAAGTGAATCCATGAAGCCCATCATATTTATCACACGAGTAAGAAGGTAATGTTGTTGGAATGGTTAAATTAGTTTATAGGAGTATGAAGGTGTTGTTGGAATGTTGTCTATGTTATCACCTAAATGACATGCCGCGCGAAGCTCTTACTGATGCAGCCGAGCTCAAATCATTTCTCAGTTTTGGGAAACTGCCTTATTTGCACGTGGAACGAAGCCAAGGTTTAGCTACTAAAGCAAAAAAATAAAAAAAAATAAAAAAAAATACAACTTCTTTCAGGTAATAGTTAACAATGAAGCGTGACATTTGTTAAATCTGTCATGCATCCTCACCTGTGTGGCCACTCCTCAAGAGATCAAAACACCAAACGGTCAACATTATCGGATGCATGAAGTGACAATTAAAAAAGTCTTTTAGTGGTGGACTAAATATTGTTCCACTTTATGGTTGTTTGTGATATTCGGTATAAGTTAAGAACTCGGCATCTTTGCATTCCCATAGAAGATGAGCGTATTCTGAGATGTATAACACCACCATCCATAACTTTGATTATCAGCCGTTGAAAATCAACAAATTTTTAACTATGGAATTAAAATCGGTAGATTGTGAGGTTTAGTATTTCAGAATGCACTCATTTTTGGTAAGAACGTAAAGTTTTGTAAGATAAACATATTTTCAAAATATTAGCTTCAAATCCAAAACCATATGGTTTTTATTCACAAAAATGGCGTCCAAAGTATGAGAAAGTTTGAGAATAAAAGCGTGAAGGAATCCTCTCTTTTTTAATAACACTAATTATATATATACTTTTCTGATTTGTTTTTATGGGGTTTTGTTATTTCGCAGTTTGATTATAAATAAATAAATAACTTAATGGAAACCCTAATTTTTGTTTTGGAGATATGACTTGAAAAATCCTTAATTAGGATTCTGAATTTTCTTTGTTGACGGAGAAGGTTGAAAGTTTCTGTCTCAAAAAAGTTACTTTTGAATATTCTCATTACCAGTTTTTGAGTTTCCCATTGATAAACATCATTACTAAGTTAGGTTTCTTTAGTTGATTGAGAAACATTAACTTTTGGAGTGCAGGATCTAATCAGTTTGAGTAATTTAAAATTTAATATCCCAGTTTTTGTTTCTCCATGTTGCTTAATGGTTTGACTCCAAAAGTTAATATCTGTTGTTCTTATCATGTTTGTATGTTGCTCTTCATGTTACTCATTTGTACTGCTTTAGAATCACAATAATATGTTAGTCTCTCAACTCTCATGTCCATATAGCTCCGTCGACGCGAGTACAATGGTGGAGTGGACAAGGTTCTTTTTTTCTTTGTTTTGGGTTTTCATTGATTTTTAACAACTCCCCATACCATCATTTGCCGTCCTAGGTCAATTGGTAGAGCATGTGGCATTCCACCCCGAGGACGTGGGTTCGATTCCCACAAACGGAAACCAACATAAAAGGTTAATCAACTGTCATTTATGCGTTAACATCAATCTAAATTATACAATCCTAGATTAACTACCTCAATTTTAACACAAGTTTTGTAGTTACCGTCAGACCAATATCGCACATGCAGTTATGCGCAAAGCGCATCCTGCACACTAGAGGGTATAAAAACAATACTTAATCTAAATTATAGCATCATAGATCAACAACCTCACAGTTAACACAAGTTTTGTAGGTAATATAACAAGATAATCGATGATGGGATAATCTCAAAAGAATTAACGTAAGATTTGTGGAAAGTTGAAATCTCTTAAAGAATTAAGCTCTTTACCTTTAGATGTCTTCAAAATGCTAGTACAACCAATCACAGTTTATTTGGTATAGTGAAAAATGTTTCTCCTACATGCTCATTTGGTGTGATGCATATGAAACAACAAAACATCTCTCATTTCACCACTTTGTTGAATTAGTATGGGCTCTACCACCAAATCCTATTATTTTCCATCTTAACAATTCCATAAAATTTCTTGATATATGCAAAATATGGATGGGGAAACCCAATAATTTAATTTCTACAAATTAGCTCTGATCAAAATGTGGTTCATTTGGAAAGAAAGATGTACAAAAGTATTCCAAGGAAAATAGAACTCACCAATACATGTTGTATTAGCTATACATAGACACATGCAGTTTTGGAACAGAAAAAATAGCAATTGCCCAGACCTTAGATGAACCATGACAACCACCAAATAGAAGGACAAGTAAATGTAGACGCAACTTGGATATCTAAAGATAAACCCTTTGGTTTTTCTCTAAAACTAACAGATGATGCATGGAACTTTGTAAATGGAAGATCAGGACCATTCAAAATCAAATCCTGAATAAGCAGAAGTTGTAGACCTTTTACAGGCAGCGTAATGGACAAAGGATAAGAACTTCAATAGCTTCATCATAGAAGGAGACTGCAAGAGCTTGATAGATAATCTGAATGAGATCACAACTCCTATCTTTTGACGATGTACTGGACGTATATTATGTATTTAGACTGCAACAGTGTATGTAGTCAATTGCGCACCCAATATAACAAGTGTAGTCACACGAACATGTCCATAGAAGACTACTTCTACAACTGATTCAACAACAATGGACGAGTTCAATGCGAAATTCCAAGTCTGTTACATTATTCTAGCTGTAATCTGGTTGTATTCCTTGTATATCGATAGACTATTAGGATTAGGATTGACTATGTTTGTTATACATCTTCTGTATCTGTACCTATATAAACAATGATTGAATCTATACAGTGTTCACAATTGTGAAACTAATTCATATCATTCTTGTAAATCTAAGATGATATCATCCTATTAGATCCTAGGAACCTAAATATCTTTCTTCTTCTTTTATGAACCTAAATATATTTCTTTTTCCAACATTTTTTTCCCTCTGCCTCTCACAGTGGCATCATCGTCTACTGAAGAAACTCCTTTCATTGCTGCAATACGGAAAGTCGTTTTGGTTTATTATACCAAGCTCAAGGCTTTATGGAATCAAGATGGTTCCCTTATTACAGCCTCACCGATTAAATCCGTTGCTCTAAACAACAATCGTCTCCCTGTCGCTGCTAAAGCTAAATTTTTTGCACCTCAACCAAATCAAGTTTCACAACCAGTTCTGGCCATTCAATCTCTCTTGGCGTCCCAATATGCTAGTTTCCTAACTCTTCTCAACCCTCCTATAGAGGATACTCCTATGGAACCTCGAGTGAACCTAACTAGTAAGATACTTAACACATCCTTTATTTCTCCTTGGTTTATTGACAGTGGTGCAACACACCACATCTGTAATTCCTTATCATACTTTACTTCTTATTCTCCTGTCAACACTTTTATTGAAATGCAATTGCATGATAGCTCTCTTGCTACTGTTAAGCATATTGGTGAAGTTGTTTTCTCACCCACTCTTAAACTCTTAAAGGTGCATCATATCCTACATTTTAAGTTTAATTTGCTATTTGTAAGTAAACCCACGTGATCCCTCAATTGTGTTGCTCTGTTAACTCCAGATCACTGCATCTTTTTAGACCCACTCACAAATTAAGTGATTGGTCAAGGTAGTCATGTTTCTGGACTTTACCAGCTTCAAGTTTCGGTTGGACCAGCAACATCACACAAAGCTCTTTTAAAACTAAAATGTCGTTAGATGTTTGGTATTGTCGTCTTGGCCATCCAACTCTTAATCGTTTTAAATTTTTATGTCGCTCTATTGATTGTATTAGTTCCAGTTTTTCTAGTACTTGTGATGTATACCCTTTGGAAAACAAACGAAATTACCTTTCAATAGAAACCACATTTCTTCTAAACGTTGTTTTGAACTTATGACTGCGATATATGGGGTCCCTTTGTGACATCATCACTCACCGGTGCAAAGTATTTTCTCACCATAGTCGATGACTTTTCTCGTTGTACATGATTGTTGGAACAATTGCTGATTTCACAACTGCAAAACAAAGATTAGAACACAAAATAAAGTGACGGCTGAGTCACGACCAGGTCGCTCTCTTTAGGACGTTTCGTGGCTCTACCTTGAGTTTTGTGCAAGAAGTTCTTTCTCCGTCACAACGCCCCCATGATAAAACAGTCGAGAAAACTCTCTTTCGATCTCTCACGCACACAATGAGAAATCGATCACTTTTACTCTCTCTATTCTTTCTCAGTATTTTTGGTCTCTTGATTCTTAGAAAACAATGGTGTAAAACTTGTGTTTTCTTTCTGTTCACAAAACTGATTAAATTAAAGTGCGAATTAAAGACAAAATATTTTTGGTTTTAATTATTACCATAAGAAGCATTTTAACAGTCAGAAAACGTTCACAAAAACGTTACCAAAATTAAGTCTAATTAATCACGTAATTAAAGGAAATAAACGTTTTGAAAATCTTTTCAAAAACCAGCAAAAAATAACTTCGAAATTCAAGGCCCCAAGCCCCTGCTCCCGGATTAATAATATATAATATATATATCAGGGGGAGGGATTCGATCCTAAAACCTCACCCTCAAGGCCGAAAATGCTTAACCACTGTGCCAAGCTCGAATTATTGATATAAATAAACAAAAGAATTCTTTTTTAAAAACATATATCCCAACAATGATTTTACCTTATGTACACAAAGGATGAGACTTTTAAATTCATTAAGTACTTCTCCAGTTTTGTTATTAATCAGTATTCTAAGAAAATTGGTCATATATCTACCGGTACCTCAATTCCTTTTCTCCCTTTATTACAAAGAATCCAATTTGACAATGGCTTGGAATTTCTCTCCCGTGAAATTCAAATGTGGTTTAACGAAAATGGTATCCATCATCAACGCATTTGCGTTTACACCCCTCAACAAAATGGGGTTGTCGAACTCAAATATCGGCACTTACTTAGTGTATCCATAGCTCTATGTTTTCAGTCACAGTTACCCATCACTTATTGGGGTGAATGTGTATCAACAACTTGTTATCTTATAAACAAAATTCCTACCCTTCTGTTGGCATATAGAAATCCGCATAAAGTTCTTCTTGGTAGTGCACATAGATACCGCTATCTTCGTGTCTTTGGATGTGTTAGAGCACTGCTCGGTCGAACTCGCAAGCGTTGCTATCTCAAGCTTGTTGTCAAGTTTAGTTGTCAAAACTATAAGTACCGGATTATGATAGAAATTGTAGTTGAGCATTATACTTCACGACGTTCATCGATTGGAGACGAAGAACTATTAAGGGAAGATTGTGGAACTTCATCAACAAAAGGTATGTGGAGACTTGAACTCATCTATCACTCAAAAGTCTATCTACTCTATCTCCTATTTGAGACAAAAGTCGTATAGCTATATAGACTTCGGTTATACACATTTGATATTTTGAGATGAGTTTAACTCGCTTACATATTTCTCGAAATATGTGTTGGTAAGCTTTCGCTTATGTTCATCTTAAATTCTTGACGAAAGTCAAAAGATGATCATGTGAAAATCTGCTTGTAAAATCTTACATGATTTGTGTGAGACAATCATTTGATGTAGACTCGGAATGTTTCGTATTGATCATTCGATCACTTGAAAATTGCTTCGAAGCTAATAGTTTGTGTGAGACAGCTATTGTCGTCTTCTAAGAATGTTTCAATGATTGAAATGGGAGTTTAGAACAAATAACCATGATTGGATATAACAAAGTATGCGTACTTGTATGCTAATTGTTGCATGATATTCCAAGTCCGGGAACCATAGTATGCATACCCGTATGCGTACTGGTTGGTTTATGAAAGTCTAGGAAATCAGTATGCATACTGGCATGAGTTTCAAGTTCTGGAATTTAACTGAGGTTGGATGGTATGCGTACCCGTTCGCATACTGGCGAACCCAAAATTGGTCCGGCCACTTAGGTATGCTTACCCGTTCGTATACTTGAGAAGGTTATGCTCTAAAATCGGTTTGTTCATGAACTAATACATTTATATTATAAGGAATGCAATCTTTTGCAAACCGTGGCGATAATGTTCATGAATTGATTCGAGTGAATCAAAATCGATTTTGCTTCAGTTATGTCTTGTATACTTCTATGAGAATATAAACAATTGAACAACTTTAAAAACTAGTTTCATTTGAGTCATTTGAACTTGTTATGGTTAAGATGAATAAGGTTGATATGAAAGTGTTCATATGTCTAACTTCGGTTAACTATTGTTGAGCCAACAAAGTGCACACGTTTAGGTACGGTCACCTTGATTTATCAAAAGACGGAACAAAAACTCTAAGGTATTTCTGTGGGAGACAGATTTATCTATCCAATAGACTTTTCCGTGTAAGACAGATTGGTTTATGAAGTCTTCGATTTTGGGTCGTAACAACTCTTAGTTGTGAGTGAGATCAGCTAAGGGAATCAAGTATGCAGAGTCCTGCTGGGATTCAGAGGCGTAAGGAACGAGACTGTACCTTGATCAATGTGAGATTGGTTAGGGCTCAACTACATTCCAGTCCGAAGTTAACTTGTAGTAGGCTAGTGTCTGTAGCGGCTTAATACAGTGTGGTGTTCAAATCTGGACTAGGTCCCGGGGTTTTCTGCATTTGCGGTTTCCTCGTTAACAAAATTTCTGGTGTCTGTGTTATTTCTTTTCCGCATTATATTTGTTTATATAATTTAAATATCACAGGTTGTGCGTAGTTCAATCAATTAGATAATCCAACCTTTGGTTGTTGATATAAATTGATTGACACTTGAACATTGGTCTTTGGTACCGTTCAAATTGTTTCTCATAATAATCAGACTCACGGATTCTATCTGTTAAATTTGCTGATTACATTGAGAAACAGAGATACAACTCTTGGATATATTTCTTTTAATTGAGTCTGACCGTCTAGTTGATTCTCTTGGAATTATATTGGAGTTTGTCCATACAGATTGCTAAGCGAAATATTGGGTGTGGTTGTTAGACCCTCGCTTTTCAGGATGTTTGTTTTATGCTCGGAACACAAATATTAATTCCAAATTCGATCCACGAGCAAAACCGGGTGTGTTTTTGGGTTACCCTTACAATCATAAAGGGTATATAATTTTAGATATCGAATCAAAGACCACCTTTGTATCCCGTGATGTTATCTTCAACGAACATTTTTCCCTTTTAAGGATGTTAAATTTTCAAATCCAGATAATCTCCCTCCAACTGAATTGCAAAGTACTGATGTTTTCTATGAGGAGTTAACTTTGCCTCCGGCATATTGAAATCCCACTCCAACATCCAGTACTACCGACTCCTTCCCAATCACTACATCTCTAGAATTTATTTCCTCTCCAACAACAGACTCTGTTGTCACTTCTTATCCTAGCTCTTTTCCTGTATTACCATCTCCAATACAGTCATCATTTATCAATCTATATTTGGAGTTAATTTCATCCAGTCATACTCCAGGTACTGATAATACACCGTTAGCATCTGCCCCATCTCTTGTGGCTGAAACATCATTATCCTCTCCATATGGCCCATCTTCTAGTTTGAGATTTTCTACTCGCACAATATCTTCACCTCCTTCTACTACTGAGGTTGTTTTTTCAGATTCAAATATAGTCGTACCACCTGGTATAGAACCATCTGTACGACGATCACCTCGAGAACATCAACGTCCTTCACACTTAAAATATTTTGTTTGCTCAGCACAACACTGCACTTATACTTCTCCGTATCCCCTCACTAACTATTTATCATTTTCTCAATTTACTTCACAACATCAGGCTTTTCTATCTGCAGTCATTACGTACGATGAGCCACGTAATTTTACAAAAGCCATGAAAAATACAGTTTGGCGCGATGTCATAGTCAAAGAACATGCAGCTCTAAAAGCCGATAACACTTTTACTATCACTACTCTTCCACCGGGAAAATCTGCCGTTGGTTGCAAATGGGTATTTAAGATTAAATATCGCCCTGATGGCACGGTTGAGCGTGATAAAGAGCGTCTTGTTGCTAAAGGTTACACGCAACACATGAAGGTATTGATTATCATTACACCTTTGCTCCTATTGCAAAGTTGGTCACTGTTCACGTCTTGTTATCTATTGCTGCCATTAATAATTGGCCTCTCCATCAACTTGTTGTCAATAATGCCTTTTTACAAGGCGATCTCCTTGAAGATATCTCCATGAAAATTCCTCCTGGATTTCATAAAAAGGGAGATGATCGTGTTTACAAACTAAATAAGTCTTTATATGGGCTCAAGCAAGCTTCTCACCAATGGTTTGCTAAGTTCTCTATATCCTTACTGAATGAAGGTTTTGTTCAATCTCATGTTGACTATTCTCTTTTCAATTTTCATTTATGAAAAACATCGATATACGTCTTAGTTTATGTTGATGACATTATTATTACAGGTAATAGCAATTCATCTATTCAAAATCTCAAACATAAACTTGAATCTCAATTTTCCCTTAGGAATCTTGGTCGTGTACAGTACTTCCTCGGTATGAGGTATCTCGCTCTCCCAAAGGTATTTATCTTTGTCAACACAAATATATTATTGACATTCTTACTGATTCTGTTCTTTTAGGCGCTAAGATTTCTGCATCCCCAATGGAACAACACATTAAGCTTCTACCAATTACAGGGGCTCCTCTCCCCGCTCCTAGTATTTATTGTCGCCTTATTTGACTTTTTTTTATCTCCAAGTGACTCGTCCTCACCTGTGTGGCCACTCCTCAAGAGATCAAAACACCAAACGGTCAACATTCTGGGATGCATGAAATGACAATTAAAAAAGTCTTTTAGTGGTGGACTAAATATTGTTACACTTTATGGTTGTTTGTGATATTCGGTATAAGTTAAGAACTCGTCGTCTTTGCGTTCCCATAGAAAATGAGCGTGTTAAGAGATGTGTAACACCACCATCCCTAACTTTTATTATCAACCGTTGAAAATTAACAGATTTTTAACTATTGGAATCAAAATCGGTAGATTGTGAGGTGTAGTATTTCAGAATGCACTCATTTTTGGTAAGAACGTAAAGTTTTGTAAGAGAAACATATTTTCAAAATATTAGCTTCAAATCCAAAACCATATAGTTTTTATTCACAAAAATGGCGTCCAAAGTGTGAGAAAGTTTGAGAATAAAAGTGTGAATGGATCCTCTCTTTTTTAATAACACTAATTATATATATACTTTTCTGATTTGTTTTTATGGGGTTTTGTTCTTTCACAGTTTTATTATAAATAACTTAATGGAAACCCTAATTTTTGTTTTGGAGATATGACTTAAAAAATCCTTAATTAGGATTCTGAATTTTCTTTGTTGACGGAGAAGGTATGAATGTTTCTGTCTCAAAAAGTTACTTTTGAATCTTCTCATTACAATTTTTTTTTGAGTTTCCCATTGATAAACATCATTAGCAAGTTAGGTTTCTTTAGTTGAATCTCTTTTTTAATAATATTGTTCCACTTTATGGTTGTTTGTGATATTCGGTATAAGTTAAGAACTCGTCATCTTTGCGTTCCCATAGAAAATGAGCGTGTTCAGAGATGTGTAACACCACCGTCCCTAACTTTTATTATCAACCGTTGAAAATCAACAGATTTTTAACTATTGGAATTAAAATCGGTAGATTGTGAGGTTTAGTATTTCAGAATGCACTCATTTTTGGTAAGAACGTAAAGTTTTGTAAGAGAAACATATTTTCAAAATATTAGCTTCAAATCCAAAACCATATGGTTTTTATTCAAAAAAATGGCGTCCAAAGTGTTAGATTTGAGAATAAAAGTGTGAATGGATCCTCTCTTTTTTAATAACACTAATTATATATATACTTTTCTGATTTGTTTTTATGGGGTTTTGTTCTTTCGCAGTTTTATTATAAATACTTAATGGAAACCTTAATTTTTGTTTTGGAGATATGACTTAAAAAATCCTTAATTAGGATTCTGAATTTTCTTTGTTAACGAAGAAGGTATGAATGTTTCTTTCTCAAAAAGTTACTTTTGAATCTTCTCATTACCAATTTTTGAGTTTCTCATCGCTTAAAAATTGCTTTGAAGCTAATTGTATGTGTGAGATAGCTATTCCCGTCTTCATAGAATGTTTCAATGATTGAAAATGGAGTTTAGAACGATTAACCATGATTGGATATATCATAGTGTGCGTACTTGCATATATGTTATCCATATCCGAAAACCATGGTATGCATACCCGTATTTGTACTGTTTGGTTTGGTGAAAGTCTGAGAACCATGGTATGCATACCCGTATGCGTACTGATTGGTTTTGTGGAAGTCCGAGAACTTAAGTATGCATACCGGTATGCGTACTGTCATAAGTTTCAAGTTCCTGAATTTCAACTGAGGTTGGTGGTATGCGTACTGGCGAACCCAAACTCAGTCCGGCTACTTAGGTATGCGTACCTGAGTAGGTTAAGTTCTAAAATCGGTTTATTCATGAACTAATACATTTATATATTAAGGAATGCAATCTTTTGCAAACCGTGGCTATAATGTTCATGAATTGATTCAAGTGAATCAAAATCGATTTTGCTTCAATTGTGTCTTGTATACTTCTACGAGAATATAAACAATTGAACAACTTCATAACTAGTTTTATTTGAGTCATTTTAACTAGTTGTGATTGAGATGAACAAGGTTGATAAGAAAGTATTCATATGGCTAACTTCGGTTAACTATTGTTGAACCAACCGTGTGCACATGTTTAGGTACGGTTACCCTTATCTAAATGAAAGCACATTTCATTTGTGTATAACAAGCTAAGTTCGATCTAACGGTTGAAAGATATTAGCTTAAATCTAATCAGGTTTTCATCTAACGGTGAATATTGAATGCTTTGTGTTAGAGCATAGCTCGGTTGAACCCACTAAGCGTTGGTATGTCAAGTTTGGTTGTCATATTTTAGTGAATCAAAACTCATTTAAAGAGTCGCTTGATTATATACTAGAGTCAACTTCGTATAGGTTAGCTTGAAAGTGTTAGGATATGAGACTTACAATATTACATGAAGTCTTGAAGAATGTGAAGAACTATGGAGATACAACGACAACATCATCCTTCCTCTTGAGGTTAGTAATATTTGACCTTAACTGTTTCATTCCCTAACGTATCTTTCAAGTCGTGCATATTGAAAACATAACTGCGAAGCTGTGTATGATACTCTAGTTAGACATAGTATTAAGGAATACAATACGAGGTTTATTGCTTAACCATTAAACTTTGTATATAAAACATCGACATGATCATATGAATGCTACTGTGATTATGTATGGGTATGAGTGAAGATTTCATCCTAGGAAACAATGTTTTACATTCGTTTAAAGGAAGTAAGTTCATAAACTTGTTTTGTGAATCGAAAGGGAAATCGCTAGGCTTATTGGTATTGTTATTCATTGCAAATCTATTTTAAATTACCAATATGTGTGTTTAGTATAACCGCTCATAAAATTGTTTATGTATCTTGGTAAAACTATTCACAAGGCCTGACTTATGTATTGGTATGACTTTTATTACTGAAACCGATCTTAAGTAATCACTCAAGATGGTATGATCGATGCCTTGTAAATAGCAACTTTTATCTAGCCATTGGGGAACCGATCCTAGTAAGAGGTGTAACAAATTTATCAGAGGGGAATCGATCCTTGTAAGAGGTACAACACGTTTTTAGTAGACGGGGGAACCGATCCTATGAACATGTGCACCAAATACAGGTAGTTACCATAAATATGTGGGGAACCGATCCTAGTACCTAGTCAACCGAGTTTTGGTAACTAGCGTGACTTTGTACAGTACTCACATGGAGGTAGAACCGAACTTTCTTTGGTAGAACCGTGAAACCCATGATTGGTGATTTGATAGGATAATCAATCACATAGTTCTTGGAAGTCAGATGAACCAATTCTAAACTTGTTTGGAAGTGTGGCAAATCGTTTCCAAGATTGTAAGTATGAAAAAGGACTTGCAAAGTAAAGATGTCGACATACTTTGAATATATGCAGTAACTCTTATTATTAATTGTTCAAAGATATTCCATAATAGGTAAAAGGAGAATCCCAGGATCGAAATAAATTGAGAATCTTTTAATTAGCTTTTCTTAGTTTTTATATGCTATTTAATTTCCAGCAATTAAATGCATATCTTTAGAAAATAATAATTAGTAATGTGCATTTACTGATTCTAGATTTTTCTATTGGGATTTCGGTCAATATTTGGACAGTGCATTTCCAGGAGTTATGAAAACCGATTTTGTGTTTATTGCATATCTTTGAGAATATTCGATTTTGGAAATTCATTGGTGTCCAAACTTCCTTGTCTATAAATATTGAAGTTTGCATTTCTAGCAAACTAATCCTCAGAGCCAGAAAACTACCTCAGTTATGTTGTTACTGGTGGAGCCGCCTATCGGAGAGGAAAGTACCCTAATTAGGTGAAATCTCTTATGGCCGCTCGGTTTAAAGACTTCTTTGAGATTGAGAAGCTCTATTAGTACCGTTGGTGGGAAACTAGATAATTGTAGTTTATTTTAGTTTTCGATTGATTTGATTGACTAACTGTTGTTTAACTTTGATTGCACCTAGTTTTTTTATGCTTGAGAATCTTCTCTTCTGATATAAGATTCACTCAAACTAGATCGAAGTTTCGACGGGATCTTTAGACTGTTTGTAGATCTAAAGACGTCTTGTGATAATCCAACGTTAACAGACTCCGTTTTGTGTGTGATTGATCACCAGAGATTCAAGTTGATTGTGTGCAAGTGCTGATTGAAGATCAAAGAAGATTTAAAGACAAGAAGAATTTTTGGTTTCATAATCTTTGGTGTGCACAATACTTGTTTCGGCTGGAAAAGGACTTATAGGTGGAAAAGTTTTAGATTGAGGTTAATTTGGGTACCCTCGTCTTTTCAATTGGTATCAGAGCAGGCAAACACGAAAAAGATCTAACAATCTGTGTTTGGTGTGATCCAACCTATAAGAAATGAATTCGAGTTCTCATGAATCGACTTCGATTAACGTACCACCAAGATTTGACGGATCAAACTATATATGGTGGAAATCTTCTATGAGATCTTTTCTTTAATCACGAGACTTTAATACATGGCTATTAGTAGTCGATGGTTATGATCGCCCAAAAGTAGCAAATTCGGAAAATGAGTTTAAACGCTTAGTAGATTACTCAACTGAAGAAAAGGCTTTTTCTAAGAAGAATTCAGATGGTTTGAATGCTATTGTACATGCTGTAAGTCGTGATCTACAACATCATGTATCAACATGCCTAACTTCGAAAGAAGCTTGGGATAATCTTCAGATCGTTTTCGAAGGAAACACTTCAGAGAAAGAAGCTAGACTTCAAACTCTATTATCCGACTGGGAAAACCTTCGAATGGATGACAACGACACTTTTGAAGAGTTTTACCTCAAACTCTCTGAGATAATCAATGCTTCTTTCTATGTTGGAAAGAATATTTTTGAAAAGGACATAGTATGCAAAATTCTCAGATCGTTGCCATCTAGATACGAATCTAAGAAGCATGCAATTATTGAGGCTAATGATCTTTCTGTGTTATCAAGAAGTTCCCTTGTTGGAAAACTAAAGATATTAGATCAGGAGTATTTGTCTAAACAAAAGGACAATCTAGCCTATAATGCTAGTAGAAAAATTCCGACTCAATGTCTGGAAAACTCCAAAGATCAGGAAGATCAAAGTGCTGAAGATGAAGCAGAAATAAATCATCATCTATCTCTTATTACTCAACAACTCAAAAAATTGTTGAGACATCGGAAAAGAGAATCCCCTGTGTCAAAGGGAAAACACACCTCTACACATAGTAGTAAAGACACTTGGGACGATGATGACAATATTCCTCAATGCTACAAATGTAGAGGATTTGGTCATATTTCTCCGGATTTCCCAACCAAGGATAATCAATGAAAAAGAAATGCATATACTGCAACACTTGATTATTCCCCCAACGAGGATAATCAAGACTATATGGTGGACAATATTGCAACCATTGCAGAAGTCTCTTACTCTGAAACATCTTCAACAATAGATACACAAGAAGAGGATACACCTTCGATTTTCAAAGGAACGCTTCCATATAAAGATAATAGAACTCAGGTTCTTGAATCTAACATAAATGGAATAATATCATCGCTTGATCAACTCAAACGAAGTTTTCTTAAAGATAAGAAAAATTCAACAAGCGATTAGAGAAAATCGAGGTCTCTCAATGTTCCGAAAAGGTTCAAGTATCTAAACTCATTCTCAAGATTAAACATTGTCGAGATGAGATAAGGAAGTTAAAAGTTGAAAATCAGAAACTGAGAGACGAGCTCAACTACTTCAGAAAACCGTCACCCGATATCGATATATCGAAAGGCAAGGATATAAGGTCAAAAAAAATTGTGAAACCCATATCCTACAACCAGAAGACTTCTGGCGTTTGTTTTCAATGCAAACAAAAAGGGCATTATCAACGGCAATGTCCTGATATTAAAATGGAAAGAGTCTACAAACCCAAAAATCCAAGATCTAAGTTTAGATAAAAAATCACTCCTAAGAAAGTGAATATGATTGTTGAACATCAAGATCTTACTTCAAGATTGAGAGTTGAACCTAAAAGTTCAAACACAAGTGCTTCTCAATTTCTTATGAATTTTTAAACCTTCAAAGGAAGAAAATTCAACAACCGAAATATGAAAACCTAATCGGTTATCATGAATCCTTACTTGTACTTACAAAATACACAGTAAGGATACAATTATACATATTTGAATAAAAATATTTCTAAATGGGTTTTCGGTTAAGAAATTAATTGAATAATATTCTGAATTTTTTTGAGAAAAAGTTCTTGAACTTATAAGAGGAAAGACTTCTTACTTCATTTTATAGAGTTTTGACAGAATGTCTTCCTCTAGATGCAACTCTCGCAAGACTGAAAAAGTCTGGACCATTCTGTTTCCTAACAAGAAACTTCGTCTCGAATCCTCCGATGGTGATTCGGATTCATCTCCAGAACTTCATCAAGATGTTCCTAATAAAGAGATTTCATCTCTCAATGACAATCTTCTCAAGAATCTGTCATTAAAACTAGATCTAATCCTATGTGAAGTAAGGAATATGGAAAAAGATCTGCGAAAGGAAATAAAGGAAGTCAATGACAATGTTGTTAGTCTTGAATCAAGACTAGTAATCATAGAAGATGATTGGAATCCTGTGAAATCATCAGATGCGGCTTCAACCTTGAAGGATTAAATCAAGGAAAAATAGACTTCAGTTTTTGATTTCTTTCAATAATTGTAAAGTCTATTATGAATAAAATTATCTTAATTATGAATAAAATTATTATTTTATAATTTTTTTTGTGATAGTTTTCGGTTACATAGCCTGTGCTTGAATGCTTTATTTTATTGATATGTATGTTTATGGGATGCTTGATTTCGGTTTTCTTACCTTAGTATTCGATCTCATAATATGTGAACCCTTATGGTTTGGGTGACTTTTTGATTTAACGGGATTAAGTTCTAGCCCATGTTGGTAGGCTTTATCAAAGGATCATGAGGGGTTCCTGTAGAAACAATATGTGAAAAAGTCACAATATGTTGAATCTTTTGGTTTAGCATAAAAGCATATGTGTTTCGAGGTTTCAACTTTTGCATCGCATAGTTAAAACCGGTTTTCAACCTTTCTCTGGTAAAGGTTGCTCTTTGTTGTTGTTCTTTTGTTTTGGCGGGAGGATGACAACTTTTAATGGGGGAGAGTTCTAAGTGAACTTGCGCTTAATGACATATCTTAAGGGGAGAAGAGGATGTGGAATTTGAGGTAACAATCTTGTTAGTTAATTGTTTTCCTGTTTAAGAAAATCATGATTTTATTGCATATATTTATTGCTTTTTCTTAACAAAATTTCGGTACAATTGATGTTGATTCCATTATTTGTGTATGGATGTTTGATTGTGATTCAATTGTTTCCGGTTAAGAAAAACTATTGTTATCTTTCGTTATTGTTTGATATCAATTGTTTAGGCTTACAAAATTTCGGTGCAATTGCGGTGCTATAATGTCTATGTTTGTTTCAATTGCTTCCGGTTAAGATAAATGATTGCAAGTTTATTTATTTGGTTTGTATGGATTGTTTATGGCTTAACAAAAGGTTTCGGGATCATTTGTTTAGTCCAAGTGATTTCCGGATAAGAGAAACTAAGTTTTTCGGATCTTAGTTAGACTTATCAAAAGTGGAGGTTTCGGTTATTCAAGTCTAACCGAATGCCTTAATAAGAATTACTAGTTAACTAACCTAGTATTTTTCTTGTTCAAAAGTGAAAGGTCTAAGTTATTATTGAGAATAATTAGAGCCTGATGAGAAAAATAAAGTTAATTCTGATCTTTATTTTGGTCTTATCGAACAAGCGATTGTATTTGTAAAATCGGTTTAGCAAAAGAACTAAGGTGATTATTCGATTTTTTAAGTGCTAAACTATTAGGCAAAATTGCTTCGGGCAATTGTTTCCTAGATAACATGTAAAAACCAAATTACTTGTAGTTTCGGTTTTGATATTGGTTATCTAAAATGGTATGAAAAACCCTCGTGCTCAACTCTTATAGGTTTGCAAATTCTCTTTGGTTGATTTGTAAGATCCTTTCGGTTTGTCCTTTATTTTTTCGTTTCTTTATCATTTTGTGACAAAAAGGAGGAGAAATATATGGAGTAAACAAGTGATATTGACTTGTTGTGAGTTGGTATCACTAAAGGAAATGACATTTGTGCTAAAACGTTTATTCTAACGAAAATAGTGAAAGCATAGACTAAGGGGGAGTCACATATCATATGATACGTAGTTATGAGGAACTACATGAAAATAAAAAAGACGTGTGGATTGAAAATCTACCTATCTTACCTTTAGGAGGAGTATTAGCTTTGTTATTATAATGTCAACAACGACGTTTAAGGAATGAATTTAATGCAGATTTTGTGCTGTTGAACTTGGAATCAAGCGTATGTGTCTAATGAATTTTTGTAATTTGGTTATCCATATGATGTAAGAGTTTTGTCACTAAAATTGACAAAGGGGGAGATTGTTACAGCATAGCTCGGTTGAACCCACCAAGCGTTGGTATGTCAAGTTTGGTTGTCATATTTTAGTGAATCAAAACTCATTTAAAGAGTCGCTTGATTATATACTAGAGTCAACTTCGTATAGGTTAGCTTGAAAGTGTTAGGATATGAGACTTACAAGTATTACATGAAGTCTTGAAGAATGTGAAGAAGTATGGAGCTACAACGACAACATCATCCTTCCTCTTGAGGTTAGTAATATTTGACTTGAACTGTTTCATTCCCTAACGTATCTTTCAAGTCGTGCATATTGAAAACATAACTGCGAAGCTGTGTATGAAACTCTAATTAGACATAGTATTAAGGAATACAATACGAGGTTTATTGTTTAACCATTAAACTTTGTATATAAGACATCGACATGATCATATGAATGCTATTGTGATTATGTATGGGTATGAGTGAAGATTTCATCCTAGGAAACAATGTTTTACATTCGTTTAAAGGAAGTAAGCTCATAAACTTGTTTTGTGAATCGAAAGGGAAATCGCTGGGTTTATTGGTATTGTTATTCATTGCAAATCTATTTTGAATTACTAATATGTGTGTTTAGTATAACCGCTCATAAACTTGTTTATGTATCTTGGTTAAACTATTCACAAGGCCTGACTTATGTATTGGTATGACTTTTATTAGTGAAACCGATCTTAAGTAATCACTCAAGATGGTATGATCGATGCCTTGTAAATATCAACTTTTATCTAGTCATTGGGGAACCGATCCTAGTAAGAGGTGCAACAAATTTGCAAGAGGGAATCGATCCTTGTAAGAGGTGCAACATGTTTTTAGTAAATGGGGGAACCGATCCTATGAACATGTGCAACAAGTTTGTAGTTTTGGGGGAACCAATCCTATGGACATGTGCAACCGAATACAGGTAGTTACCATAAGTTGTGGGGAACCGATCTTAGTACCTAGTCAACCGAATTTCGGTAACTAGCGTGACTATGCACAGTACTCATATGGAGGTAGAAACGAACTTGTTTTGGTAGAACCGAGAAACCCATAATTAGTGATTTGATAGGATATTCAATCTCATAGTTCTTGGAATTCAGACGAACCAATTCTAAACTTGTTTGGAAATGTGGCAAATCGTTTCCAAGATTGTAAGTATGAAAAAGGACTTACAAAGTAAAAGATGTCCACATACTTTGAACATGTGCTGTAACTCTTATCATTAATTGTTCAAAGATATTCCTTAATAGCTAAAGGAGAATCCCATGATCGAAATAAATTGAGAATCTTTTATTTAAGGTTTCTTAGTTTTTATATGCTATTTAATATCCAGCAATTAAATGCATATCTTTAGAAAATAATAATTAGTAATGTGCATTTACTGATTATAGATTTTTCTATTGGGATTTCGGTCAATATTTGGACACTGCATTTCCAGGAATTATGAAAACCGATTTTGTGTTTATTGCATATCTTTGAGAATATTCGGTTTTGGAAATTCCTTGGTGTCCAAACTTCCTTGTCTATAAATATTGAAGTTTGCATTTCTAGCAAACTAATCCTCAAAGCCAGCAAAACTACCTAGTTGTGTTGTTACTGGTGGAGCCGCCTATTCGGAGAGGAAAGTAACCTAATTAGGAGAAATCTCTTACGGCCGCTCAGTTTAAAGACTTCTTTGGGATTGAGAAGATCTATTAGTACTGTTGGTCGGAAACTAGATAATTGCGGTTTATTATTAGTTTTCGATTGATTTGATTGACTAAAGGTTGTTGAACTTTTATTGCACCTAGTTTTTTTATGCTTGAGAATCTTCTCTTCTGATATAAGATTCACTCAAACTAGATCGAAGTTTCGACGGGGATCTTTAGACTGTTTGTAGATCTAAAGACGTATTGTGATAATCAAACGTTAACAAACTCCGTTCTATGTGTGATTGATCACAAGAGATTCAAGTTGATTGTGTGCAGGTGCTGATTGAAGATTAAAGAAGATTTGAAGACAAAAAGACTTTTTGGGTTCATAATCTTTGGTGTGCACAATACTTGTTTCGGCTGGAAAGGGATCCAACTATAATCGGTTTATCTTTGTGATAGATTGGATTGATTAGTTGAGTAGATCGGCATCAATACACTTCTTTGTGATTAATAGTATTGATTGCATAATCTAACAATTACTTCGGTAGTTGTTGAGAGATTGATCTAAGGACCCGACAAAGGAGTTTATTGGTTAAACGGAAGAGCCTTTGTCAAACTCAAATCACATTGTTTGAAAAGTTTTTTACCGAACAAATTTGTTGGTCCATTACTGTTTGGAATACGAACCAAAGGAATTGTTCCAAGTGCGTGACTTATTAACAAGTTGGAGGCGCAGGGATACTGAGAAAACTAGGTGAACTATAGGTTTAGTTGCTTGGTCTCAACTATACGAAGTTAGTTATATTTTGTATAGCGGCTTAATTCTGAGAATATTCAATTCTGGACTAGGTCCCGGGGTTTTTCTGCATTTGCGGTTTCCTCGTTAACAAAATCTTGCTGTGTCATTTACTTTTATTTTCCGCAATTATAATTGTTGTTATTATAATTTAAAGTGAATTACACAAATGTTAATTCCTATTTTACTTGATATACAATCCCTAGAGTTCGGTTAAGTCCGAACCTATTATAAAGTAAACATACTTCGTTGTTGTATTGTCTCGATCTCGTATCCATAGACGATCACACGAAGTGTGAACCGATTAGTTGTATTTTCTCGACTCAGTCCATAGACAATCACTTTCGGAAAAGGACTTATAGGTGGAAAAGTTTTAGATTGAGGTATATTTGGGTACCCTCGTCTTTTCAATTGCTTAATTTTTACGCAAGCAAATCTCACTTCAGTTAATAATTTATTGGAGCTTGTTCATAATTTTAGTGGTCAATCAGGGCAAGTTATAAACTTTGATAAGAGTGCAATTCATTTCAATAAGAAGACAAAACTTTAGATAGCAGACACTTAGACAAATTCTTGGAGTCAAATCTATGAACTCTAAAGAAAAATATCTAGGTTCTACTCTTATTCTTAGACACTCAAAACAGGAATCTTTTAAAAGTATAAAAGAAAACTTTGAGAACAGATTTTCCTCTTGGTCTTCTATATCTATTTCTCAAGCAGGAAGATGTACTATGATTAAGCATGTGCTTAATTCTGTTCCAATTTATCATATGGGAACTTTCAAGCTACCATCAAATCTTCTCCAACAACTTACAAGTATAGAGAGGAAATTCTTCTGGGGATATAACAATAATAGAGGTCACAATCCTACAACATGGGTGAATGTCTGCAGGCCCATAGAGATGGGTGGTCTTTCCTTCAGGGATTTGGAAAAGCTCAACTTGGCAATGCTCACTAAGCTAGCATGGGGATTATGCAATGAACCTGACAACTTAATGACTCAAGTTCTATCAAGTAAGTATTTCAAATCTGGAGACATCATTCATCAGAACATCTGTGCTAAAAACTGTTCTTATATTTGGAATGGTATAACAAAGGGTCTTCTTGTCGTTCAACAAAACTACTTTATGGAAATCAATAATGGCTTGAAGACAAAAATATGGAAAGACAAATGGATACTTGGTATGGCTCACCCTCCAATTCCCAAGAATGATTTTTTTCGATTCTATAAAAATGTGGTAGAGTTTTTTTTTTTTCCCGATTCTCCTCATTGGAATGTCAACTACTGGATAAATTATTTGATGCTGATACTTCCCTAAAGATTCAAGCACTTTACATTGACAACATCAAGGATGATACAATGATTTGGATGCCGGCAAAGGATGGTAAATTTTTAGTGAAAAACACTTATAAAATGCTCACTTTCAATGACAGAAAAGTTCAAATCAATGGGGTTACAGTCAACAAAAAAGTGTGGAAAGCCTTATGGGGCTGTAAAGTTGCTCATCGTATTAAACTCTTTGCATGGAAATGCGTAAGAGATATTCACTATACTAAACACAAAAGAGCTACTTACAATGATAGTTTGGACACTAGCTGTGAAATATGTGGTTGGGATGAAGAGACAATGGAGCACTTGTTGTTTGAATGCAAACATGCTAGAGCAGTCTGGAGAGGCATCAACATCAATATAGATGCAGTCAGAGATAACTGCAACTCAGTTTCTGAATGTGTGATAAGCTGGTCCTCCTCTATTCATACTGATGAAGAAGAAAGATGGTTGTTTCCCCTAATGATAGGTGCATGGGTAATTTGGAAAGATAGATGCGATTTTGTTTATCAGGGAGTATCACTTGACCCTTTCAGCTCTGTACATAAAATTCATTATCACCTTGCCTCTATATGCATGCAGCCAATAACTCTTTAAGCACTGCTTTAAATAATACCAAGATTTCTAGATGGAAACCACATATAGAAGGTGTTATTAATATTAATATTGATGCCTCATTCGATCATCATACTAATGAATTTGGAATTGGCATTGTTATGTGTGACTTCACAGGTAGCTTCCTTGGAACCAAAGGAACTTATGGAAATGGAGCACTAGGACCAGAAGCTGGGGAGTGCGTGGCTGTTCGGGAGGCTTTATACTGGGCTAAGAGTTAGCAGCTATCTAAAATTCAAATAGAAGCAGACGCAAAGCTAGTCGTTCAATCAATCAACAGTCATTCATTACTTATACAATGGGAAAATATGAACTTTATAAAAGAGATCAAACACTTAATCTCTAGTTTTATTTCTAGTTCTTTTGATTTTGTTAGTCGTGATGATAATCAAGTTGCTAATGCAATTGCAAGATCATCGAGAGAATCAGGTCTAGCTTGTGAGAGCTACAATAACTTTGATACTTCTATCTGTAGTCTCCTAGACCAAAACTTCTCCAGTTAATAAAAAATTTCAGTTATCAAAAACAAAACAAAAAAAAACAGTTCTGGCCATTCAATCTCTCTTGGCGTCCCAATATGCTAGTCTCCTAACTCTTCTCAACCCTCCTACAGAGGATACTCCTATTGAAGTGAACCTAACTGGTAAGATACTTAACACATCCTTTATTTCTCCTTGGTTTATTGACTGTGGTGCAACACACCACATCTGTAATTCCTTATCACACTTTACTTCTTATTCTCCTATCAACACTTTGATTGAAATGCAATTGCCTGATAGATCTCTTGCTATTGTTAAGCATATCGGTGAAGCTGTTTTCTCACCCACTCTTAATAGTGAAGGGTATTACAGTATTCTCCAAATGGTTATTACTTTATTTCATTTAAATGTGTGTCAAGGTAAGCTCTCATTTTCATTGGCTTTTCATAGAGCTTATGTATTATCATACATTTATTGTTAATATTTATGATAAGGGTTTTGACATTTCTCGATGGATTCATTTTTAGGCTCATCTTTTCTCTTGCCTAGAAAAGTTAATGGAGCCTTTGGCGGTGACAGTTGTAATGTGAACGATGATGGACCTTCGAGTATAAATGTAGAACCTTTATCAAATCCAAAAAATATTTTCAGGCTTTAACATTTTCATTTATCTGTTACAGAGATCCCTTTCTTAAGCTTTCTCTGACTTGAAAATTATTGTTTGATTGTTTGATAATCCAGGGTGGAAACAAAAAGGTTATCATTTCTGATCCAAACAAGGACGCTCCCATGTAAGTAATACACCTTAGACAACAACATTCTTTCAAATGCTAATTGCGCCACCAATCGTCTTGCTCCTCTTTCTAAGGTTTGTTTGCTCGCCTTGATTACCTGTTGCTTTATAGTGTTAATGAGGTACAAAATATTAGTCGCTTGCATACTATCATACTAGTGCATTGCAGAAAGTAAGATTCTTATTTCCATGTCCTCCATCGTGCTAGAGGTTCTTTTCCATTTCCGTTCCTGAACATCCATGTTTTTCCTGCGGATTTGCTGATTTGAGTTTAGGCACACCTCTGGTTTTATTACCATTTCTAGTTGCACCGCTCTTTTCATCGCATCAACCTTACATTCGTCTGAGTGAAAGCTACCATATGGGTTATCATAGGTAAAAGTTTTCCTTTAACGAACTTTTAGAAAGCTGGGGCTCAGAAGATGTGATTATCTGGTTGTGCAGAAATTGGTGTTGCAAAAGCAGGAAACCAAAGACTGGTGTTGAAATGCAATTGTATGCCAGAAGTTGATCTTACTGATTGCGAAGCTCATGCACTGTCCCTCGACAACTGCAAGGTTTGTGAACTAACAGAGATCTGCATCTTTCAAGACCCACTCACAAATCAAGTGATTAGTCAGGGTAGTCATGTGGACTTTACCAGCTTCAAGTTTCGGTTGGACCAGCAACATCACACAAAGCTCTTTTAAAAATAAAATGTCGTTAGATGTTTGGTATTGTCGTCTTGGCCATCCAATTCTTAATCGTTTTAAATTTTTATGTCGCTCTATTGATTGTATTAGTTCCAGTTTTTCTAGTACTTGTGATGTATGCACTTTGGCAAAACAAACGAAATTACCTTTCAATAGAAACCACATTCCTTCTAAACGTTGTTTTGAACTTATGACTGTGATATATGGGGTCCCTTTGTGACATCATCACTCCCCGGTGCAAAGTATTTTTCTCACCATAGTCGATGACTTTTCTCGTTGTACATGGGTTTACCTTATGTACAAAAAGGATGAGACTTTTAAATTAATTAAGTACTTCTCCAGTTTTGTTATTACTCAGTATTCTAAGAAAATTGGTCATATATCTACCGGTACCTCAATTCCTTTTCTCCCTTCATTACAAAGAATCCAATCTGACAATGGCTTGGAATTTCTCTCCCGTGAAATTCAAACGTGGTTTAACGAAAATGGCATCCATCATCAACGCATTTGCGTTTACACCCCTCAACAAAATGGGGTTGTCGAACGCAAACATCGGCACTTACTTAGTGTAGCCAGAGCTCTGTGTTTTCAGTCACAATTACTCATCACTTATTGGGGGTGAATGTGTATCAACAGCTTGTTATCTTATAAACAAAATGCCTACCCCTCTATTGGCATATAAAACTCCGCATAAAGTTCTTCTTGGTAGTACACCTAGCTGCCGCTATCTTCGTGTCTTTCGATGTTTGTTTTATGCTCGGAACACAAATATGAAATCCAAATTCGATCCACGATCAAAGCCGGGTGTGTTTTTGGGTTACCCTTACAATCATAAATGGTATATAATTTTAGATATCGAAACAAAGACCACCTTTGTATCCCGTGATGTTATCTTTCACGAACATTTATTCCCTTTTAAGGATGTTAAATTTTCAAATCCAGATAATCTCCATCCAACTGAATTGCAAAGTACTGATGTTTTCTATGTGGAGTTAACTTTGCCTCCGCCATACTGAAATCCCACTCCAACATCCAGTACTACCGACTCCTTCCCAATCACTACATCTCTAGAATTTATTTCCTCTCCAACAACAGATTTTGTTGTCACTTCTTCTCCTAGGTCTTTTCCTGTATTACCATCTCCAATACAATCATCATTTATCAATCTATATTTGGATTTAATTTCATCCAGCCATACTCCAGGTACTGATAATACACCGTTAGCATCTGCCCCATCTCCTGTGGCTGACACATCATTATCCTCTCCTTATGGCCCATCTTATATTTTGAGATCTTCTACTCGCACAATATCTTCACCTCCTTCTACTACTGAGGTTGTTTTTTCAGATTCAAATATAGTCGTACCACCTGGTATAGAACCATCTGTACGACGATCAACTCGAGAACGTCATCGTCCTTCACACTTAAAATATTTTGTTTGCTCAGCACAACACTGCACTTATACTTCTCCGTATCCGCTCACTAACTATTTATCATTTTCTCAATTTACTTCACAACATCAGGCTTTTCTATCTGCAGTCATTACGTCCGATGAGCCACGTAATTTTACAAAATCCAGTTTGGCGCGACGCCAAAGTCAAAGAACATGCAGCTCTAAAAGCGGATAATACTTTTACTATCACTAATCTTCCACCCGGAAAATCCGTCGTTGGTTGCAAATGGGCATTTAAGATTAAATATTGCCTTGATGGCATGGTTGAGCGTTATAAAGAGCGTCTTGTTGCTAAAGGTTACACGCAACACATGAAGGTATTGATTCTCATGACACCTTTGCTCATGTTGCAAAGTTGGTCACTGTTCGCATCTTGTTATCTATTGCTGCCATTAATAATTAGCCTCTCCATCAACTTGATGTCAATAATGCCTTTTTACAAGGCGATCTCCTTGAAGATATCTACATGAAAATTCCTCCTGGATTTCATAAAAAGTGAGATGATCATGTTTACAAACTAAAAAAGTCCTTATATATATATGGGCTCTAGCAAGCTTCTCACCAATGGTTTGCTAAGTTCTCTACCGCCTTACTGAATGAAGGTTTTGTTCAATCTCACTTTTCATTTAGGAAAAACATCGATTTACGTCTTAGTTTATGTTGATGACATTATTATTACAGGTAATAGCGACTCACATATTCAAAATCTCAAACATAAACTTGAATCTCAATTTTCTCTTAGGAATCTTGGTCGGGTATAGTACTTCCTCGGTATAGAGGTATCTCGCTCTCCCAAAGGTATTTTTCTTTGTCAACGCAAATATATTATTGACATTGTTACTGATTCTGGTCTTTTAGGCGCTAAGATTTCTTCATCCCCAATGGAACAACACATTAAGCTTCTACCCATTACAAGGGCTCCTCTCCCTGCTCCTAGTATTTATCGTCGCCTTATTGGTCGACTTCTTTATCTCTTAGTGACTCGTCCTGACATCGCATATTTCGTTAATTACTGAAGTCAATTTATGCAGCAACCTTGTTCTGGTCAATTAGATGTTGTACATCGTGTTTTTCGTTATCTTAAAGGTACCGTCAATCATGGTATCTTTCTTTCTGCCACTAGCTCTTTGTCTCTTGCAGGCTATACCGATTCAGACTGGCCAGGATGCCAACTATTCGGCGATCAACGACCGGGTATTTAACAATGTTGGGTGATAGTCCTATATCTTGGAAATCTAAGAAACAACCGACGGTATCACTTTCTTCCGCCGAGGAAGAATATCGAGCTCTCGTCAGGATCACATCCAAACTGCAATGGTTGCATTATATTTTCACTGACCTTGGTATTCCCATTCCGAAGCCTATTCCAGTTTATTGCGACAACCAAGCGGCTATTCACATCTATGAAAATCCAGTCTTTCACGAACGAACTAAACATATCTAAATCGATTGTTATTTTGTTCACGAAAAACTTCTGGCCGGTCCCATAAAACCCACTCATATTCCATTAGCAGCTCAACTTACTGTTTTCTTTACAAAACCTCCAGGTGTTGATCAGTTCAAGAGACTTGTTAGCAAGTTGGGTGTCCGACATGACTCTTC
Source organism: Papaver atlanticum (assembly GCA_023531105.1). Lineage (NCBI taxonomy): Eukaryota > Viridiplantae > Streptophyta > Magnoliopsida > Ranunculales > Papaveraceae > Papaver > Papaver atlanticum. Next base: position 6,319,677 of record JAJJMB010012638.1, on the reverse strand, counting down.
TCGCGCTCCAACTTGAGGGGGTGGGGTGTGGGTATTGGACGTATATTATGTATTTATCCTGCAACAATATATGTAGTTAACTGCGCATACAATATAGTAGGTGCAGTCACACGAACAGGTCCACAGAAGACTACTTCTACAACTGATTCAACAACAATGGGCGAGTTCAATGCAGAATTTCAGGTCTGTTACATTATTCTAGCTGTAATCTGGTTGTATTCCCTATATATTGATAGACTATTAGGATTAGGATTGACTATGTTTGTTATACATCTTCTGTATCTGTACCTATATAAACAGTGAATGAATCAATACAGTCTTCACAATTATGAGATTAATTCATATCGCTCAGGTAAATCTAAGACGATGCAAGGCTATTTTGGAAGAAACAAGAAAGATTTGATTATTCTTGTTTTATTTTTCAGGGTTTTTACTTTATTCACAGATCAGGTATTACATTGGTGGATACATTGTCAAAACAAGCAAAACACTTTACTTGCAATTTTAATTGGGATTCTATCTCTCGTCTCTGCATTTTTCAGAAATTACCAATAGATAAATTTAATACTAGGAGTGGCTCTATACCCTCTATATTGAATGGTTTTTTTTATTTTTGTAACCACGGCCACTAACTTCTCGAGTTAGCTCTTTTAACGAATGTCTAATTTGCAAAGAAAAAAATATTCTCCATTTGCTGAATGAAGCGATAACAATTGATTTTGCTCCAAGTTTTTTCTTCATCTCCATATCACATCTACTTTCGTAACATTAAGCCGATCGTAAAGCCGTCTTTAGAATTTTTCATCTGCTGGATAAAACGATAATTGTTGGAATTTTGCTCCAAGTTTTTACTTCATCACCAGAGCACATCAGGATTTGGTGCATTCACTTTTGCAACATTAAGCCGGATTGGAGCATTTCCCTTTGGCAACATGGAGCAGCCAGCAGCTTTGACAGAAAATGGTGTGCTGTTTTGGTGGCAACATGCCAACATTAAGCCGGATTGGGGCATTCCCTTTGGCAACATGAAGCGCCATGCGCCAAGGGCTTTGACAGAAAACGGTGTGATGTGTGGGTAAGTGTAAATAAGGTGTGAGAATTATTACATCCACCGTCTAGATAAAACATCCCCAATTCCCCAACTGCATAACCGCAATTCCCAATCGAAACGACTGTTCAAGAAAAACAGAGAAAGTCAAAAAGAAAAAGCCACTTTTACTTTAAATAATAATCAAATCTAGGGTTTCCATCAAGAAATTCAAATTTATTCAAATTCAATGTCTACATCATCAAACCCAATCGATCCAAATCCTGCATCAAGGAGAAGAACAACAGTAGTTACAGAGAAGAAATCACCCAATTACGAAATGGCAGCAGAAGGAGGAACTTCAATTGTATCAGGACAGATCAGAAAAGCAGGAGAAACCACTTCAATTGGTGGAGATAGAGATAGAAATGTCTCATCATCGAAAGGGGGTTTAGTGAAGAAGAAGACAGTATTGGTTACAAAGAGAGTACCATTATGGAAGACTGTAATCAGTGTATTAGCCAAGAATTTTATACTTATTCTTGTACTTTTGGGGCTTGTTCAAATGATAAGGGAATTGCTTTTCAAGGGTGATGGGGTTGTTGGTGATGGTGGGGCTGTGGGGATTAATGAGTTTGAGGGTAGGATTGCAGAAGTGGAAGCGTTTTTGAAGACGACTACTAAGATGATGCAAGTTCAAGTTGAAATTATGGATAAGAAAGTTGAGAGTGAAATTAGTGGTTTAAGGAGGGAGATTGGGGAGAAGATTGATGAGAAAGGGAGTTTGTATGAGTCTGAATTGATGAAATTGGGTGTGAAGACTGATGAATTGGAGAAAGGTTTTGGTGAGCTGAAAGAAAAGGGTTTCTTTACTAAACAAGATTTTGATAATTTTTTGGAGGAATTTGAGAAGGGGAAGGGTGATGGGAAGGGTAAGGAGGGAAATGAATGGAGTTTGGATGATATTAGAGGTTTGGCTAAAGAGATTGTTGAGAAAGAAATTGAGAAACATGCTGCTGATGGACTTGGAATGGTTGATTATGCATTGGGTTCTGGGGGAGGGATTGTGCTTGATCATTCGGAACCTTTTATATATAAGAAGGGTTTGGCTTGGATTCCATTTAAGAAGCAGTTTGGGATTCAGAAGGATGCACAGATTATATTGAAACCGAGCTTTGGGGAGCCTGGTCAATGCTTTCCTCTGCAAGGGAAGAGTGGGTATGTGATAATCAAGCTTAGGACGGGGATTATTCCAGAGGCTGTGACCGTCGAGCATGTTTCTAAGGTATTGTGACTAGCCCCACACTGTTCTTACATTGAATTATAATGATAACTAATGTGTGCTACATTCTTTATGCATGTTGTAGAAGAATAGGTATGAACTTTAAGATTTAAGTATGTTGGACGGGTGTCATTTTACATTTTAGAAAAACAAGTATGTTTAGTTTATTTTTCATCTGTTATGTTACTATTCGAGGATCTTTACTGCAAATTAGCATGCTTTATTTAAATAGTTTGCACTGTCAGACCTTCTGGCTTCGTGAATAATTGTATTTGACAACTTCATCCCGGTTTGCTCACATGCCTCCTAGATGGATGAATACGATAAAGAAATATAATAGACAGACCAACACTGCAGATCATGCACCGAGGTAACTTAGATTGCAAACCCTGATTTTAAAACTATATAAAAGAGAATTCTAGCAATTGGGAAACCTAATCCCCACACCTCCTGTGTGATACTAGTTGTGACTAGAGTCGATTCTCTTTTAACCTTAGGTTTTTTCTAAAACCCTGTAGGTTAACAACCTAAAGACTTCATTGGGATTGTTAAGCAAAACCCAACTATTTTATATGTAGTTGTGTGTTCTGATCTTGCTTTATTCTATCGTGATTGAGTACTATCTTCTCTAAGATTTGCTCAAGATTTATTCTCCTATAGGCAAGATAAAAAGTAGTCACAAACATCTTCATCTCATCGTTTTTGATTCCATAATATCTTTTTTCGCCACCATACGATTAAGATTATTGTAAGGTGACTGATATTACTAGGCTGTTCTTGGGGAATATAAGACCGGTATATCAATTGGTTCCTGTTCACCTTGATTTATCAAAAGACGGAACAAAACTCATAGGTATTTTTGTGGGAGATAGATTTATCTATTCAATAGACTTTTCTGTGTGAGACAAATTTGTTTATTAATGTCTTCGACTTTGGGTCGTAGCAACTATTAGTTGTGGGTGAGATAAGCTAAGGGAATCAAGTGCGCAGAGTCCTACTGGGATTAAGAGGCGTAAGGAGCGTAACTGTACCTTGATCAGTGTGAGATTGATTAGGGATCAACTACATTCCAGTCCGAAGTTAACTTGGAGTAGGCTAGTGTCTTTAGCGGCTTAATACAGTGTGGTGTTCAAATCTGGACTTGGTCCCGGGGTTTTTCTTCATTTGCGGTTTCCTCGTTAACAAATTTTTTAGTGTCTGTGTTATTTCTTTTCCGCGTTATATTTTTTTATATAATTGAAATATCACAGGTTGTGCGTAAGTTCAATCAATTAGATAATCCAACCTTTGGTTGTTGATATAAATTGATTGACACTTGAACATTGGTCTGTGGTACCATTCAAGTTATTTCTCAATATTCAATCGGGCTCGCAAATTCATATTTGTTTGATTACGGATTGAATTGAGAAATTGAGATACAACTCTTGGATATAGTTTTCTTAAGATTGAGTCTTACTATCTAGTTGATTCTCTTGAAAGTATATTGGAGTTTGTCCATAAATATTGCTAAACGAATTATTGGGTGTGGTTGTTATACCCCCGGTTTTTCAATTGGTATCAGAGCAGGCAAACACGTTCAAGACCTTACAAGTCTGTGTTTGTAGCGACCTTACTCTATGGACAGAGGTGCTATCTCTATAAACGTACCACCAGTCTTCGATGGCTCAAATTGCTCATGGTGGAAAATTGCTATGCATGCCTTTCTTCAAGCGCGTGATTTTCAAACATGGGTTTATGTTGTTAATGGCTATGATCCTCCAATGGTTACAATAGACGGTGTCTCTATTGCGAAGGATATTGGTATATATGAACCTAACGAGATTCTTGCTGCAAAGAAAAATTCTGATGGTTTAAATGCTATCATACATGCCATTACCCCAGATCTTCAGCACCATTTGATTACGTGTACTAAGTCTAAATATGCCTGGGATATCTTAGAAACTGTATTCAAAGGAAATTCCTCTGAGAAGAAGCTAGACTTTAAAACCTATGTTCTGAATGGGAAAACCTTTGTATGGCTGATGAGGATTTATTTGATGAGTTTAATCACAAAGTGTCTGAAATTGTTAATACATCTTTTGTGTTGGGTAAGATTATTCCTGAAAAGGACATTATGATGAAAATTCTCAAATCGTTGCCAGCCAAATACGACTCTAAGATACATGTCATCGTTGAAGGAAATAACCTTAATACTTTATCCAGAAATACTCTGGTTGGGAAGTTAAAGATCTTTGATCATGAGCATGTATCAAAATCCGGAAAGGATATTGCTTTCAAAGCACAAAAGAACACTAAATTACTTGACAAAAGTAAATGTGTTGGCATCCTTGAAGATGATCCTTCTGAGACTGATTCATCAGATGAAGATCTTGACAAGTCAGTCTCTTTGATCACAAGACAATTTAGAGATCTTCTTTAGAAGAGAAGTAAACGGTTCACCAGAGATAAACCTAAGTCATCAGTTAAACCTCATAATCATGTTCCTCCTAAAAACAGGGATACTGACGATACTGATGATGAGGATATGCTACAGTGCTTCAAGTGTAAAGGTTTTGGTCATTTTGCAAATGAGTGTCCAAATCATAGAAAATACACTGGAAACAAAGGTCTTGCTGCAACTCTTGATGAAATGTCTGATCAATATGATTCTAATGAAGACGAAAAATCAAGTGTTGCATTCCTCTGTGAAAATATTGGTTTTGATAATTGTAGCAATACGTATATCAACCTATATATTCTTCCGGGAGAAACTTCAACCACTTTGGAGAATAAAATTGATTTTTCTCTATCTTCTAGAAAATCTAATTCTAATATTTCAGGTACCACATTTTGTCTAGCAGCTTGCTCCGCTATGGTGTCTGAATCGTCCTCCACATTGACATCTTCTTATTGTACTTTTTCGGGCCATGAACTCTCTAAGTGCTACAAGTACAAACATAAAATAAGATATGTCAATAAACTTCAAAGGAGAGCAAATCGATTAGTAAACAAGCTAAAACATGTTCAGAAGTCGTCTGAGGTATGTAATCTCATCTCTTCTCCAACGAAGTTAATTCCCAAAGAAAAGATTAGACCACTAGAAGAAAAAAACCGGTCTAAACAGTATGTGAAACATGGTTCTAAGAATTCCATTCAAGAAGGTTATGGTGGACAAATTATTTTTCATCCCAACACAACTTAATTGTGTTTATAGTGTATCTTGTCTCAAGTGCCTGATTCAAAAGAGACAAGAAAGTTGCACACTTCAAGCTTTAGAAAAAGTTTTTTTTTTTTTTTTTTGGTTTCGTTCGTTTTCGCTTGCTTGGAATTTTTCCATCTTTTCATATCTAATTGATATTGAAAGGAGTTTCCCTATTTGATCGATAAAAGAGGGTTAAATTCGACAATTCTGCCTTTTTTAGGGTTGTAAGTTGTGCGTACGTGAATCCTTTTAGCTGTATAAAGGTTCCGTAACCCTACATTCCTTTTTCCATCTCTAAAAATCTCTTTTTTATCACAAGGGTGCTTGTTGAGATTGATTTGTGAATTCCTCTCACAATCTCATACTTGTATGGAGACTCCAAGCATCATGACTTCTGATGGAAAAGAGGTTAATATATTTGTTAAGCCATCAATCATGAAAGGAAAAGATTTATCTCCGATACCCTTTTCATTGAAAAGAAAAAGGAGGAATGTGAGAAAACCGATGGCTGTACCTTCAAATCTTTATAAGTTTTCCGGTGTTCTTGAAGAGTTGAAGGAAACAAGAAAGGAGATACAACAAATAAAGGCTATTGTTTTTAGGACTCTTGAAATTCAGAAGGCCCTGGTTCAACATCAGTCAAGAAGGTTTGATGGAATTGACTCCTTTCTTCATGAACCTTATGTTCCAATGGCTGTTGACGACAAGGAGTTCGGGGACGATAAAGAATATTTCAAAGGTCTTAATGTCTAGGAACCTTCTTATGAGAATTTTATTCTTGTGTTTTTAAGAAGGATAACTAGGGTTTGGAATAACAATTATTGTGAGTACTCATAGCTATTGCCAACGATTTTCATCTTGCAATGTTTTTAGATTTATTTATTTAAATTCTAAAGTTTATTTGGAAGATGATTTTGCAATATTAATCTTTATGGTTTTGTATATTGCAACTTGTTATGGGATATGTGTGTTTGCGTCCATAAACTGTGATTGTCCCATATTTTACTCAAAAGTTAAGTCTATCATATGTCTTTATTGATAAAAGATAGAATGAACTTTTGATAACAAAAGTTAAGCCTATTATGTCATTATGCAAATATTGATGAAGATAGGAAGAACTTTTGGTTGGAAAGATTAAGTCTATTATATGTCTTTATGCAGATATTGATGAAAAATAGAATGAATCTTTGTATATTCCACAGTATTGGTCCTTCCCTGATCCACTTTTTGTGATATACTGTGTGGCTCCGTAAGTTATCTATGTTGAGCATTTCCGATTAAATTAATCATGGGTTCTCTTGTGGTTAATTTAATTGAGTATTTTGGATTACAAATTCATGTTTTCATGTTATTTGTAGTGTCCAAAGAAATCCTTATTTTCTCATAAAAGTAAGGTAGCTCTTGTTGTTCTTTCGGGAATGACATTTTATGGGGGAGAGTTCTTAATTGAACTTGTGCTTAATTGCCAAATCTTTGTGGGGAGTGCGGCTACGGAATATAATAGGGGTTATCTTGTATCTTTATAAACTCCTTGATGAAAGCATTTAGTTTCGGCCATATGATTGCATCTAAACAAAGTTGATATGTTCTCTTTTGGTCATGAAGTGTCTCTATGAAAATTTCATTAGGATCCCATTAGTTTTCGTACCTTTGCCAATTTTTATTGAAAAAAAGGAGGAGAATTAATGTGTAGTTCACACTACAAATACATATGGTTTACGGATCATTATGTGAGGGGGAGTGATACATATCACCATAGTGTTATTGTCAAAGTTGTGATACAATTGAACTTTGATGCTGTGTAATAACTATGACACTGTATAACAATACGAAAACATCTTGTTTTTATATATTGTTATAGCTACGGATCTTTAACAACTATGATGCTGAGTTGAACACGTTCAGGATCACTAGAGTACTTGGAAGTGACAAAGATTTCGAGTAATGTTGAAGAACCAAGGAGATCAAGAATTTGGATGAGAAGCTACAAAGTTTATTTATTTTGTAATCCATATGTATTGATAGTTTTGTCACTAAAATTGACAAAGGGGGAGATTGTTAGAGCATTGCTCGGTCGAACTTGCAAGCGTTGCTATCTCAAGCTTGTTTGTCAAGTTTAGTTGCAAAAACTATATGTCTTGATTTCTAGTCTATCTACGATTTAGTCTCGGATTAGGATAGATTGTGTAGTTGAGCTTTAGAATTCTCGGCGTTCATCGATTGAAGACGAAGAACTACAAAGGCGAGCTTGTGGAACTTCATCAACAAAAGGTATGTGAAGACTTGAACTCATCTATCACTCAGAAAGTCTATTTCTACTCTATCTCCTTCTTGAGACAAAAGTCGTATAACGATATAGTTTTCAGTTTATACACTTTTGATATTTCGAGCTGAGTTTAACTCGCTTACATATTTATCGAAATATGTGTTGGTAAGCTTTTGCTTTAACCAAGTTCATCTTATGTTCTTGACACAAGTCAAAAGATAATCATGTGGAAATCGCCTTGTAACATCTTACATGATTTGTGTTAGACAGTCATTTGATATAGACTCAGAATTTTTCGTATTGATCATTCGATCACTTGAAAATTGCTTTGAAGCCAATAGTCTGTGTGAGACAGCTATTCCTGTCTTCCGAGAATGTTTCAATGATTGAAAATGAAGTTTAGAACGATTAAACATGATTAGATATAGCATAGTGTGCGTACTTGCATATATGTTATCCATATCCGAAAACCATGGTATGCATACCCGTATGTGTACTGTTTGGTTTGGTGAAAGTCCGGGAACCATGGTATGCATACCCGTATGCGTACTGATTGGTTTTGTGAATGTCCGGGAACTTAAGTATGCATACCGTCATAAGTTTAAAGTTCCGGAATTTCAACCGAGGTTGGTGGTATGCGTACCGGTATGCGTACTGTCGAATCCAAACTCATTCCGGCTACTTAGGTATGCATACCGGTATGGGTACCTTAGTAGGTTAATTTATGAAATCGGTTTATTCATGAACTAATAAATTTATATATTAAGGAATGCAATCTTTTGCAAACCGTGGCTATAATTTTTATGAATTGATTCAAGTGAATATAAATCGATTTTTCTTCAATTGTGTCTTGTATACTTCTACGAGAATATAAACAATTTAACAACTCCATAACTAGTTTCATTTTAGTCATTTGAACTAGTTGTGATTGAGATGAACAAGGTTGATAAGAAAGTATTCATATGGCTAACTTCGGTTAACTATTGTTGAACCAACCGTGTGCACATGTTTAGGTACGGTTACCCTTATCTAAATGAAAGCACATTTCATTTGTGTATAACAAGCTAAGTTCGATCTAACGGTTGAAAGATATTGCCTTGAATCTAATCAGGTTTTCATCTAACAGTGAATATTGAATGCTTCGTTACCAAGGTAACTTAGATTACAAACCCTGATTTGGAAACTATATAAAGGAAAACTCTAGCAACTGGGAAACCTAATCCCCACACCTCCTGTGTGATACTAGTTGCGACTAGAGTCGATTCTCCTTTAACCTTAGGTTTTTTTTCAAAACCCTGTAGGTTAACGACTAAAAGACTTCATTGGGATTGTGAAGGCAGACCCAACTATTTTAGTTGTAGTTGCGTGTTCTGATCTTGCTTTATTCTATCGTGATTGAGTACTATCTTCTCTAAGATTTGCTCGAGATTTATTCTCCGATAGGCAAGATAAAAAGTAGTCACAAACATCTTCATCTCATCGTTTGTGATTCCGCAATATCTTGTTTCGCAACCATACGATTAAGATTATTATGAGGTGATTGATATTACTAGGATGTTCTTCGGGAATATAAGACCGGTGTATCAATTGGTTCTTGTTCACCTTGATTTATCAAAAGGGGGAACAAAACTCATAGGTATTTTTGTGGGAGATAGATTTATCTATTCAATAGACTTTTCTTGTGAGACAGATTTGTTTATTAATGTCTTCGACTTTGGGTCGTAGAAACTCTTAGTTGTGGGTGAGATCAGCTAAGGGAATCAAGTGCGCAGAGTCGTGCTGGGATTCAGAGGCGTAAGGAGCGCAACTGTACCTTGATCAGTGTGAGATTGATTAGGGCTCAACTACATTCCAGTCCGAAGTTAACATGGAGTAGGCTAGTGTCTGTAGCGGCTTAATACAGTGTGGTGTTCAAATCTGGACTAGGTCCCGAGGTTTTTCTGCATTTGCGGTTTCCTCGTTAACAAAATTTCTGGTGTCTGTGTTATTTCTTTTCCGCGTTATATTTTTTTATATAATTGAAATATCACAGGTTGTGCGTAAGTTCAATCAATTAGATAATCCAACCTTTGGTTGTTGATATAAATTGATTGACACTTGAACATTGGTCTTTGGTACCGTTCAAGTTGTTCCTCAATATTCAATCGGGCTTGCAAATTCATATTTGTTTTATTGCGGATTGAATTGAGAAATTGAGATACAACTCTTGGATATACTTTTATTAAGATTGGGTCTGACTGTCTAGTTGATTCTCTTGAAAGTATATTGGAGTTTTTCCATAAAGATTGCTAAACGAATTATTGGGTGTGGTTGTTATACCCCCGGTTTTTCAATTTGCCGTCCTAGGGTCAATTGGTAGAGTAGCATTCTACCACGAGGACGTGGGTTCGGTTCCAACAAACGGAAACCAACATAAAAGGTTAATCAACTGTCATTTATGTGTTAACATTAATCTAAATTATACAATCCTAGATTAACTACCTCACTTTTAACATAAGTTTTGTAGTTACCGCCAGACCAACACAGCACATGCAGTTATGTGCAAAGCGCATCCTACACACTAGAGGGTATAAAAACAATACTCAATCTAAATTATAGCATCATAGATCAACTACCTCACGGTTAACACAAGTTTTGAAGGTAATATAATAAGATAATTGATGATGGGATAATCTGAAAATAATTAATGCAAGATTTGTGGAAAGTTGAAATCTCTTAAAGAATTAAGCTCTTTTCCTTGAGATGTCTTCAAAATGCTCGTGTAACCAATCACAATTTATTTGGTATAGTTAAAAATGTTTCTCCTATATGCTCATTTGGTGTGATGCATATGAAACAACAAAACATCTCTTATTTCACCATCACTTTGTTGAATTAGTATGGGCTCTACCACAAAATCCTATTCTTTTCCATCTTAATAATTCCATAAAATTTCTTGATATATGCAGAATCTGGATGGGGAAACCCAATAATTTAATTTCTACAAATTAGCTTTTATCAAAATGTGGTTCATTTGGAAAGAAAGATGTACAAAAGTATTCCAAGGAAAACAAAACTCACTAATACATGTTGTATTAGCTATACAGAGACACATGCAGTTTTTGAACAGAAAAAATAGTAATTGCCCAGACTTTAGATAAGCCATGACAACCACCAAATAGAAGGACAAGTAAATGTAGACGCAACTTGGATATCTAAAGTTAGACCCTCTGGTTTTGCTGTAAAACTAAGAGATGATGCATGGAACTTTGTAAATGGAAGATCAGGACCATTCAACATCAAATCCTGAATAAGCAGAAGTTGTAGACCTTTTACAGGCAGCGTTATGGACAAAGGATAAGAACTTCAATAGCTTCATCATAGAAGGAGACTGCAAGAGCTTGATAGATAATATGAATGAGATCACAACTCCTATTTTTTAACAATGTACTGGACGTATATTATGTATTTAGCCTGCAGCAGTGTATGTAGTCAACTACACACACAATATAACAGGTGCAGTCATACGAACAGGTCCACAGAAGACTACTTCTACAACTGATTCAACTACAATGGATGATTTCAATGAAGAATTCCAAGTCTGTTACATTATTCTAGATGTAATCTGGTTGTATTCCTTGTATATCGATAGACTATTAGGATTAGTATTGACTATGTTTTTTATACATCTTCTGTACTTGTACCTATATAAACAGTGAATGAATCTATACAGTCTTCACAATTGTGAGACTAATTCATATCGTTCTTGTAAATCTAAGATGATATCATCCTATTAGATCCTAGGAACCTAAATATCTTTCTTCTTATTTTATGAACCTAAATATATTTCTTCTTCCAATATGTTTTTTCCAATGGCTCTCACAATGGCATCATCGTCTACTGTCGAAACTCCTTTCATTGCTGCAATACGGCAAGTTGTTTCGGTTTATTATACCAAGCTCAAGGCTTTATAGAATCAAGATGGTTCCCTTATTACAACCTCATCGATTAAATCTGCTGCTCTCAACAACAATCGTCTCCTTGTCGGTGCTAAAGCTAAATTTTTTTTGCACCTCAACCAAATCAAGTTTAATAACCAGTTCTGGCCCATAAATTATATTTAAAACTGTAGATTGAGTTCCGTGATCTGCAAATCGGGCGACTAAAAACGAGTCAACTCAGTTTCTTTTTTTCTTCCATGTTCCATGTTTTGATTAATTTTTTCTTCTTATAATCCTGTTGATATCTCTTCCTTTTACTTTTTAATCTAATTTTCATGTCTTATCATCAATAAACTGTTTTTCACAACAATCATTTTTAGTTTTCATCTCTTTTCAATCTTACAAGCTGATTCTCTTATTATGTGTAACTTATTTTTACTTACAGATTGAGTTATCTCTTATGACGTTTGCCTTTATATGTGTTGTGATTATGGCATTTGCCGAGCTGATTATCACTCATTTGTTTGAACAGGAATTCTGTGATGGTTTCAATGGTATGTGGTGGATGAAGAACAAAATCGGTCTCAACTCGGCGAGCTACAGCATTTATGAAGCCAGCGTTTACCTCAATTCAAAAAAATTGAAATTAAAAAAAAAACAGTTTCTTTCCGAGAATTGTTTGCCTAATTTTTCTCTGGTCAAAAGCCAGCTTGCAATACTTTCCATGTTGAAGAAGATATTCATTTATTCGACTTCAATAATCTTAGCCAAAAAATAAGGAACAATATCAACCAAATATACTTTCAAAACCCTAATCACTCTCTTCATAAGTCTATCTCTCCCAGACAACTGAGATTCATCAATTTCACAATACCAAAATGGAAGGAGAGAGATCGGCACAAGTTGGAGATTTAGTCAATAGGTTCAAACAGGCTGCTTTTGATGTAGGCGACACTTCTGAGATTATTGATTTTTCTCAGATAGAAAACAAGGAAGGAAAAGTTGACTCAACATGGGAAGCAAGTGCAATTGAGAAGATTAGCATAGAAGGAAGAATGAAAGATGAAACAGTGGAGAAGTATATTGGATTCACATGGCCTTTTATGACATCTGAAGATTTAAGGATCGTGGAAACTGACCCTAATATCATGATATTTAAGTTCAGCAATTGGAATCTATTGAAAAAGTTGTTGATGAACGTCCATGGAGCATCAACAAGCATCTTCTAGTGGTACATGATTATATCCCAGATATGATTTACACAGAGAAGCACTGGGGATTTCAACATTTCTGGATACAACTAAAATTTTTGTTGCCTGAACACATGAATATTGCTGCAGTCACTAAAATAGGAGAAATTATGGGTCAGGTTGTTGCAATCGAACCCAAAGATGCAATTCCTGTAGGAAGTGACCCTGTTAAAGTGTGTGTCAATATTGATCTCACCAACCCATTGAGGAGAGGAGTGAAAGCCGTTACTAATGCAGGGATATCTCGTTGGATCAAGTTCTTTTATGAAATACAACCAAGTGGAATCTGCACTGATTGTTATGTAATCAAACACTGCAAGGGAGCATGCAGGGATGCTAAATTTTTTATCGAAAAGGCTCATGAAAAGCCATACTTTTTTGGAAAAATGAATAATATCCGGAAAAACATTGTCATCAACTCAACAAGCAGCACCGTCATCTAAGAAAAGCAACAAAGCTATAATAAAAACTGCAGTATTTGTTCCCCCTAAGGATGGTGTCGCAATCAATTTAGATTTCTTGCTGAAGAAGACAGAAGGTACGGATGATGGAGAGAACAATAGATTTGGTAAAAGACTAAGAGCTACTGAAGAATACAGTAATCCTGAAACCGACATCGAAGGGGGATCTTCCACCACTACCAATATTGATTCTCACACAGAATTTCAATCAGCTCAACTGGAGATAACCAGAATGCAAACACGGAAAAAGAGAAACATGTAATTTTTGAACACATAAAAATATTCTATATTCAGTCTCATTTAATTTTTACTGCATCTCTTAAAGTTATCTTGGTTATCATTTTTCTCTATTGTCTTTCTTCAAACCATATTTTTCTTAGAATTTTTTTACATCTCCTTTTGCATCTCCATTATTGTGAATATGAAGATTCTCTCCTGGAATGTTCAGGGTTTTAAAAATGCTTCCACTAGAAACCATCTGAGTGATCTCATAAGAACCAAAAACCCAAATATTATTTTTCTATGTGAAACAAAAATAGATCAACACAAATGCAAACCCCTTCTAAAGCAGTTTCATTACCCTAATAGTGCCTTCATTGAACCAGTAGGTCTTTCTGGTGGCCTTGTTTAACTTTGTAAACAAGGCTTCACATGTGATATTGTTGATATCCACCACAACATGTTCAATGTCATTGTTCAGTTTGACCTTAGTAAACCTGAATTCTTGTTAACCTTTATGTATGGTTATTCTAACTATACTAAGAAAAAAGATCAGTAAAATTATATTCATCAAATCAGTAGAGCTAATATTAATCCCTGGATTGTGTTAGGAGACTTAAACTTCCATATTATATAAAATAATACTGGTGTTTATTCCTCCACTGATGGATGGGTAAACAACATTGTCTCTATTGTGGGTTAGAAGACATAGGTTTTGGTGGGAAAGATTATACATGGACCAATTGTTAGAGCACTGCTCGGTCGAACTCATAAGCGTTGCTATCTCAAGCTTGTTTTTCAATGTTAGTGATCAAAACTATAAGTCTTGATTTCTAGTCTACTTATAGCGATGTCTCGGACTAGGATAAATTGTGTAGTTGAGCATTAGACTTCACGACGTTCATCATTTGAAGACAAAGAACTACTAAGGAAAGCTTGTGGAACTTCATCAACAAAAGGTATGTGGAGACTGAAACTCATCTATCACTTGGAAAGTCTATTTCTACTCTATCTCTTATATTGAGACAAAAGTCGTATTGCTATATAGTATTCAATAATGCACATTTGATATTTCGAGCTAAGTTTTACTCGCTTACATATTTCTCAAAATATGTGTTGGTAAGCTTTCGCTTCTACCAAGTTCATCTTATATTCTTGACGAAAGTCAAAAGATGATCATGTGAAAATCGCCGAGTAACATCTTACATGATTTGTGTGATACAATCATTTGGTGTAGACTTGGAATGTTTCGTAATGATTATTTCAATAACTTGAAAATTTCTTTGATGCTAATAGTTCGTGAAAACCTAGTGTAATCCTCTAAGAATGTTTCAATGATTGAAATAGAGTTCAGAAAACTTAACCATTATTGGATTATGAACATAGTATGTGTTCTTGCATATATGTAATCCATATCCGGGAACCATAGTATGCATACCCGTATGCGTACCTGTTGGTTTGTGAAAGTCTGGGTACCTAAGTACACATACCGGTACGCGTACTGGCGTAAGGTTTGGGTCCGGGAATTTCTGCTGAGTTTGGAGGTATGCGTACCCGTTCGCATACTGGCGAACCCAAACATGTTCCGGCTACTTAAGTATGCGTACCCGTTTGCATACTTGAATGGTTAAATTCTAGAATCGGTTGTGACATGAAATAATACATTTATATAATAAGGAATGCAATCTTTTACAAACCGTGGCTATAATGTTCATGAATTGATTCGAGTGAATCAAACCGATTTTGCTTCAATTGTGTTCTTGTATACTTCTATGAGAATAAAGCAATTGAACAACTCTATAACTAGTTTCATTTAAGTCATTTGAACTAGTTGTGGTTAAGATGAATAAGGTTGATATGAAAGTGTTCATATAGCTAACTTTGGTTAACTACTGTTGAGCCAACCTAGTGTACACGTTTAGGTACGGTTACTCAAACCTAAATGAAGGTAAATTTAATTTGTGTATAACAAGCTAAGTTCGATCTAACGGTTGAAAGATATTAGCTTAAGTCTAATCAGGTTTTCATCTAACGGTGAATATTGAATGCTTTGTTACCAAGGTAACTTAGATTGCAAACCTTGATTTCAAAACTATATAAGGGATAACTCTAGCAACTGGGAAACCTAATCTCCACACCTTCTGTGTGATACTAGGTGCGACTAGAGTCGACTATCCTTTAACCTTAGGTTTTCTCCAAAACCCTATAGGTTAACGACTTGAAGACTTCATTGGGATTGTGAAGCCAGACCCAACTATTTTTTTTGTAGTTGTGTGTTGTGATCTTACTTCTACTATCGTGATTGAGTATTATCTTTGCTAAGATTTGCTTGAGATTTATCTCCGATAGGTAAGATTAAAAGTAGTCACAAAATCTTCGTCTCATCATTTGTGATTCCACAATATCTTGTTTCGCTTCCATACGATTAAGATTATTGTGAGGTGATTGATAATACTTGGTGGTTCTTCGGGAATATAAGTTTGGTTTATCAATTGGTTCCTGTGCACCTTCATTTATCAAAAGACGGAACAAAAATCATAGGTATTTCTGTCGGAGACAGATTTATCTATTCCAATAGACTTTTCTGTGTGAGACAGATTTGTTTATCAAGTCTTCGACTTTGGATCGTAGCAACTCTTAGTTGTAGGTGAGATCAACTAAGGGAATCAAGTGCGTTGAATCTTGCTGGGGTTCAGAGACGTAAGGAGCTCAACTGTACCTTTATCAGTGTGAGATTGATTAGGGCTCAACTGCATTCCAGTCCGAAGTTCATTGGTAGTAGCCTAGTGTCTGTAGTGGCTTAATACAGTATGGTGTTCAAATCTGGACTGGGTCCCGAGGTTTTTCTTCATTTGCGGTTTCCTCGTTAACAAAATTTCCGGTATCTGTGTTATTTCTTTTCCGCATTATATTTTGTTATATAATAGAAATATCACAGGTTGTGCGTTAAGTTCAATCAGTTCTTGAATCCGACCTTTGGGTTGTTGATTGAATTGATTGACACTTGGATATTGGTTTGTGATACCATCCAATATATTTCTCTTATTCAATCGGTCTCGCAAATTCCTAGATGTTTGATTGCAGATTGAATTGAGAAATAGAGATATAACTCTTTGATATACTTTTCTATAGATTGAGTCTGACTGTCTAGTTGATTCTCTTGAAAGTATATTGGAGTTTGTGCATTCAGATTGCCGAACGAAATATTGCGTGTGGTTGTTAGACCCCCGCTTTTCCAATTAGTATCATAGCAGGCAAACACGCTAAGACCTCATAAGTCTGTGTTTGTAGCGATCTAGTTATGGATGATAATATCTCAGATAACGCATCACCAGTTCAAAAACATTCTGATTTGGTTCAAAGCTTTGTTTTTCCTGAGAGTCTCTCACACCTTCTCAATTGTATGAAACTGTGTAACTGGGAAGCCCGCCTAGATGAGCAGTTGGACGATCTTTCAGATGAAAGTGATTCTGATGAGGGACAAGGTGTTGATGAGGAAGTCTCACAATATATCAAGCTTTTTGACCAACTCATGAAGAAGAAAGGGTCAACATCTTGCTTAACTGAGTTTCTGACTCCTCTCTGTCTAGAAAACAGGAAAATGAGAAAACTTTTTAAGGGATACGATTGTGGTTATAATATTTTACAATCTGTACTTACAGATCGTAAAGAAGATGTACGTTCAAAGAAGTCTGAATGTGAAAATCTTCGTTGAAATCTCTTTAAGTTGAAAGAAGAACTTGCTGAATCTGAAGCAAGGATTAACTCTCAACAGAGCTGTTTCAAAGACTGAGAAATTGTTTTTCTTTCTCGAGAAAAGCAACTTGAGGCTGATTTAACTGCTGCTCTTGATAAAATCAAGATGTTGGAAGATGACTTGAAAAAGTTCAATTCTAGTTCAAACAAATTAACCACAATGCTAGGAGCAAGTAAAAATCATCATGATACACGAGGATTGGGCTATAAGGGAATAGATGCTCCAAGTACTAGCAAAGAGGTAAAATTTGTCAAGGCTAGTGATTCTTCTAAACAAAAGGTTTCCACTGATGACAAAAGTGAAATACCTATACCGGCAGTTAAAGTTCAAAAGAGCAAAGTATATCAACCTCCAAAGTCAGCACACATGGATCGAGGTAAGAACATCCCTTATGTTTGCCACTATTGCGGAAATAAAGGTCACCTAGAAAGGAGATGTCTTTTACGTATAAGGAATGAGAAACTTCATGATGTTCTTGTTTGGGCATCACAAGAAGTTGTTAAACCAAGATCATATGTTAAGACTAATCCCCTTAACGTTACAGGTTGTAACTATCCAACCTTTAGGCAAAGGAATCAGTGCTGTGATAAACCTAGATTTGCATATAAACGTCATACGAATCCTTTTTACAATCGTAATGGTTATCAAAAGGATAACTTCGTAAAGACGAAGACAAGATCCTATGCTCCCAATTGGAGAGAGATTAACTTGCAAAAGAACAGTCAATCCAATTCTATTTCGAAAAATCTAGAAGAGAGTAATGGTAAGAAGGTTCATATTGTTCCTAAATGCACTCAGAAGTGGGTACCAAAGAAAGTCTATGATACTTTGAGTGTGAAAAGGAATGATCTCCCAGAAAATTCCATGACTGTGGAGAAGGTAATATCCATGATGGTGGAACTTACAAATTTCTTTGGAAAGATGGGTTTGGATGTGAAAGGTTCTAAAAGCGGTCTCTTTCGTGATAATCCAAAAATGAAACAGAATATGCCAAAAACTATAGATGGTGAAAATTCCATAGTTACGAAAAGGTATATTTCAGTCACTTGTGGTGAGCAAGACATTGTTCACCTCAACACAACTTGATTGTGTTGTATGTGCATCCTCACCAAGGAATCCATGTTATGTATACGGTGAGGGAAGTACAAGAATTGGGGTGCACAAATTATGTTTGGTAAGGCTGTAGAAATCGATTGGATTCATCTAAAAAGGTATGTATATAAACTTGAGCAAGATTTGTGCTTTTATTTATTTGCTTAGAGTACTTATAATGATCCACGTACCTTTCTTATAATTCATTTCTACCTAACTTGATCTGTGTTAAGGTTCTTAAATGTTTAGGTTTGAAAATAGTAGTTCGGGATGTTTGGACTTCATGGTACACATATAAGGTATGCATACCATCATTTAAAATCAAAATCCATGGATTTTAGTATGCAAACCCGTTTGCATACTGCTCCTGGTTACGAAAATTCGTTTGCAAACCCGTATGCATACTGGCCCATAGACGTCGATATTCGGTAAACATGTTTTGGCCGTAACTTCTTCGTCCGAACTCGGAATGACCTCATTATTTCGCATTCTTTTTTTTTTTTTGAATTATCTTCAAATTGGAGATAAGAATTCTTGAATTTGGATGAGTTAAGACTGGTCTTTGTCCCGTCTCTTGTTTTTGAGTGTTTTGCTCCGTTTCGTTGCACTTGTTCCACTTCTCTTGGACTTGGGCACTTGTATTCTTGGAGTAATTCTCTTCAAAACTCATTTGTAGCTTTTACAAGAATGTTGTTGGTGAATCACAAAGAAGGAAGTTTAAGGATGGGCAGTAGTACGCATTGCTATGGGATTCTTGAATGTTCACAATCATCTTATGTGAACTATGGTGCATGGTCGTTAATGACTTTGTATATTCTTCTTTGTTAAGAAAATCTTTTTATACGCCTTTGGTAGCTATTCTTGGTGTAAATCCGTGCGAAAAAGATTGATTCTACCTTCAAAGGGAAAATGATTTTGAATTATTAATCTTTATGGTGTTATATATTGCAACTTATTATGGGATATGTGTGTTTGCGTCCGTGAACTATAATTGTCCCATATTTGTCAAAATTTAAGTCTTTCATATGTCATTATGCAAATATTGATAAAAGATTGAATGAACTTTTGACAAACGAAAGTTAAGCCTATTATGTCATTATGCAAATATTGATGGAAGATAGGATGAACTTTTGTTTACAAAGATTAAGTCTATTATATGTCATTGTGCAAATAGTGATGAAAAATATAATGAATCTTTGATTATTCCGCAGTATTGGTCTTTCCCTGATCCACATCTTTGTGTATGTACTGTGTTGCTCCGTAAGTTTTCTTATGTTGAGCATGGCCAATTGAATTGATCATTTTCCTTGTGGTTAATTCAATAGAGATTTTTTGATACAAATTCATGTTTCATGTTATTTGTTAATGTCCAAAGAAATCATTTCTTTCTTCTAAAAGTAAGGTCGCTCTTGTTGTTCTTTCGGGAATGACATTATATTGGGGGGAGTTCTTATTTGAACTTGTGCTTAATTGCCAAATCTTTGTGGGGAGTGCGGCTATGGAATGTTGTAGGAGTTTTCTTGTATCTTTATAAACTCCTTGATGAATACACTAAGTTTCGACTATGTGAAATCATCGAAACAAGTTGATATGTTCTCTTTTGGTCATGAAGTATGTCTATGAAAATTTCGTTAGGATCCCACTAGTTTTCTTACCTTTGCCAATTTATATTGACAAAAAGGGGGAGAATTAATGTGTAATTCACACTACAAATACATATGGTTTACGGATCATTATGTAAGGGGGAGTGGTTTTAATGTGAGATGAAGTATTGACTAAGGGGGAGTGATACATTTTACCATAGTATTGTTGTCAAAGTTGTGAAACAATTGGACTTTGATGCTGTGTAATAATACTATGATACTGTATAACAATGATTAAGAGCATCTGTTTTCTCATTGTTATTGCTACGGATCTTCAACAACTATGATGCTGAGTTGAACACATTCAGAATCACTTGAGTACTTGGAAGTGACAAATATTTCGGGTAATGTTGAAGAACCAAGGAGATCAAGCATTTGGATGAGAAGCTACAAAGTTTATTTATTTTGTAATCATATGTATTGATAGTTTTGTAACTAAAATTGACAAAGGGGGAGATTGTTAGAGCACTGCTCGATCAAACTCGCAAGCGTTGCTATCTCAAGCTTGTTTGTCAATGTTACTGATCAAAGCTATAAGTCTTGATTTCTAGTCTACTTATAGCGATGTCTCGGACGAGGATAGATTGTGTAGTTAAGCATTAGACTTCACGGCGTTCATCATTTGAAGATGAAGAACTACTAAGGAGAGCTTGTGGAACTTCATCAACAAAAGGTATGTGGAGACTGAAACTCATCTATCACTTGGAAAGTCTATTTCTACTCTATCTCCTATATTGTGACAAAAGTCGTATTGCTATATAGTATTCGATTATGCACATTTGAGATTTCGAGCTGAGTTTAACTCGCTTACATATTTCTCGAAATATGTGTTGGTAAGCATTCGCTTCGACCAAGTTCATCTTATATTCTTGACGAAATGTCAAAAGATGATCATGTGAAAATTTCCGAGTAACATCTTACATGATTTGTGTGATACAATCATTTGGTGTAGACTTGGAATGTTTCATAATGATTATTTCAATAACTTGAAAATTGCTTTGATGCTAACAGTTCGTGAAAACAGCTATTGTCATCCTCTAAGAATGTTTCAATGATTGAAATAGAGTTTAGAACACTTAACCATTATTGGATTATGAACTTAGTATGTGTTCTTGCATATATGTAATCCATGTCCAGGAACCATAGTATGCATACCCGTATGCGTACCTGTTGGTTTGTGAAAGTCCTGGTACCTAAGTACACATACCGGTACGCGTACTGGCGTAAGGTTTGGGTCCGGGAATTTCTGCTGAGTTTGAAGGTATGCGTACCCGTTCGCATACTGGCGAACCAAAACTTGGTCTGGCTACTTAAGTATACGTACCCGTTTGCATACTTGAGTGGTTAAAGTTCTAGAATCGGTTGTGACATGAAATAATGCATTTATATAATAAGGAATGCAATCTTTTGCAAATCGTGGCTATAATGTTCATGAATTGATTCGAGTGAATCAAACCGATTTTTCTTCAATTGTGTTCTTGTATACTTCTATGAGAATATAGCAATTGAAAAACTCTATAAATAGTTTCATTTAAGTCATTTGAATTAGTTGTGGTTAAGATGAATAAGGTTGATATGAAAGTGTTCATATAGCTAACTTTTGTTAACTACTGTTGAGCCAACCAAGTGTACACGTTTAGGTACGGTTACTATAACCTAAATGAAGGTAAATTTCATTTGTGTATAACAAGCTAAGTTCGATATAATGGTTGATAGATATTAGCTTGAGTCTAATCAGGTTTTCATCTAACGGTGAATATTGAATGCTTTGTTACCAAGGTAACTTAGATTGCAAACCCTGATTTTAAAACTATATAAGGGAAAACTTTAGCAACTGGGAAACCTAATCCCCACATCTTATGTGTGATACTAGTTGCGACTAGAGTCGATTTTCCTTTAACCTTAGGTTTTCTCCAAAACCCTGTAGGTTAACGACCTGAAGACTTTATTGGGATTGTGAAGCCAGACCCAACTATTTTCTCTGTAGTTGCGTGTTTTGATCTTACTCCTACTATCGTGATTGAGTATTATCTTTGCTAAGATTTGCTTGAGATTTATCTCTGATAGGTAAGATTAAAAGTAGTCAAAAACATCTTCGTCTCATCGTTTGTGATTCCACAATATCTTGTTTCGCTTCCATACGATTAAGATTATTGTGAGGTGATTGATAATACTAGGCTGTTATTCGGGAATATAAGTCTGGTTTATCAATTGGTTCCTGTGCACTTTGATTTATAAATAGACGGAACAAAAATCATAGGTATTTTTGTCGGAAACAGATTTATCTATTCCAATAGACTTTTCTGTGTGAGACAGATTTGTTTATCAAGTCTTCGACTTTGGGGTCGTAGCAACTCTTAGTTGTGGGTGAGATCAGCTGGTGGAATCAAGTGCCTGCTGGGGTTCAGAGACGTAAGGAGCTCAACTGTACCTTGATCAGTGTGAGATTGATTAGGGCTCAACTGCATTCCAGTCCGAAGTTCATTGGTAGTAGGCTAGTGTCTGTAGCGGCTCAATACAGTATGGTGTTCAAATCTGGACTAGGTCCCGGGGTTTTTCTGCATTTGCGGTTTCCTCGTTAACAATTTTTTTGGTGTCTGTGTTATTTCTTTTCCGCATTATATTTTGTTATATAATAGAAATATCACAGGTTGTGCGTTAAGTTCAATCAGTTCTTGAATCCGACCTTTGGGTTGTTGATTGAATTGATTGACACTTGGATATTGGTTTGTGATACCATCCAATATATTTCTCTTATTCAATCGGGCTCGCAAATTCCTATTTGTTTGATTGCAGATTGAATTGAGAAATAGAGATATAACTCTTTGATATACTTTTCTATAGATTGAGTCTGATTGTCTAGTTGATTCTCTTGAAAGTATATTAGAGTTTGTCCATTCAGATTGCCGAACGAAATATTGGGTGTGGTTGTTAGACCCCCGCTTTTTCACTAATAATAATATGGGTGCTGGTTCCATTAGATCTAGAATAGATATGGCATTAGAAAATGGTAATTGGTCTTTAAATTTTTTCCTAATTCAAAGCTATTACACCTTTCCCAACTAGGCAGTGATCATAGTCTAGTCATGCTAGATACTGATGTTACTTTACCTAAATGCTGAAAACCTTTTAAGTTTTTTTTGACTTGGTTAAATGATGCTTCTTGTTCTGTTATTATTGCTAATGCTTGGAAGGAAAGTTTTAATGGCTCTCTAGCTTTTCAACTAGTTAACAAACTACACATAACAAGGAAAAGGTTATCTTTATGGAACAAAGAGCATTTTGGTGACATTAATCAACAGGTCAACAATCTCCAACAAGAATTACAGAAACTTCAAGAACAATCTTCTGTTTCAGATAACAACAATGAGATCATCAATATTAACAATGAGCTCAGCAAATGGCATAAAATAAAGACTGAATTCTACCAACAAAAATCCAGGGATAATTTCATCAAGGATATGATGCAAACAACAAATATTTCCACACCAAAGTCAACAAAAGGAAAACAAGAAATAACATAGATTCCATTCGAGATCACAACAACATATGGCTACAGTCAAGAGATCAAATCTCTCACCATCTCACTCAGCATTTTCAAAGCATATCAGTACATCCAGCAACCCAGTTATTAATGAAGGCCTCTACAACATTTTACCTACAATTATTTCTGAAGAAGACAATATAACTCTCACAAGACTTCCTACAGATGAAGAAATTCATGTCACTTTAAAGAGTATGGAGAACTGGAGTGCACCAGGTCCAGAGGGATTCCAAGCTGCATTTTACAAAATCCAATGAAATATAATGGGTGAAGATGTATGCCTTATGGACAAGAGGTTCTTTGAAACTAAGCATATCCCCAAGCAGATCAATAAAACTTACATTTATTAATTCCACAAAGGAGAAATGTATTTGTGCAGCTGATTACAGACTAGTTGGTCTGTGCAATACTTCTTACAAGATTATCTCTAAGGTTATTGTTAACAGGATGAAGCCTCTAATGGAGAAAATCATTTCTCTCTTTTAGGCTGCATATGTTTCAGGAAGACTCATTAGTGATAACAATGTGATAGCACAAGAGATTATTCATTCCATGAAGAAGAAAATAGGAGAAACTGGTTGGATGGCTTTGAAGTTAGACATGGCAAAAGCTTTTGACAGGTTAGAATGGTCATTCTTAATTAAGGTTCTTTCTTACTTTGGTTTCAATGATGATTTCTGTGACTTAATCTATCAATGCATCAATACCACCTCTCTTTCAGTCATGCTTAATGGATTACCCTGTGAAGAATTCTCACAATCTAGAGGCATCAGACAAGGTGACACTCTATCACCTTATTTATTCATTCTAGATATGGAGTTTCTCTCAAGACACCTCACAGCTGCTCAAGTGGATAAATCAATTAAAGGAATTAAAGTGGCTGCTTTATGTCATTAAACATTTTCTTTTTGCAGATGATTGTTGTTAGAGCATAGCTCGGTTGAACCAACCAAGGGTTGGTATGTCAAGTTTGGTTGTCACATTTTAGTGAATCAAAACTTATTTAAAGAGTCGCTTGATTACATACTAGAGTCACTTCATATAGGTTAGCTTGAAAGTGTTAGGTAATGAGACTTACAAGTATTACATGAAGACTTGAAGAATGTGAAGAAGTATGGAGCTATAATGACAACATCATCCTTCCTCTTGAGGTTAGTAATATTTGACTTGAAATCTTTCTTTCTCTAACGTATCTTTCAAGTCGTGCATATTGAAAACATAACCGCGAAGCTGTGTATGAAACTCTAGTTAGACATAGTATTAAGGAATACAATACAAGGTTTATTGCTTAACTATTAAACTTTGTATATAAGACATCGACATGATCATATGAATGCTATTGTGATTATGTATGGGTATGAGTTAAGATTTCATCCTAGGAAACAATGTTTTACATTCGTTTAAAGGAAGTAAGCTCATAAACTTGTTTTGTGAATCGAAAGGGAAATCGCTGGGCTTATTGGTATTGTTATTCATTGCAAATCTATTTTGAATTACTAATATGTGTGTTTAGTATAACCGCTCATAAACTTGTTTATGTATCTTGGTAAAACTATTCACAAGGCCTGACTTATGTATTGGTATGACTTTTATTAGTGAAACCGATCTTAAGTAATCACTCAAGATGGTATGATCGATGCCTTGTAAATATCAACTTTTATCTAGTCATTGGGGAACCGATCCTAGTAAGAGGTGCAACAAATTTGCAAGAGGGAATCGATCCTTGTAAGAGGTGCAACATGTTTTTAGTAGATGGGGTACCGATCTTATGAACATGTGCAACAAGTTTGTATCCTTTGGACATGTGCAACCGAATATAGGTAGTTACCATAAGTTGTGGGGAATCGATCCTAGTACCTAGTCAACCGAATTTTGGTAACTAGCGTGACTATGCACAGTACTCACATCGAGGTAAAACCGAACTTGTTTTGGTAAAACCGAGAAACACATAATTGGTGATTTGATAGGATAATCAATCACATAGTTCTTGGAATTAAGACGAACCAATTCTAAACTTGTTTGGAAGTGTGGCAAATCGTTTCCAAGATTTTAAGTATGAAAAAGGACTTACAAAGTAAAAGATGTCCACATACTTTGAACATGTGCAGTAACTCTTATCATTAATTGTTCAAAGATATTCCTTAATAGCTAAAGGAGAATCCAGGGATCGAAATAAATTGAGAATCTTTTATTTAAGGTTTTTTAGTTTTTATATGCTATTTAATCTCCCGATATTAAATGCATATCTTTAGAAAATAATAATTAGTAATGTGCATTTACTTATTATAGATTTTTCTATTGGGATTTCGGTCAATATTTGGACACTGCATTTCCAGGAATTATGAAAACCGATTTTGTGTTTATTGCATATCTTTGAGAATATTCGGTTTTTGAAATTCCTTGGTGTCCAAATTTCCTTGTCTATAAATATTGAAGTTTGCATTTCTAGCAAACTAATCTTCAGAGCAAGCAAAACTACCTAGTTGTGTTGTAACTGGTGGAGCCGCCTATTCGGAGAGGAAAGTAACCTAATTAGGCGAAATCTCTTACGGCCGCTCAGTTTAAAGACTTCTTTGGGATTGAGAAGCTCTATTAGTACTGTTGGTCGGAAACTAGATAATTGCGGTTTATTATTAGTTTTCGATTAATTTGATTGACTAACGGTTGTTGAACTTTGATTGCACCTAGTTTGTTTATGCTTGAGAATCTTCTCTTCGGATATAAGATTCACTCAAACTAGATCGAAGTTTCGACGGGGATCTTTAGACTGTTTGTAGATCTAAAGACGTCTTGTGATAATCCAACGTTAACGAACTCCGTTCTATGTGTTATTGATTATAAGAGATTCAAGTTGATTGTGTGCAGGTGCTGATTGAAGATTAAAGAAGATATGAAGACAAGAAGACTTTTTGGGTTCATAATCTTTGGTGTGCACAATACTTGTTTCAACTAGAAAGGGATCCAACTATAATCGGTTTATCTTTGTGATAGATTGGATTGATTAGTTGAGTAGATCAGCATCAATACACTTCTTTGTGATTAATAGTATTGATTGCATAGTCTAACAATTACTTCGGTAGTTGTTGAGAGATTGATCTAAGGACCCGACAAAGGAGTTTATTGGTTAAACGGAAGAGCCTTTGTCAAAATCAAATTACGTTTTTTGAAAAGAGTTGTTACCGAACAGATCTGTTGTTCCATTACTATTTGGAATACGAACCAAAGGAATTATTCCAAGTGCGTGACATATTAACAAGTTGGAGACGCAAGGATACTGAGGAAACTAGGTGAACTATAGGTTTAGTTGCTTGGTCTCAACTGTACTAAGTTGGTTTGATTTTGTATAGCGGCTTAATTCTTAGAGTATTCAATTCCGGACTAGGTCCCGGGGGTTTTCTGCATTTGCGGTTTCCTCGTTAACAAAATTTTGCTGTGTCATTTACTTTTATTTTCCGCAATTATAATTGTTGTTATTATAATTTAAAGTGAATTACACAAATGTTAATTCCTATTTTACTTGATAGACAATCCCTAGA
Organism: Papaver atlanticum; assembly: GCA_023531105.1. Taxonomy (NCBI): domain Eukaryota; kingdom Viridiplantae; phylum Streptophyta; class Magnoliopsida; order Ranunculales; family Papaveraceae; genus Papaver; species Papaver atlanticum. The sequence goes on along the minus strand of JAJJMB010012638.1, from coordinate 6,292,499 downwards.
GTTTGGTTACCTATTATCAAGTAAACATACTTCGTTGTTGAATTGTCTCGATCTTGTATCCATAGTCAATCACACAAGTTATCTTGTTGTCGTATTGGCTCTATCTCGTATCCTTAGACGATCACACAAAGTGTGAACCGATTAGTTGTATTGTCTCGACTCAGTCTATAGACAATCACTTTCGGAGAAAGGACTTATAGGTGGAAAAGTTTTATATTGAGGTATATTTGGGTACCCTCGTCTTTTCAATTGGTATTAGAGCAGGAAAACATGAAAAGATCTAACAATCTTTGTTTGGTGCGATCCAACCTATAAGGATGAATTTAATGAATGATTCAGTTAACGTAACGGCAGGATTTGATTACTTCAAGAAATCGTGGTGGAAAACACGTATGAAGTATGTAATACTCTTATTCCTAAACCTGTTAGGAATTATACATATGTATGTCTTGAGTGACTTACATAATCCCTTGGCTGTCATATGATTGTATATCATTATTTTAAGTAACAATGATACAATGGCCTATGAGATAGGTCGTATCTTGAAAATGCATAAGATTCTGCTTAAATTTTTTGTGAACCTCGGCTATTGTGTTCTGGCAAAATCAGGAATCTTAAATATATTTTGGATGGCCTACCAAAGTATATATATGTACATTTTCAGAGCAAAGACTGTCAATGTATCGCCGTCTACGATGCGATTTCGGAAAATATGTATTCCTACAAGGAATGAGTTTTCGGTTAATAATTCTATTAACAATGGATTGCTTCATACACCTCACAACTGTTTTAATGAAGCAAGTGATCTTTTGAAATACTATAGGATTTATGATTCTCATGGTATTTTTTAACAAATATCATACTTTGTTCAAAATTATCTCTGTATACTCTAGTAGAAAATTCTTGAGTGAATTTCAAATGATATTATCAAATTCTGGTACTAAAAGAGTAAACAGGTTTTTGGACAAAAACATAGAATCAACCGGAAATAAAGATCCAGACCATGAAAAATCAGTTTTCCACAAGAAAGACCTAGATATAAAATCGGAATTGTTTCCCCACAAGCTTTGGTTTCCGATTTTGATAGAATTTCCTAAAGCTAGTTATTTCCGGTTTTTGATATCTATTCTTCCTATAAAAGATAATCTCTTGCTATGTACACAAACATACTGGGGAAGATTGATCAAAACCGTAACTAGGGTTTATCATATTTCGCAAATATGAGGAAAAGGAAATCCAGTGGCACATCTTCTAATAATCGGATCAGATGGGATGATCTTGATAGGATCATATTTCCTAACAGTATTGATGACAACCATGAATTTACTCGTTTTGTTGACAGCTCATGTTTTAGGAAATACGAAACACTCAAAGGAATGGAGTTTACCACTGAAAAGAAATTCGATCCAGATGTCCAAGATAAGGATTATGTGAAGTTTGTTCAAGATCAAAACTGGGGAAAACTTTTTGGTTTTGAAAAATATTCACCTGATATGGTAAGAGTTTTTTATGCGAATATTCATAATGTTGATCATAAAAATCTTACTTTTGTTACTCTTGTTGGACGAGGTCTCTATCTCTAATGCTATTAAGTGCAATGTGGAATGTAATCACTTGATTACTGGAGTTGAAATTGAGAATAGTACCATTTCAACACAACTCATTGGAAGGTCAACATAATGGGAAAATGGTAGACTACCAACAAAAGATATACCCTTCCACCTAAGGGTATTCGGTAAACTTGCATTAGCTACCCTATTTGCAAGCACTAGAGATTCATCAGTTTGGGACAAATATTTTGCAGAATTTGTTTATTTTCTGTTAAAAGGAGATTCTCAAATTGATATATATGGAATCATTGTCAGTCAAATGATCAAAATCTCAGATTCTATTACTTCCTCAGGAATAAAGAGGCATATAGGTTTTCCTTGTATAATTACAGAGATTTGCGGATTCATCGCAGGAGATGACTTCGATGACATGAGAAGCATTACGGTTGTCTCTAATAAGACTATATGTTAGATGATTGGAGGACAATCCAGTAATAAAATGGTTGTTAAAAGAATTTCACCAAATTCCAACAACAAGTCTCTTCTAGTTCATCTAGAAAATCTTGGTAAACAACTTGACTGTTTTCAGAAACAGCTGGGCTTTGCTGCTCGAAAAATATTCAGAAACTCTTAAAGGAATTCAAAAATTAGAATCAGAGTTTTGGAACCAAGAATCGAAAATTGAAGAAGAGCGTCAAAAATCTCTTAGTCATCATAAATGTTCTTGGAATTAAAAATAGACTTCAGTTTTTGATTTCTTTCAATAATTGTAAAGTTTATTATGAATAAAACTATCTTATTATTATGAATAAAATTACTATTTTATAATATTTCTTGTGATAGTTTTCGGTTACATAGCCTGTGCTTGAACGCTTTATTTTATTGCTATGCATGTTTATGGGATGTTTGATTTTGGTTTTATTACCTTGATATTCGATCTCATAATGTGTGAACCCTTATGGTTTGGGTGACTTTTTGATTTATCGGGATTAAGTTCTAGCCCATGTTGGTTGGCTTTATCAAAGGATCATGAGGGGTTCCTGTAGAAACAATATGTGAAAAAGTCACAATATGTTGAATCTTTTTGTTTAGCATAAAAGCATATGTGTTTCGAGGTTTCAACTTTTGCATTACATAGTTAAAACCGGTTTTCAACCTTTCTCTGGTAAAGGTTGCTCTTTGTTGTTGTTCTTTTGTTTTGGCAGGAGGATGACAGCTATAACGGGGAAGAGTTCTAAGTGAACTTGCGCTTAATGACATATCTTAAGGGGAGAAGAGGATGCGGAATTTGAGGTAACAATCTTGTTAGTTAATTGTTTTCCTATTTAAGAAAAGCATGATTTTATTTCATATCCTTATTGCTTTTGCTTAACAAAATTTCGGTACAATTGATGTTTATTCCATTATTTGTGTATGGATGTTTGATTGTGATTCAATTGTTTCCGGTTAATAAAAACTATTGTTATCTTTCGTTATTGTTTGGTATCAATTGTTTAGGCTTACAAAATTTCGGTGCAATTGTAGTGCTATAATGTCTATGTTTGTTTCAATTGCTTCCGGTTAAGATAAATGATTATGCAAGTTGATTTTGGATTTATTTGGTTTGTATGGATTGTTTATGGCTTAACAAAAGTGTTTCAGGATCATTTGTTTAGTCCAAGTGATTTCCGGATAAGAGAAACTAATTTTTTTCGGATCTTAGTTAGACTTATCAAATGTGAAGGTTTCGGTTATTCAAGTCTAACCGAATGCCTTAACAAGAATTACTAGTTAACTAACCTAGTATGTGTCTTGTTTAAAAGTGAAAGGTCTAAGTTATTTTTGGGAATAATTAGAGCCTGATGAGAAAAATAAAGTTAATTCTGATATTTATTTTGGTCTTATCAAACAAGCGATTGTACTTGTACAATCGATTTAGCCAAAGAACTAAGGTGCTTAGTCGATTTTTAATATGCTAAACTATTAGGGAAAATTGCTTCGGGAAATTTTTTCCTAGATAACATGTTAAAACCAAATTACTTGTAGTTTCAGTTTTGATATTGGTTATCTAAAATGGTGTGTAAAACCCTCGTGCTCAACTCTTATAGGTTTGCAAATTCTCTTGGTGAGATTTGTAAGATCCTTTCGGTTTGTCCTTTATTTTTTCGTTTCTTTGTCATTTTGTAACAAAAAGGGGGAGAAATATATGGAGTAAACAAGTGATATTGACTTGTTGTGAGTTGGTATCACTAAAGGAAATGACATTTGTGCTAAAACGTTTATTCTAACGAAAATAGTGAAAGCATAGACTAAGGGGGAGTCACATATCATATGATACGTAGTTATGAGGAACTACAGGAAAATAAAAAAGACGTGTGGATTGAAAATCTACCTATCTTACCTTTAGGGAGAGTATTAGCTTTGTTATTATAATGTCAGCAGCGGCATTTAAGGATTTAATTTAATGCAGGTTTTGTGCTGTTGAACTTGGAATCAAGCGTATGTGTATAATGAATTTTTGTAATTTGTTTATCCATATGATGTAAGAGTTTTGTCACTAAAATTGACAAAGGGGGAGATTGATACAGCATAGCTCGGTTGAACCCACCAAGCGTTGGTATGTCAAGTTTGGTTGTCATATTTTAGTGAATCAAAACTC
>JAJJMB010012638.1:6162554-6278311 GCA_023531105.1 Papaver atlanticum | reverse complement strand
TACGATAAAGAAATATAATAGACAGACCAACACTGCAGATCATGCACGTATTCTGTCATTATCAAGCCACACAATGAGATCTTTTTACCAGGTGCTGCTGTGTAAATGAAACAATATGTTTTTTTATTATCTTGTATTGGAAGTCATTGGACCTGGTAAATTGTTCATTGGTTAAAGAGGATGCTGAAACCATATCCTTTATCCGTCTTTGGCCTCAGCTCGATTTCGAACTAGGGATCACAATAAGGTCTTGGGTTGATTATAGACTAATAATCGACAATCTAGTCACTGAGTATAGCCAGGTACATATGTGATGCTAATAGTCTGTCTGCTTTAACCCATGTGCTGAAAGGCTGTAGGATATGAAATAGCATTAGAAATCATTAATCCTCCTACTTGATGTCATATATTTCCATTGCTGCACCTACTTCTTCACTGAGGTAGTTGACTCTGCTTTAACCTTTGTTGTAGGGTTTATTTAATGGGTTTGGAATTGGTTGGAGACCATACGTTCTTTCGAATTTTATGCTCTATAACACTAGAACTGAATAAATTGAGTCGTTTTTCATAAGTTCTTGATAAAAGGATCCGCTCTATAAATAACTGTTTCAACAAGTTCTTAATTGATGAATCCTGTAATCTATGAAACTTAGGACTGTGCAAGGAAATGATGCTCCCCAGATTTTATTGAACCACAGCCTTTGCTGTTTAGTAGGTAAGGTTGTATAAAAACTCCTTACAAAACTAATTTGTTATGAGCTTTTGCTGTTCGATCAGCTCTAATCATTTTGGCCACATTATGAGGGTAACAGTAACCATAGCTTTGCACGTCTCCTCTTCATTAGTCATAGTTACATGATATGATGAACAAATATGCTGGATATTTTCTGTCGTTGTTGATGTGTTATATTTCTCTCTAATTTGTCTTGTATTGTAATGGTGATACATAAACAGAGTGTAGCTTACGACAGAGCAAGTGCTCCAAAGGACTGTCGGGTCTCTGGTTGGTATCAAAAGATTGGGACAATCGGATCCAGTACCGGTACGGGTGACAGTGATCTATCTCATCAGGGTGAGAATATGTTTACACTGTCCGAGTTTGCTTACGATCTCGACAAAAGTAATGCGCAGACCTTCAAAGTGGAGTCGGGAGAAAAGCAAGTTGTCAATGTGGTCAGGTTTGACTTTTTCTCAAACCACGGAGCTTCTCACACATGCATTTACCGCCTGAGGGTTCACGGCCACGTCCCTGTCTCACCGGTGAAATCTGAACTTTGATCTGCTTGTCCGTTCACAAGGAAGACGATAAACTGAACTGCAACTTCTATATCTAAATGTATTTGTCTGTATCTTCCTTGTTGGAAACTTGTTAGAAGCTTGTGTGTAGATTTTATTAGTAGTGTTTGTGATTATTTGCTTAAGAAAAATACGGATCAAAAACAGTTTGTACTAAATATTTTTTTTGTAAACATTGAATTAATTCTTCTTTTCTATTGGCAAAAGTAGTTAAAAGGCCAACTAGCCGGTACATATTAGAGAGCAAAAGCTCCCCAAGAAAAAAAAACACTACCCCAGAACAGTGGGGGACTACTCTATTATATGAATGCCCAAACCCAAATTTTAAGGGGTGTCCTAAAAAATTAGGGAAGACTAATCTGCCCTTGTCCTAATTAAGGTTATAACTAATCCTAATAACCCACTAATTTAACCACTACCCACTAATCTAACCCCCTAAATTAAAACATAAAATCAGTTTTAAAACCCTTTTATTTTCTTTTTTTTTTTCTTTTTCATCTTCTTCTTCTTCTTCTTCTTCTTCTTCTTCTCCTCTTCTTCTTATACATCGTCGATTCGAAAAAAAATTATTGTCGATTAATCAATCTTTATAAACAATGCGTTCTAAGCAGACACCTAGAATTCCCGGATTGAGTCCGGGTCTGGCTAACATAGCGAATCTCCCAAATCAATTTGAAGTTGATAAACAACTTCAAGCAAAGTTGGGAGACGAAGTGAAGCATCCAACATCAACCAAGGAGTCTGATTCTATCAAAATGAAAATCCGCAGGTAATTTACTTCATACCCATTCCTTTGAATCGTTTTTGGTTGAAGAAATCGATTAGAAATCATCAAAAACCATTGAAAATGGTCGTTACAGTAGAGATTTCGGCTAGGAGAAAAATTTAAAACCCTAGAATTTGGTAACCGAACTTTCAATATGAAGAATAGTTCGGCCAATTAGGAATTTTTAGGTAACCGAACTATGAAGTTCGGTAAGCTCGCAAAAAACAAAACGTAACCGAACTCCATCTTTATATGAAAATTTTGAGTTCGGTTACCTCGATAAATTTATATAGGTAACCGAACTTTGATAAAATATAGTTCGGTTACCTCGCACTTTCTATGTGGTAACCGAACTTTGATCTGTCACATACAAACTTGTAGTTCGGTTACCTCGCAACTTATACCAGATAACCGAACTTTAGTCTGTTAACATTTTGTGTTTGATGTAATCCCATGTTCAATTTTATTTGATAAGACAATATTCTGTTTAGCTAATAATGTGGTTTTCATTCATTAGGAACAAAGGGAAAAAATCTAATCCCCACGTAGCCGAAGATTTGAGAACTCCAACCCCTTGCGGTAAGATACATCTGGATTTCCGAAACCGTGGTACTAAAAATGCAAAACATGGAGGGGGGTCATTACAGGAAGTCAATCAAGAGGTGATGGAGAATACAATTGATAATGTTATTGAAGACGAGAATGATGATGAAGAAGAGCAAGGAAATGAAGACCAAGGAAATGAAGAGGTTGAACAACAAAGAGAACACGTTGAAAATGTAGAGGAAGAAGAACAAGGACAGGGCAAAGAAGGAGAAGAACAAGAGGAAGAGAAGGATGAGGAAGAAGAGGGAGAGGAGGGAGAGGAGGGAGAGGATGGAGAGGAGGAAGAGGATGAAGTGGAGGAAGAGGAAGAAGAGTAAGAAATAGTTCATGTTAAAGAGAAAAAGAAGCGGAAGCCACCTTGTGATAGATACTCACACATTCCCCCTGAAAATTTGTGTTTCCCATCAGTGAACCCAACTTATGGTACTCCAAATGATGGAGGGGCCACATTGTTTGTCTACAAACACTCATGGGCTGCGAAGATCTATGCGACAAAGGTATTTTTTAAGTTCATTCTTAACTAACAAAATGTTTTTTTTTTGGGACATGTTTCGTCAAGTATTAATAGTGTTATGTTATTTTCGTAGGATCATAATGATGCAGTTCGTCTTATTCGTCGTCAAAAGGCGTCCAAATGGGATCTTTCTTTGGAGTGTGACGATTTTCAAGCAAAGGTGAAACAGTGTGTGTTATGAAGAGCTATTGAGTATGCACATGTGGATTTTGACGTTATTGCCGTATCCGCATTTCTCGAGAGGTATTATCCCGAGACATATACAATGCATCTTCCATTTGGCGAGATGGGAATTACTCCCAATGATTGCTCGAGAATAACCGGCTTGCCAGTGGAAGGTAAATGTCTTCGAGAAGGATACAACCCCTCGATGCATTATGAATCTCTTGAAGAATTGTCTCTAAAATGTCTAGGATGGGATGCGAGAAAGGCTCAATGTGAGTTTAGACGTTATGTGAAGTCCCCTAAACGGGGCGATGAGTATAATCCAAGAGAGGTAAATGGAGCCTTCATGAAGAAGGTGAAGAAATTCAAGTTGGTAAAGTTGAAGGAAGCATTTGGAGGGACAAGAAAGAAGGTGGAGAAAAGAAAGTTGGTGATGGACCAGGAGACCCTTAGGCATCATGTCACCGCTTATTGGTTATATCAGCTAGGAACCGTCATTTTCCCCGACACTTTTGGAAATAGGGTGGATGCACATTATCTACAGCTTTTGGAGAATCTCGATGAGATTAACCAATACTCTTGGGCCACTGGGGTGCTTGCTTTTGTTCTAGGAGAGATGAGCAAAGGGTTGAGGATTAAGACAACTCAAATTGGAGGTTACTTAACTCTTATTCAGGTGACCTTTTACATTGTTAGTTAGCAAATTATTCGCATAAATTTTCTGCTCCCAAATCAATTATCATGTATGTGGTTAATATTTTCGTATTTTCGCATAGGTTTGGATTTATGACCACTTCCCTTCATTGGGATTGGCTAGGGAAAAGACACCTTATCCCTATGACGAACCTACAGCAGGAAAATGGTTGTTTTTGGACACACAAAAGAATTCTAAAGAAGAGCAGTTGACTTTGTTGAGAGAGAAATTGGATAAACTTACGGTGAATGATGTGGTATTTCACCCATACGCCGTACCCGATGATGTCCCTGTAGATGAAGAAGATCTGAATGGTTTCTCTACCGTCTCGGCATACTATGGACCAATTTGGTATCCTAATGGATACACAATATATAATCCAAGGAAACTACTAAGACAACTTTATTGTGTTCAAATGGATCCCGACGTGGTGAATGAAAATTTCAATTTGGTGGTTCAAGGAACAAAGAACACCGAGAAATATTTTGTTCCAAAACATGAACCAACTCCTAAGGTAGGACATTGGAATGCACTTCGTAACTACTACTTACCTTTAGGTGATTGTGTACCTTGTGGTGGAGATGTAAATGCATGTGATGAAGATTAGATAGAGTTTTATCAAGAAATTAGTCATCGTTTTGTGATAAATAGAGAAGAACAAGCTAAGAATGATAAGGCGAAGGCGAAGGCAAAGGAGAGGGATGCTAAGAGAGCTCAGAAGGAGATGCCTATTTGTGGAGAAGAAGCAAAAATGTTATGGGATAATGTGGTAAGAAAATGTCTTCTCTTATACTTCCTTGTTGTTTGAAAGTATTGAAAATATATTTACTTATGCTTAAAATTGGAATCAGGTGAAGAAGGGTACGAAATTGTTGAAGAAATGGATGGCTAAAATCCGTAGTGGAGAGCCGATGTCGACTAAGGAACAAACCTACTACTACGGCGAGTGGGAGGGTCTTATAACTAAAAGAATGATGGAGGCAAGTAGGTCTAAGCAATTGAAGAGGGGTCGACAACAAGGAGAATGTTCAAGTCGCGCCATGGAAGAAACCGTACGAGTAGATGAAACCCCAAGTGATGAGGAAGTTCCACCTAAAACTTGTGGTAAACAAGGAAGTGGTAAAAGGGTGCGTCGCGGTGGTCATTAGTGATTTCGTATGGTTTTAGTGTCAAAAAACATCTTAGTTATGGTTTTCGTATGGTTTAATTTCGTATGTTTGTGTATGTATAACAACTTTTATATTTGTTTTAGAACCTTGTTTGCTTTTTTAATTTTAATTGGGTTTGTGTTTCCAATTTTATATGGATGAAATTTTGTGTACAGGTTGTTTTTTGGCCACCTGAAATTTTTACATAGCTAACCGAACTAAAAGTTCGGTTACCTGTGACAAATTAATGGTCACCGAACTCTTTTTTCGGTGAACAGCTATATCATACCAGGTTGCCGAACACAGAGTTCGGTTTCATGCTACATTTTCACGGTTGCCGAACTCTACTCTGAAGACTCAAATAAAACACCTAAATCCTACCAGTTTGTGACTTACACTTCAGGTAAAAAGTTCGGTTACCTCAATTTGAACAGAGCTAGCCGAACTTAAAATTCGGTAAAGTGTGACAAATTAATGGTCACCGAACTCTTTTTTCGGCGAACAGCTATATCATACCAGGTTTCCGAACACAGAGTTCGGTTACCTCGCAAATATTTATTTTCTAACCGAACTTTGAATTTTAAAATTTCAATGTTCTATATCTGACACAAAACAGGTGTTCGGCAACCTAGAAAATCATATGTGCTTACCGAACTATTATCTGTCAACTCAATAAAATACTAAAATTAACTCGATAATGAATACCACACTTCAAAAAACATAGTATTAGATTGATAAGCATACTTAGTTCCATTACATGTGTCATTTAATCATCCTCAAGTGAAATTTGACCTTCATGTACAATTTCGTCCGATTTCTCCAAAGCTTTCCACATCTCCATGTTATGCTCATACATAATACACCAACCCAACATTATATCGGAGTTAAATGCAGGCCAATAAGAGTTTCCGGATATTGGAGGCAGTAGACAATCGGGTTTTAAACGAAGGCCTATAAAGTGGTTGTTGTTAGTCAATGCCATCACACATCTCCTTCGTTTGAGTTACTCGACACATACGGTTGTTTTCGGGGTGAAGGTGAAACTAGCATACTTTGAGAAATAATGAACCACACAATTAAATGCCTCGGCGATTAAGTGTCCACATATCGGTATGCTCATCCAATAATCCGTTGTGATGGGATGGCCCCCATGAAGACGACGTTGATACTTAACAAATTTCTCATTGAGACTACCCACCCCATCGCACAACATTGTCTTGTAAAATGTCGTATTCTCCTTTAGTTTGGACAACAACCTTTACCTTATATGAGTGATTGCACACCCATTATTTAGCTCGGCACCTTCGATGAAAGGCCCAAGTTGTTGATTGACAACATGAAAACCACAATTACCATCCGGAGGAACGTCGTCAGTAGATATAACGTATTCTCTAATGTATAGGGGTAGCTCATTCAAATAGTCTTTATTTGGAGCCTCAAGCTTCACGTATAGGGAAGATGGTTGGATAGGGTAAATTGGAGACTTAAGCTTCACGTCGCCGGAACATGGTTGGCTTGGTTGTGATGGACACATCGTACCTTTTTTCTTCAAATCTCGCTCACTTGTTTCGCCTTTCTCCTCAATACTCCTACCCCATTTCTTGGTTTTCTCTAAGTACATTGCCGCGGTATACTCATGGGCCGAAGGATCTCTAGTAAATGGGGTTTGCTCACTTTTCTTCTTACGTAACACCTTTGCATATTCTCTTAGTTGTTTTTTAGTTTCTTTTTTGCTTGGCCTACCTTTGCGTTTTCCTTTTGACGGTTCATAAACATTCTCCGAAGTTTGTGGATATATGATTTTCCTCATGTCATCCCAAAATATTTGTTTTTAGAGCTTGTTCATGCCACGATACATCTCTAGTACGGTTCTACCCATTTCGTTATCACAAAACTCCTCTTCGGCTTCTTCTCCCTTTGGAGGAGGGATGAAACTTAGATGCTTCCAATATGGATCAATGTCGCTTAAAGGGATTACGCCATGCTCATAGTTGATTATCATATGGCGACAAGGGAGTCCCATAGACTTTTTCATGTTACATGCACACACCTCATCCCTCTTGGTTTCCCACTTATCAATCAACTCGACTTCTATAATCAACAACTTCATACATTGGCGAGATACGTTGTAATGGATTCCCTTGAACAATGGGTGGTCGGCATATTTTCCGGTCGTTTTGAATATACGGCTTTTTTGGAACTTCTCTTTAATTCTATCAATGTCGCGCTTGAAGTAATTCTCCATAGCATTCCACACGGTTACGAAATTATCAACACATCCAAAGAGATTCTTCTTCAACCGATGGTGAGCCGACTCTACTAAACTTGTCGCTTGATTTCCCAAGTGTTTATATTGGTTGATATAGGCATTAAAAAACCTCTCTTTGTGTGGTTCTAACCATTGGCGAAGAACATACGATACAACACCGGGATAATCGGGAGTATCCCAATGGGCGATAAACTCCGCAAGATTTAGATGATACTCTTCCTCGGTAAGAGACCAACACAATGATTCCCATTCACCGTTGAAAGCAACCCATTTAGCGTAATTTAGATCGTATTTTTTTTCAACTTCCTCTTTTGCATCCGCTCTTTCATGTTCCGGTAGCATCTTAGTCTCTTCATATCCTTTTTTCTTAGGTGTAAAAATTGTTGGCTTGCACCTATTTATCAAATTACACCATATATGGAACGTACAAAGCATATTGTGTGCTAATGGAAACACTACCTCTATTGAATTCATCAATGCGACTTCATTGTCGGTGACTATAACCCCGGGAATATCATCACCTCGAAAGATTGCCTTAACTTGTTGTAGTGCCCAAATATAACTAGGTTCTTGCTCGCCCCTTAAGAAACAAAACGCCACGGTAAACGGTGACTGCGTCGAAGTACGCCCAACAATATTCAACAATGGCATCTCGTACTTGTTCGTCTTATAAGTACAATCCATTATGAGAACTTCATGAAAGCATTGAGCCAATTGAACACTCGTTGGATGCGCAATGAAGAGTTGTGTTATCTCTCCGTCCGAATCCACATCCTTTTGAACCGCGTGGTCTTTCTCTTTGGCCAAAAAAAACAATTGTTGCATCACTTGTCTATCTCTCCATTCCTTCTTTCTAATTGTCACAATTGCATTACAAACGGTGGACAAAGATGAGTGGTTATCCTTGTTATCCTCCTTTAGTATTTGGAGCATTTGAATCGGTGAAAGACCCATTTTCCTCATTTTAGCTACCTTGTCCATCTCTTCAGGAGTTAGCTTGGCCGCCATGAAATGTCCTTCAAGATGCTCCGGATGAGGGTGGTTATGACAACCTTCCATAACCTTGTAGAGAACCCATCCACCCAATTCTTCGTTGTAATTAAATGCAAGCTTGAATGGGCATTTAATCTTCTTTGAGAAAGTTTTGTTCTTCCTATTTGTCTTTCCTTTATAAACATACTTGTGGCTTTTATCGAGATCACCGCTTCTCTCACAAACCATTTCAAAACGGGTTTTGCTTTCTCTCCCATTCAATACTAATACGCACATGTCTTTTAGTGCATGTTTTCTAGCCCAACTCTTTGCCTCTAAAGGCTTTTGAATACCAAGTCATTCATGTAGTGATGGGACGTGTCATCGTACAAAATATCAACCGGGGTAGGTTGATTTTCCATTGGTTCTATTGGATCAGATGCAACCTACGAGTAATAGCACAACGTCAATACCAACTAAAAATAAGAAATACTTAAATTTTCGGCAATGTAAAAATAAAAACGATCCTGCCGAACAAAAAGTTCGGTTATGAAAAAAAATTGCGATCTTGCCGAATTTGTTCTTTGGAATTTTCTATGGTATAGTTCGGCAACATAATTACTACTATCGACTAAACCGAACTTCAAAGTTCGGTTACCTATTCAATGAACGTGATTTGCGAGCTTGCCGAACATAAACTTCGGTAACAAAAGGACTAAACTCGACTAAACCGAACTATTAACTGTATACTCTATAAAATTAGTTCGGCAACGTTTTCTGGAAAAAGATAACCGAACTCTAAAAAACCTCCATTAAAACAGAGTTCGGTTACCTGCGTATGCTGAAATGAGTAACCGAACTGCACATACAGGAGAGTTCGGCTACCTGTTTTGCAGGATTGCTAACCGAACTACTTTGACCTCCGAAATTTCTTCCTGAAATTTTCGATTTTGCCAATTTTTTTCACAATTCAAGCTATATTAACTAAATTTGAGACATACCTGAGTAACCATAACTTCATCTTCTGGTTGTGGCTCATAAAATTCATCATTTTGGTCGTTAGGTTGAGTTTGGGGTAAATAGCTTTCATCATCTAACAAATAACTCATATCCGGATCATTAGAAATATTGACAAATATATTAAGAGATGAAGGAGGTTCTGATTCTGAGGAGGAGGTATCATCACATGAATCATTCATATCATATTTACTAAACTCAAGATTTTGAGTTTAGTTCCCTCTTTTTCTTCATCTTTTTTTTTTTTTTCTTCTTCTTCTTCTCATTCTAACAAAACTATCCTATTAATAACTCACTAATCACTAACTAATGAGTAATTAATCATTACACTAACACTAACTAATCAATAAACTAACTAATTTAATTACCAAGGGTAAATTTGGTATTTAAAAAAAATAGATAAGGGGTGACCCAAAATTACTTCAAATATCCACCCCAAAATAGAAGAGTAGTCCCCCACTGTTTTGTGGTAGTCCCCAAAACATCGTTCAAGAAAAAGCAGGAGAAGAATATTATTTTCTAACTTAAAACCAGGGTCCCGGAAATGATAAAGGTTAACCAGGCCCATTATTCTGTACAAGTCCAAGAAGGACCCGGGAATGTGCAGATCCGTGCCCATGTAATGAACCATTTTTTTGGGACCATGGTTTTTTTGGGGACCATTGTTTTATTTTGGGTAAGACATTAGAAGTAAATCTAGGTCATCCCTTATCTAGATATTTATATTAATACCTAAATTACCCTCCTGGTTAATTTTGGGTAATGATTAGTTAGTGTAATGATTAGTGAAATGATTAAGTTAAAGATAATTAGTGAGATTAAAAAATCAGATGGGGTGGGTTTTTAAGAAAAATAGTAGAATTATTGAGAGAGTAAAGTTAGAGAAAATGAAGAAGAAAAACATGGAAAATAATTTTTTTTTTGAGTTCACTAAGCTTGAGTATTCAAGTGATGATTCAATTGATGATAGCTCATCTGAATCTTCATCTCCTTCCTCTCCTAGAATATTTGTTAATCTTCACAATGATCCGGATATGAGTTATTTCTTAGATGGTGATTGTATTCTTCCCCAAACTCAATCTCAAGATGAAAACGATGGATTTTACTAACCACAACTGTAGGAAGAGTATTTGGGTACCCAGGTATGCTTCAAACTTAGATAATGTTGGTTGAATTGCTCCAAATTTTCAAAAAAAAGAAAAAATTTAAGTAGATTTGGGCTTGTTCGGTTACCTTATGTTAAGAACAGGTAACCGAACACATCTGAAAGTGTAGTTCAGTTACTTATTCCAAACACGCAGGTAACCGAACACATCTGAAAGGTTACTTCGGTTACTTTGTCCAAACACGAAAGTAACCAAACATTACTCTGTAAATCCTTCCAGATGTGTACCAAATGTACCAAGTTCGGTTTGTTCGCAACCAATATCTAACCGAACTTCACGTAAAATAAGATTTTACCAAGTGTACCAAGTTCGGTTTGTTCGCAAACTTCATACCAACCAAATACCTAACAGAACTTAACGTAAAATAAGATTATACCAAGTGTACAAAGTTCGGTTGGTTCGCAAACTTTAACCCAACAACATACCTAACCGAACCTAAAGTTACAGAGAGATATTCGGTTACCTAGTATAAAATGGTAGGTAACCGAACTGTATACTTCACAATTTCTTTGAGTCCATCTTGTTTGTTCGGTTACTTGTCAAATTGCTTTACCAACCGAACTTTTAGTTCGGTTATTGCGATAAAATTATCTTGTTGCCGAACTTGTTTGTTATTGCAATTGATGTTGTTCCATTTCTTGTAGATTGAATGCCAACCTATACCAATGGATGATCAACCTTCTCCGGTTGATATGTTGTTCGAAGATACATCCCATCACTATGTCAATAATTTGGTATTCGACTTACCTATTGATACGAAGAATTGGGCTAGAGAGCATGCCAAGAAAGCCATGTGCGTGTTAGTTTTGAATGGAAAAGAAAGCAAAACTCGTTTTGAAATGGTTTGTGAGAGAAGTGGAGATCTGGATGTTAGTCACAAGAGGAAGGGTTATGTGTATAAAGGAAAGACGACGAGGAAGAACACAACGTGCTCAAATAAAATTAAATGTCCGTTCAAGCTAGTATTTAGTAAGTGCAAAACAAGGAATGGATGGGTTCTATCTATGGATAAGGTGGAAGGTCATCATAACCACCCTCGTCCGGAGGATCTTGAAGGACATTCAATGGCCGCAAGGCTCACTCCTCAAGAAATGGAGAAAATAGCTAAATATAGGAGAATGGGTATTTCGCGTATAGAACACCGAGACGGGAGAGAAGAGCATTGGTAAATTTCCGCGTGAGAATTTTGAAAGTACAATTATAATTTTTGATGTAAAATCTTTTGATGGTTGTTTTTTTTCTTCTTCAATGTTTAGCTGATTTTCTAGACCAAGGTCTAGGATAAAACTTTAAGCTTTGTATGCAATTGAATGTTAGGTATTAGAAAAAAAATTAAAACCCAATTGTATCATGATGATAGCACGGTTTTTAAATTGGCAAAAGTAGCTAAACTAAAAGGCGCACAAGACGTGTGTAGACGAGTATATCTTAGAGAGAGGCAAAACGCACCAAGAAAAAAGCAAAAAAAACAGAAATTTTGAAAACACATAATAGTTCTGTAACTGTTGATCAAACTACAGAACACAAGCTGTTATCAAGTAGGAATCCCATCAACATCTTCTATACAAAGAAGGGAAAATCCAGCCCTATACAGAACTTATCTCTTTGAGACTACCCGCCTAGGATCACTTTTTCATACTCAAAATTACTATCAGGAGGAGACCTAGTATTCCCTCAGTTTCAGGACTTTACTTTTATGTAAAAATATCACTTTTCCTGAAACAAAAACAGGTCCATCCTGTAGTCCAGCTGCATTTGCATAATTAAAACGCATAAGGAGGTCCACTCCTCACACGCAACCATCTAGATTGGAATCCTGCTCCATAGACAACGACTCAGAGCATCCACCCACTAATAAAGGCCAGACTGCAGTCACACTCGTAGTAGTACCATTGGTGCATTATAGAGATCTCGACTTCGAATCTCACCACACCCATAATTTTCCAAAATTAAAATGGTGGTGGGTTGTGTTGTTCGTAATACCTTACCTCCTTTTCTCAGAAGAAGAAGTATAGCTGCCGCTGGTATAAGCGGCCTAGTTTATTTTGGTTTCCCACTTCTTCTCTCCGTCTCATTACCTTCTTCCTCTGTAATAAAATCTACAGCAGCAGCAGGAATAATATCATCATCGTTATCATCACCATCAGTCACAATGAAAGCAGCTCCGGTAGCAAAGAAGGTTAAACATGAAATGGAAATGTTTGGAGATGTTAGAATCGACAATTATTACTGGCTTCGTGACGATTCTCGTTCTAATCCTGAAGTTATTTCTTACCTCAATGAAGAAAACTCATATGTTGATTTCGTCATGGAAGGTATTGTTTAATCTTATCATCTTAATTAGATCTCATTTGAAAACTTCAAAATTATCCTGATTACATTAATGGAGTTTTGATAATTGAAATTTAGGTTACATTCGATTTTTCAATTTTTGTTAGGGACTAAATACATGGAAGATAAGCTATTTGCTGAGATAAGAGGGAGAATTAAGGAAGATGATATAACTGCTCCTATTCGCAAAGGACCTTATTACTACTATGAGAGAACATTGGAGGGGAAGGAGTATGTTCAGTATTGTAGACGTCTTATAAGCGATAATGGAGAACGAGCTGCTACTGTGCATGATATAATGCCGATAGGACCTAACGATCCTCAAGAGCATGTTATTCTGGATGAAAATGTCAAAGCCAAGGAACATGATTACTATAGGATTGGAGCTTTCAGAGTATGTACCTATTGGGGGGTTTTGCGTTTTGGTTTTGATAATGTATTATGGTTTACTTTTTTTTGTTTTAGTCATGCCGCTAATTGATTGCTTTGTTTGTTATTTTTTTACAGGTTAGTCCGAATAATAAGTTGGTGGCATATGCAGAAGACACTGTAGGAAATGAGATTTATACTGTCTATGTCATTGACACAGAGTCTCAAGCTCTAGTTGGGAAGCCATTGGTTGGTGTCACATCATACCTCGAATGGGCTGGAGATGAGGCGCTAGCTTATGTTACAATGGACGAGACCCTTCGGCCAGACAAGGTCAGTGGTGAAGGAACTCTATGTTTGGAATTTCTTTATACTGTAGTTTGCTTTGAGAATAGATAGTCGTCCTTTCCATGCTGCTATGTTCTTGGAAAGTGAATGTTCAGCGTGTTTTGCCAACTTGGGTTTGAGATTAGTTTGATGTCGATGACTTTAACATTCTTACAAGTTAACAGGTGTGGCTACATAAGCTGGGCTCTGACAAATCTAGCGATACTTGTCTTTATCATGAAAAGGATGATATGTTCTCTATTGATATTCAACTTTCCGAGAGCAAGAGATTTTTGTTTGTTGCATCCGAAAGTAAAACTACACGGTTTGTCTTTTACGTTGACGTTTCTAAGCAAGAAGATGCTCTTGTTGTTTTGACACCTCGTTTGAATGGCATCGACACATCAGTCAGCCATCGTGGAAGTCATTTCTTCATTAAGAGAAGAAGCGATGAGATTTACAATTCAGAGTTACTTGTGTGCCCAATAGATAATACATCTGCGACAACATTGATACTTCCTCACAGGGAAAGGTAACACTAATATTCAACTTGCCTTTACTGATTGTCAACTTTAAATGTTTCGTCCTTGGTAATTATACAATTGTATGCTATTGGCTGTGGAATCTTCCTGGTTGATGTGCCATTGATTAACCATGGCTGGCAAACTTTGCAATTTCATGAGAGGTTACATCTTACATATTGTGTGTTTCAAAGAATGAGAAACAGCTATTGCATAGTTCATGCTAACCAGGAATTTTGGAGAACCTTATTCCTTAACAAAATTTGAAACTGAAAACGCAAAATACAACGGAAAGTCCAATCAGTTGCTTAAAGAGGCATAACCAATATTTAACCACTGGAGCGAAGTCATGTAGTCACCCACTGTTAAGCACCTCCAAAGGGGTTCAGTCATCCATTGAAACTCTTAGGGATTCATTTGGAACTACCAATTTCAGTTAATTGAAAAGCTAACTAATGCTTGAATTTTATGCAGTGTGAAGATTCAAGACATTCAACTTTTTGTAGACAATCTTGTTGTATTTGAGCGTGAAAATGGTTTGCCTAAGGTGACTGTTTATGGACTTCCGTCTGAAGGCCAACCAATTGAATCTCTATCTGGAGGTCGAGCTGTGGATTTTATAGATCCTGTCTACTCTGTGGATCCTTCTGAGGCAGAATTTACTTCAAGCATTTTAAGATTTTCATACAGTTCACTGAAGACACCTGAATCTGTATATGATTATGATATGAACACTGGCGTGTCTGTGTTGAAGAAGATTGATACTGTAAGTGACCTCCACTTCTCCTTTCTTCTTATATACATGTCAATTATGTTTCGTTCATAACCATTCTTGTTATGTGTATGTTTTTAAGGCAGCAGTTTGTTTAACTGTCCACATTTTTACCAGGTTTTAGGAGGTTTTGACACATCAAATTATGTCACGGAAAGAAAATGGGCAACTGCTTCAGATGGCACTCAAGTTCCTATGTCAATTGTTTATAATAAGAATCTGGTGAAGCTTGATGGGACTGATCCTTTACTCCTATATGGCTATGGCTCATATGAGGTATGAAGAACGTTTCACCACTTACTAATATTCTCCTGTATTACTAGCTTGTGATTTTCACTTACTGTCAGTGTCCTGTATATAACTAGCTTCTATACTCGTAAACATAAAGAGAGCATCAGGACTTTCTGTTGGCGCTCTGCACCAATCAGAGTTCAAACTCTTAATGACTACAAATTTAAACCAAAAAAATTACATGTTCAGTTGGTTAAAAAACCAAAAAATCTGACGGAAAATCAGTCATGGGCTCATGGTATGACACTATTGTTGTCATATGCATCTAAAGGACTATGCCTATCAATGGTATAAGGCGGTGCCAAACTATCAATGGTATAAGGCGGTGCCAAACTATTGTTCTTCTTTTTTGTTTTTGTTGCTTTCTAATGTTGATGGAAGTCTCACGTAATTGATGTTCTATAAACTGTTAACATTAATAGGTTTGCATAGATCCATATTTTAAGGCATCAAGGCTGTCTCTGTTAGACAGAGGGTTCATTTATGTAATAGCTCATATTCGTGGAGGAGGTGAAATGGGAAGGCAGTGGTATGAAAATGGAAAATTCCTAAAGAAGATGAACACTTTTACAGATTTTATTGCTTGTGCCGAGTATCTAATAGAGAACAAGTACTGCGCCCAAGAAAAGTTGTGCATCAACGGAAGGAGTGCTGGAGGTTTGCTTATGGGCGCTGTTCTCAATATGCGTCCTGATTTGTTCAAGGCAGCGGTAGCCGGAGTTCCATTTGTAGATGTTGTGACGACAATGCTAGATGCAACTATTCCTCTTACAACTTCAGAATATGAGGTCATTTTCTTACTCATTAAGACTAATAAATCTCGATATGCATCTCACCTCGGATGCCTGAGTTTGAATAAGGATTACACCGCTTTTTGGCTTTTCCTCTTTATCCTTTGTCAGATTTCAGACTTGTAATAATAATGTTTTATCTTGGATTTCATTGCAGGAATGGGGTGATCCTCGTAAAGAAGAATTCTATCACTACATGAAATCCTATTCTCCTGTGGATAATGTAAGAACTAACCGAGTCTTCATATCTTCTTTTGAAAAGAAAATGATATACTGCTTTTTATATGTTGTTATATTTAGCCTAAAGATTATTTTGTTTTACAGATTAAGGCACAAAATTACCCTAACATTCTCATTACTGCCGGTCTTCATGGTAAGTTCAACGCTTCTCTTTTGTGCTACGTGTAAACTGATCTAATAGAGTTCTCCCTGTTTTATATCTAAGGCATAAAATTCTATCATGAAAGCCTTGAATGTTTGTGAGTGCAAGGTCTCATCTATGTGCTCACTCTTTTTCATAAAAGAAAATTTGTCGTCTTATTCTTGATTTTTGCTACAGATACCAGAGTTTTGTATTCTGAACCAGCCAAGTTTGTGGCAAAGTTAAGGGAAATGAAAACGGATCTTAACACACTGCTTTTCAAGTGTGAATTCGGTGCTGGACACTCCTCAAAATCGGGAAGGTAATTTGCTACTTAAAGAGCTTTCTATGTCCATATTTCGAGAGACGACGATATACTTATATACCCTCTGCACTTCGAATGAACCACATAATGCATTCATTTTTCCCTCTGAATGAGTCAAACACTTTCTTTTTTCTTGATTGAAAAGTCTCTATTCTTTTTTGTATGTAACATAAAAATTTATTTTGTTGCAGGTTTGAGAAGCTCCAAGAAGACGCTTTTATCTTTACTTTCATACTCAAGGCATTAGACATGATTCCTCCTGCACCAAAGCTCTAGAAATGAAAAATTATGGTACCCAGCGTAGTAGCAAGCAGTAGAAAACAGTATAAGCACATTTAAAAAGTTAATCCTCTGGAGTTGAGATACCAATTAGGTGTTTCCACCCAGAATCATCTTTTTTTACTAACAGTGGTATATGGATGGCATTTGACAATATATGGAATTATGGTTAAATTGTTAACCATTATGAATAATGTAGTGGTGGATTACCATTTACCACAACTACCTCTTAAATTAATAGCAGTAAGCTAGCGATATTTGCATGCAGTTGTGGAGTGCATCCATCTCTATGACATAACAATTCTAATAATGATCTGTAGCTTTCTCTCCAGTTACTCTTTTTACTTGCAATTCTTGGCTTCTGTGGATTACAATGCTTTATAAACTTGAAAGTAAAGGAGTGGGGCATCCATCGTCCCACTATAGGAGGAGCTCCACAACTCTTCTAAGTTTCCTGTCAATCTGAAGGATAACTCGGGAGAAAAATCTCATATTATAATGTAGACGACAAACAGTTTGCTGCCTGTGATGGTGTGTATTTTCTCTAGGCACCTCCGTGATTATTCTAAATATAGAAATTGAAAACTGAACATAAGAATGTAGAATAAGTGGACACTAGGTATTTTTCTGCTCTATATTATACTACCAAGTTACCAACTACAGTGTCCAACTTGTGGATGGTTCATTGTTGAAAGCATATGACACTCGTATCATCCAAACCTTCCATGAAAGAATTACATACCATCGGAAAATTTAAGGGCAGCAAAAGGCATTATAAGAAACTTGGACAGGGTAGCAATTTCAAAAGCTTAAAATTTCAATTGCCATTCATTCAATTTTATAAGGTTAAAAGCTTCAGAGCAATGTGATTTTCTTACAAGGTTGACCTACAGTACCATGATCCTTACATAAATTTCAGACCTAAGTTGTTCTACTTGACGCCCCTACAGGCAAGGTATATCGAAGTGTGTTGAGATGTATGAAAATTTTTGGGGACCAAAAGACTTGGACCCTGTGTGGTGCATTGAGCTCGTATAGCGCCCAATGCTAAGTGTGAACATTGATAAAGCAACTTTACATTCTCCCAGGGGTGCGCTGGCTGGCAACAGGTTGAGCCTTCATCGTCTCGTGATCATTCCACGAGGGATCCACTGGTGGGAGCTGATAATCATCTGGTTTCAACGCCAACGCAAAATCCGGCAATGCTGGAGCTGTCTCCATTATCCTGCAATCCACACAAAAACCAATCCAAGATGCCATAAGCAACAAAACTCGTCATAGTTTTGACTTTTGAGGATAAACTGTCCTGAATTTAGTCTCTTAAAGACTGGAACCTATTGAAACTATCCACATGCAATTTGCAACTGTCTAGACTTATATTTGTTACATAATGTGTTTCACCAGACAATTAGGGGTCCTTGACGAGCTTGGGAAGGAAATAAAAATATCCGACTACATCCTTAAATCCCAAATTAGACTGCACTTACTTCTCAGAAGTGTAGAGATCCCGGTTGATCCGAACCTTGCTCGATGTGTCTTTTGGGATTTTCTCAGAGAGATACTTCATTGTACCCCAAAGAGGTGGATTCCTGCAAGGAAATCGAGGTTTTAACATCGAAGCATCAAAATGTAATGGTGCACAGGGCAAGAACTAAACTTTGAGAGCTTAAGGATAACTAGAGTCATCTCCATATCTTGATTATAGACTAACGCGGCGTACTTATCGTGCTTTATCGTACCGTTAGTAACAAGCCTAAATAGATAGTGTAATGAAAGTAAAAAGAGCAAAGAGAGATTTATGAAGGGCTGACCTTGAAATAGGAGGAGATTTGTTAAATGCGTCAGAGACCTTCTTACTTTCTTTGAGAAACTCTTCTGCCGCTTGAAGAGCAGCCACAGCCATCCCATGAGATTTCTCGGTGTTACCCTCGTCAAGGATTAGGCCATGGTAATAATATGCTGCTGCCTGCCAAGGAAATACAACAAAAGAGCACTTGCATGCGTCAATTCAACTAAGATATGCACACAGAACTAGTTACTAATCAAGGTTAACAACAGAAGATAAGTAGTATTTAGACCCTTGAAGAACGTAGCAAATCTCAGGGCTGCCAGCAGGTTAAAACTTGAAAGTTTCTATAATGGAATATGAAATTTACATGAACAGAACAGTGAGATACCTTTGCTTCAATATGTTTCCACTTAACAAAAAGCTTATGTTTTTCCCCCCACCCATTTGTTAATGGTAGGCGCATAATGTTTTCTTGAGCCTGCAATAAAACAGCAAAAATGAGAATGTCTCCTTGTCAAGAAATATGGAGCCATATGATCCTGGGTATTCTAACCTATTACAAACATTGAATAAGAGAAATCCACAAATGTTCACAATTATGCCATTATGATGCTTTTCTCATTACAACAAATTCTTAAATATCACTGGCATCTGGTGAGTATAGACTAAGCTAATCATAAAAACTTTCCAAAACCTACCATACGGAGGGTAGTGAAGAACAAAATAATCGAAGAGAAACATTCTAAGCATCAAAGTTTGATCATTTCAACAAATATATAGTTGAGACAGTACCTGCTGCCAGTATTTAACCATCTCGCAAGCAAGCCGCCTTTTCACCGCCAGTGTGGCCTTAACACTATCAATTGCCATGCCAAGCTGAATTTCGACGCCCTTCATCATATGGAGTTAAAGAAACCATTAATCACTAATCAGACATTGAAGAATCTCCAACAGGTCACTAATTTCCCAATCTAGACTTAGATTGGTGGACAACTTATGGCAAACTAGGAAGCTACAAGACATTGTAAAGAGTTAAACTATGAACATGTAAAAGTAGAATCCAGAAGCATTACTAGATGAACAAATTATCATGATAGGTATCATTATTCAATGGGTGGACCGAAATACACACAAAAGCAAAACCAGATACACAGATAATTTTAATAAGTTTTTGGTGCACAATTTAGTACCTGGCCTAATGCTTGTAAGGAAAGTGAACGAAGCGCTCCTTCTGCTAGGTCTACAGGAAGATCTCTCCTACAATTAACAGCGTATTGATGTCAGTCCAGTGGTATCGGTCAATATAAAGTAGTAAAGCATGAAAATATAAAACATTATATTTAATAAACATCAACTACATCCGACGACATGTTTTAGTGTAAATTCAAATGATTAACATGGTTACAGGTTTATACGCCACGGCTAAGGAAAAACAAGAAGACTCAAACCTAAGATCTGGGGATAGCTGGGGGAAAACATGCTTAAGAGCACAATCCAAATATCCTGCCGCCCTTAAGAAAATATCTATGGACAGTCGCCTGCTTTCTGCTACAAAAAAGAAGTACAAAATTACTTGTGGTAGGAGCAATGACAAAAGAACAACAAGAAAGCTTCACCGAGCATGAAAATAGGTAGAAAAGAAATATACAAGCTGATAAGAAAGCTTCTTTGGCCAAACCAGAGAAACAGCAAGAATGATGAAGGTGAATCTCTTAGAATCAAGAAATTGTTGGTGGTAGATGAAATAAAATTTCAGTAAATACCTTCTGACCCTTTTGGCTGATAACCATCAGCAGCTGGATTTGGAAGGAGCAGCATATTTGCTTGTGATAATGATAGCATGGCCATCAAGTGTAAAACTGACAATACCTCATACCAAGCATTTGGTAAGGCAGTTTCCTGCCGACATTACAGTGAGTATATGGATCAGTTCTCATATAGTTCATATATGTATAAAATCTGACATCTCTATGTCGATGCTCACCTCCGCTTCGTCCTCCTGATTAACCCATATAAAGTGTACCATATATTGCAGATTGCTACCTGAAATGAAGGAACCAACACAATTCAAAGGAAGAAACTGTAACATTATGCGAATACACGGTGAACTAAGTGTCTTTCAGGAATCAGAGGTTTTAGTTACCTTCTTTAAGTAATCCCAACAATACTGGTAAGTAATCCTCAAGAGCCTGCTGAAGATCAGACACCGTTGAACCTCCTGCACCATAACAAGATTAACTTTAGTATCACATGAAGTTAAACCAAACTATAACCCCAAAAGAACAAAAAACAATTGTATGGTTTAAATTCACAACAAACCATGTTGAGTAGCTGTTCTTTTCCTTGATTTTGATGCTGTGGGTGCTTCTTGTGCAGCCATAACAACTACACGAGTTCTAAGAGCAGAAAGACGCTCCACAAGACTCTTGGACAAACTATCACCAAGTGGCTGAGAGAAATCTACAGGCTTTGGAATCCTATATCCAGGTACAAAAACAGCCACTTCTCCAACATTTCCTTGCCTTTTCCTATTACCACCAGCAGTATCCTGAGGTGTTGATACCAGGCATCCCATATCCTGGAGCTTATATCTGTCGGAACAATTCAAGAACACATAAAAACTCCAGGCACACCTTATAGACGACTAATACAGATGAATATCATCAACTAAATGAAGAGAAATTCATAAACAATGAAAATTGGAAAGTCAAGAAAATTCACAAAGTAGGCACTGAATTCACATGAGAAGATTACTTTTACAGATAAAACGACCCATAAAAGGATTGGTTACTTAAATGCCAACCAATTCTAAAGGTTAGTCAGCAATTCACGAGTACCATCTCAAAGCAATTAATAGAATTCATTCATTCATCCAAATTAGAAATGAAATTACATACTAATCGAAAAACGACACAATGAATGGGAAGTAAGAAACAAAGAAGCCTAACCTGGACTAGAAGAAGAAACTTGTATTGTTTTAGTTCCCTGCATAAAGTAAACTCTTAACAGTGTCAGAACACAACAAGAGAAAAAAAGTAGAGCAAATAGAATCACATGATATCCCCCTTTTGGATTACAGTTTCTTAGCTTTGTGGACATCTAAAATGCGTAAAGAGACGAAATTTTGGAAGGTAAAAAACGTAACAACAAAGCCAAGCTGAAGCAGAAAAAAAAAAAAACACTAAAACACCAGAAAGTAGAAGTAGCTTAAAGCGTTTACCTAAGAATAAACAATTCAGTACCAAAAACATGGATTTGAGAGTTTATTTTCAAAGTATTATGAGAAGAATATTCTGAATTCAGAATTATTATTTCATCAAAAACGAATTCTGATGGAAGTCTGAATTGAAGATGATTGATTATTGAGATCTAGATGGACAGAGGATGCATTTAAAAATTGGGTTCTTCTTCAAAATTGAAAAAAGCAATGATGGTTATTGGTCTTGTTTGTTCTTCTACTAGTCAAAGAAGAAATGGATATTCTATTCTATAGCACTTGAAAATTGGAATAAATTCTGATAATTCAGTATTTCAATTACAAGTATTCTCTGGAAAACTTTGAAGAAAACAAAATTTCAGAGGAGAATATCAGTGAAAAAAAAAAGGTTTAATGAGCAGAAATTCTACTATTCTAATTCAGTTCCTTTCTTGTAATCTACTACTCCATTCATTTCAATCATAATTTGTCTGTCTTCCTTACCTCTTAACTAATAATAACTCTGGAATCAAAGCTTCCTTGTAACAGCAGAATTCTTGATTCCATCCAAATGGATTTCTTCAAAATTCCTCCTAATAATCTTTTTTTTGCCCCTGAATAATTTCACAAATCAAACCACTGACTGACTGAATGCCAGTGCTGAATAAAAACCTAATTACAGTAGTTATAGAATCCTCCAACTCTCAGCGGCAGGGACAATTGTTTGTTTCTCTCTGAAACCCTTGGAGTTTTTACAGAATGTGTGCTGAGCGAGAGAGTAACAATAACTAATAACAAAATAAAAGGAAAGGAATTTACTAGTTATATAAATAGCGTCTGAATGGCGCCTTAATTCAGCTTTTTAAAGAACGCCTCATTCTTGTCGTGTTGAGTTGAAGTGTTAGAAATGAAATTTGTTTCAAGTTCCTCCATGATTATTTTGTGGATTTGACATGTTTCATGGCTTCAAAGTGGGTTCCAAATCACTGTTTGCTAAACCAAAAAAAAATGAAATTCACTGCCCGGCCAGCGGTAAATTATCAACTTTTGTCATTAGCCCATTTAAAATGACCGGGACTTCATGCTCCGGAATGAGAGTCCATTTTGTGCACAGTGTCTGACTAGTATTCATCCACATCTTCGTATTCAATTTCATGAGTTGGTCGGTGAGGAATGAGATTTCAAACAGTGCAGTAATACTAATATGACTACAGTCATTAGCTACTTAACCAGTATCAATTTAGCATTTTTTTTTTTTTTTTTTTGGATATAATATGCACATGAAATGGGTTCTTTCTTTTCCAAAAATCACTTTCGATTCTCTTAAAGGAACTGAGGTGTCAATCGAAACCATAAGTGTTAGTTCTGAAATGAAAAGAGATTATGACTTGAGATCTCTTATTAGATTTTCGAAGTGGGTTGGTTAGCAAATATTGCCTTATGTTTCAGGGAATCGCAGATGTGGACGTCACTTTGAGATCTCAGAGTCGTACAAAAGTCCTCTTCCACTTTCGACGGACAGAGAAGTATCAGTTGTGTGTTTCCTTTTTACATGTGATGATTTCATGTACGTAGTACTACCGTTCATTAATGTCCAGCCAGGCCAGCCCATTATATCATCCATCCCTGGTGAGAATCAGTGAATTGTTGACGTCAAATATGTACCGTCGTGTACAATTTGCATGAACTGTCAACTGTCTTTGCACGACACATAATAGACTATCGATCCCTGGCTGGCTGGCTGGATGAGAAGTGAGCAGCGGAAACAGATAACTGTGGAGATCCAATCATAAAATATATGATCATGATTTCATGTCGATTATTATTGCTGGGTAATGCGTAATGTGTGTGTATAAACAATTGTGTTTCAGATATCTAACAAAAATGACAAACCATTGGGTATGCTATTAAAGAGATGGGACCGTGATGCATTTAGCTTATAGGGCAATAAGATTAGAACTATAAACCTAATAAAGTCTAGCTAACCACTTCACTTCCTATTACAAATATAGGATGTTGTTTGCACCACTACCACCACCATATTAATAAGCATATATTAATAGTGATAATAATGAATTTATTATGGAGTAATAAGCAAACACAAAATTAGCTTGTGTGTACTACTGAACCTCATCGTGTAATAAATTCAGTTTTGCTTTCTATTGCACCTTAACATAATAAATACGGTCAATATTGTAGTTGAGATACAATGACAGACACATTGCTCCATCTGATTAACTTTTTTTGATTGAAAGTGCTACGCATACACAGGATCTTTGCAAGAACTTGATATGAAATGGTGAAGTTTTCTGGATGCGCGGTGAGTCATGGCATTATGGACCAATACATATACGACACATAGGCAATATGAGTTTTTGGGCATAAAAACTGAAGATGAAAAGCATTTTATTTCTGATGAGGCGTCAACCTTGCAATGACCACATAACCAGCTTAAAACGTTTGTTTCTTTTAAGTTGACATGTCACACTAGCCAAAAAAGATAAAAATTTCTACCTCTAAAAAGAATTTCCAAAATCTTATCGAAATGCAACTTCTAGCCGTAAAACTGAAGTTTGTTGCTTTTTTCATCAGCTTAATGCCACGTCTCTAAAATGCCAGGATAGCATTGGTAATTATATTCTTGAAGTCTGTCTTTTAAATGTATCGATTTCGAGTCCACGATGTTTCATGTTTCCTAGCTCCATTTAGAGAGCTGACCGGCCTAGTACAATGAAGTGGCCGCATAGCTAGCGCTTAGCAAATTCAACTCTTTCAAGAATTTCACCTATCTTTTTCTTGGTTGAAAACTCTTCCAAGACTACAGTAGCCTACCCACTTAAGTCAACTTAATTAGACCTATGATATTAAAAACACACACAAAACATTAGTGACTAGTTTATTAAGATTAGTTATCATCCACACAGCTCAATAAACACCAAATCAAACAAATATCTTTACAAAATTATTGAATAAACAAACTTATCCACAACACTCATCATTATTGAATTAGATATTCTTTTTTCCAACTCTTTTGTTCTTACATTCAAATTCGAAGATCTTAACCAAAAGAATATTCAATTATTTAATGATTAACATTTTAAACCAAAAATTATAATCATAGTTTTATATTAATAGAGGTTTTAAATTTTGGGACGACTTTGTCTTGTGTAGGGTTTACAACGGACTAACCAACAAGAACAATGACCAGCAGCCTGCAGCAACGATCCACCGTCTATATGTTCTCAACCATCCACGTTTCAAAGATTTATACCACGTGGCATGTAATATAACTGCAGCATTATCGACCGTCCACGTTTTAGAGATTATAACACGTGGCGTATTACGTCATCAAAACGTCATAACCACCGCATTATTGGCCCCGTGATGGAACTTGGGAAGTATGAGATGTAGAAGTCATGTGAGATGAGGTGGACTCATTTAATAATTGGAATGGTCGGTACACCGTACCGAAATCCTTTCTTTCGGTGGCACGTGATGTGCTATTTTGGGGTTACCTTCGCTGGGTGGCACAAACTGGATTTGAAACACTAACTGCGCGACATGTAAGCACTACGATTACAGCGCTGCTGCTTCAACTGGAGAAAACACTGTGGGGAATCTAGTGAGCCTTCTTGAGGCACGTCGCGTTAATCCGACATGAAAGCCATCCGATTGTGGACTCCAGTTTTTACTTTCAAACTGAGGATCTCGTTACGAAAATTTTCTTGTAACTTTCTAGAGTTGGTCTTTCCATGAATGATAGTGTAACTAAACTGAGTTATGACGTTATCTATGTTTTTACGAGATTGTTCATGTGATATTTCAGTCCAGTTGATTAAACTATTGCCATATGTGTTTGAGAATTGAATTTTAGCATGCAAAGCAATAATATCATCTGTTAACTATTTAACAAACCAAATGAAAAATATGTTTCTTTGACAAACCGTCTTCATGAACGATAAGCCGAGTGGAGGGTCATGGTGGATCCTTTGAAATGTTAGGTCTCATCCGGATGTTGTGAGACTCGTTTCTACAAAAGAAGTACCATCATTTTAGTAATTTTCTCCCTAAAAACGGATGGAGTATCACATATGTGTGAATTAATGGTTTATTGTGCTATTCACGGAGACGGGGCTGTTAAGATTTTTTGATCAGATTAACGCTTTCTAACGGAATTATAGGCATGCATGAAATGGGATTCCATTAGTTCCACACAGTTTGGATTCAAGGTCCCCCACCCAAAAAAAAAAAAAAACAACGATCAAAAATAAAGGTCCCAAATAAATCCCATGCATAACTCTTCTTCTTTCTTCAATCTGTTTTTGATTTGAATTCGATCTTATATTGCCACGTACATGTATAAATAGGGTCCATGAATATCGTGTTTTCATGGTGACTGCTAATCTCAATTTATTATTATCGGTATTTGTCAATGAATAGTTTAAAAAACAACTTTTTGATGTTACAACACTTCACTCGTTCTCATTGCAATTATATCCTCGATATGCTGCTGACTGAGCTTAAAAATGGTAAAACTTATCAACCTTTCTACACCTATCATGAAGATCTATATTCCATCAGAATGATGTCAAGGGAGGTTTTTAGGTCCAATTTTGATCCGGTCATAGATATCCAAATATCAAGTTCAACACTTCCTTGTAGAAATGTCTAGTCCTAACAGGATAAGAAACAAGCATATATAAGAAGCTCAATTTCTCTATGCGCAACTTTAGTAAAACAGCAAGAAGCATGAGGTAGAGAGGTCAAGGTGTGCCAGTGGGACAAAAACCATTCTATACTAATTTAATACATTTGGCATGTTATCACGATCTTTTGGTGAAATTAGATTATAACCTACTTAACCAAGAACAAGATCAAGGGAATGAAAATGTGATTCTACACAAACTTTGGTTTTATAATACAGAGATTTTATTGAACCTACAAGTATACTTGTAAATTTGAATTACAAGTAATACTAATTCAACACTCCCCTCAACGTAGAGCAAAGATAGCACACATGTCCAGCTTGACAATAGAATCACAAAACGATGTGTTTGACACTGTCTTAGTTAACACATCTGCCAATTGCTCAGAAGAACGGCGAAATCGTACTTCAATAATTTTACGTTCTAACTTCTCATATATGAAATTTCGATCAATTTCAACATGCTTGGTTCCATCACGTTGAACAGGATTTCGTGCAATCTTAATTGCCGACCGATTATCACAAAATAAATTCATATGACACTCAATGAATAAACCAAGTTGCCCCAAGAGCTATTTAAGCCATAGTATTTGACAGATTCCTTTAACCATTGACCTATATTCATCCTTAGCACTAGACAAGGAAACAATTTTCTGTTTATTACTTCTCCAAGTAATAAGGTTACCTCCAATAAATGTGGAATAACCTGTGGTTGATATTCTTGTATCTCCCTTTCCATCCCAATCTGAGTCAGTATACCTAGAAATATCCAGATTTACATGATTTAAAAACTACGGAACCTCGTCCAGATTTGAACACGAGTTGTATCAACCAACTACATACACTAGCCTTCTACTATCATACTTCAGAGTGGAATGTAGATGAGACCGAATCAACTCTCCAAGAAATTCAGTTACAACAACTCATTACGTCTCTTGAACCTCGCAAGGTTCTACACACTTGATTCTCTTAGCTGAAGTCCTTTACATCCTAAGAGTTGCTTCAATCGCAGTGAAGACTTTTGATACCAATCTGCCTTTAGCAGATAAGTCTATGTGATTTTCGTTTAGATCGAAAGATCAAGGCGTGAAAATTTATTTGCAATAGACAAGCTAGCAAACACAAATTCAGAACTTAAGACTCCCAAAGACCTGCCTAGATTCTTAACCACCTCTCAAAAAAAATATTCAAAAGATCACTTAAGATCAATTATAAGATATCTATATTGAGGAATCACAAAGTCTGAGACGAAGAGAACTTTGTGAGTTCTATTTATCTTGCCTGTAAGAGATTACGAAAACCTGGATAATTAACTGAAAATCAAGATCAGGATACATGAACTATCAAGGTAAAAGATAGTCGGACATGGCTTCACGAATCCCCAAAATGAAGTCTCTTAGTTGTAAACCTAATTATGTTTAACAGGAAACCAAGGTTCATAGAGGACGACTTTAGATCAACTAGGACACAAAGTGACAGGGATTAAATTTCCCAGTTGAAAGGGCATCTTTATTTATGGATTTTCAAAACTGAGGGTTGCTTAGAATTCAAGCTAAGATAACTTGGGAATCAAGCAAACACTTTAGGTCTTGAAAATATAATAGAAGAATATACATTGTGGACCAGTTATGGAAATAATGACTTGTTCGGTTTGGCAAATATTCCATGTGAACAATAAGCAATATGATGTTCATAGAAACACTTGAGTTTAATCATGATGCACACACTTTAGTGTTTAATTGACAAATTAAGTCTTAGAAGTGTTTAAGAGAGTCATAACAATGCTAAACATATTTAAAAAATAAGTCTTTGAGCATCTGCTAAATTTACTATGAAAGTTGGTGAGACGGTTAGTGAACCGTAAGGCTAGTTCATGAGTCAAGGAGCTACGGTTCATGAACCTGGTTCGCAAACCCTTACTTGGCTCGAGATTCAGATGGACACAGTTTTCCAACCAGGTTTGCCAACCTTAAGCCTTTTATACCAACATTAATAAATAAGTTCACCACGGTTTGCCATCCGGGTTCGTGAACTGTTCCCGATTGACTTGCGAACAGGTACGCAAACCTTCATGTATTCCTGAAATCAGATATCTATGTTTTGCATATTTGCCAACCTACCTTGAACAGAAATATCATAAGCTCATGAAATTCTCTCTTATGATGTTTGAAACATTCTTAAATGATTAAATCAATTGTATATGCTATTTTCAATTGAGCCACAAATTAATTCTCAAAACTATAAATTGTTTCGAACTAACATTTTTAAGGACCTTTGAATATCTATGCTAGAATGTCGATATTTTTAACAAGATAAGTTTGGCTCGAAATTTCTTCTTTGTAAATCTACTAGAGGTCGTACGACATAGTCTCAATAGATATAATGGTAATATAGTGAGTAAAATAGATTGGTTCTGTCTTCACATACCTAATTCAAAAGTTCTTTTAAATGTCTTCAGGGGTGATGTCTGATGCTCAACTACCAAATTCTAACCTAGTCCGAGACTTGACTTAGTAGACTAGAAATCAAGAAATAGTTTTGATCATATAACATTGACAACAAGCTTAAGATAGAAAAACTTGTGGGTTCAACCGATCATTGCTCTAACCTGCACCTTTCTAGTAACATAGCCATAAAGATCAGTCGATATCAAAATTAACTCAAACTGATCTCTCTGGTATAATTTTTTTTTGGAATCGAAATTGTGAGAAACAAAATTAGATATATTGCTAAAAGGTAGGGTGAAAGGGAGAGATTCAGCAGTAGCGGAGGAATTAGGTATATTGTGATTTTGATTCGTCATACAGATGACGAAGATTTAACAGTAAATGATTAAGAAATTGATGAAAGACTGATCAAGAACTGGACCAAAAACAGATCAAGATTTGTAAAAAACAAATCGAATGAAGACATTGAAAAAATATTGAAAAAGGATATTATAGATTTGAATGATGTTGAGAAGATCTTGAGAAAACCATATCGAGATTTTTTTTGATTAATTTTGAGTTGGATCGTGACCGAGTGATACCATGTGAAAACTATGATAAAAAAGAAAGTTCTTGTATTGATAGAATGAAAGTATTACATACATGTTTTATACAGAGAGAGAAGAGAATGATCACATGTGACAGAAACGTGTGTGACAATAAGACTAAAGTCAACATAGCATTGACTCGATATTCTAACAGGCAAAGCACGCTTCAAATACCGATTTGCACTAAATTATCATAAAATTAGTTTTTTTTTTTTGAGATATATCACATGAATGTAGATGGATTTTATGAAAAAATTGATATTAATCTTAATATTTTCTCTTAATAATAAAATAATTACAACAAGGATTCGTACAAAGCTTTGGTTGGTAATCTAGGAACAAGCTGGGTACCAACACCCTTTCGAATAGCTACACCCAATCCATAAAAAAGAAATTTATCTACACCACTACTAGCATCATTACTAACTAAACAATTCTTCAGTATCTTAAAAAAACACAAAGTATCCTCACTAAGTTCCCCCAAAGTAGAGAAAGCTAGAACACCTAAACCATAACCGTGTGATACGCATTTGTATAAATATTTAGTACGTTTGCGTAGTACATCATTCGAAACAGCTTAGACGAGAATGAAAGCACGAATACTTTCACCTGTGAAGGGTGAGACGCCTGTGACATCCATACAAACATTTTAGCCATTCTCCCAATTATAAACAAGAATATCTGCAGGACCCAAGTCTTTATTATCATCCGACAAAAACCCAAGGGCTATTTCCTTACATGCAGGCACACCAGCTTTGTAATAGATGTCAGCGATTACATCACGTACGAGGTCATGTCGGAACTTGAGCCCCACATCTTTGGCACAATGGAGTGCGTGATCACCAAAAATATCCATAGGCCTATTACACCTTGAGCATAAGCCACCTTCGACAAACATGGGAATGCCAAGGTGGTAACAAACTACGGCTCTAAACTGTCTTGGCCCGAGGCAGTGATTTAGGCCACTAATGGGTACAACCAATAGATAATATTTGGCATGCTTAATGAGGTTACATTGCCACAGAATGGAATCTCTTGCCGACATTGAAAATTGGATGGGGATTTGCTTTTTAACTGCGTCAAAATAAGTAACTGCCAGGGAGTGCATAGAAGGGGGGCATTATCATCAACGCAATAGTTAGAAGGTAGTCCACATACCTGGATGAAGTTTTGAAGAGCCAACTAATAAGCAGATTGTTTATCTGATGAGAATAAACTACCGAGGATAACCTTTTGAACTGGAACAGTCTGACTTTGGGAGGCAAGTATTCGTCATCACTTGTGTATGTTTATATTTAATATGTGCGTGCCATATGTAAGTGATGTCACTATATACAGTAGTACCTCCATATATTGATACTCCATATATTAATAACCTCTGCATATCAATAAAAAATCATGGTCCCAATTTGGGCCAGTTATAAATAGTAATAACCTCTACATTTTAATACCAATGGTTTTTTCCAGCCCCGTCTTGAAGAATTTACCTCCATATATCAATAATCGGTATTATATTGAAGAAATATAGATTTTGCTACGCGAATTTTATCATTCATATAAGTTCTTTTCCTAACATTAGATGACATTTTGAATTCTGGAAAGAAACTAAATTGAAAATTTATCTTCTATTATACCTTATGTTTTCTGTACTTGTACAAAACATCAAAAATTCCCTAATAGGTTTACGAATTCCTAAATACATTCATGTATTTAGGTATGAACAATAAAAATGTATGTACATAATTTAATACAATTAATAAATACATTGAAGATGCACCGAACTTAAAGTTTTACATTCTTGATATGTACCACTCTAATCTCTAGCTATATTATTAATCTCCATACATTAATAATTTTGTGAATGCCCAAAACTATCAATATAGACCGGTTCTGCTGTAATGCGCATCTATGCATCAGCCATACATCCCAATTCCCAAGAGAAAAGAAAGAAATAGTGTGAGGGGGTGTTAGTTTCCCGAGCCCAATATCACAAAGTTATGGACTGGGCTTAAATTGGTTTAACAACAATATGTCAAGATTTGACAAATGAAATTACACTTGTTGGCCGCTACCACCCTACCAAGGAAGAGCATATACTTGAAGTCAAGTCGGTAAACAGAAAAGCGAATCGAGTAAATGATGTAACCAACAAAAGAATGATCATGCTGTCATGATCCACTGAGCCTGATCATATAGCACAAATTCAAAAAAAGAAAGAAAATGACAACTAAATACAAGTTTTTTTCGATGTACCAGCTTTACCTTAAAGTCATACAATTAAACCACCTAAGCCAACAAGCAACAGAACCTGTGCAACACAACACAATGGAACTTAATAAAATGACATCCAACAAGACCAACAAACATAAACCATAAACATGTACTCCATAAAAAGGGTTTTGTTATCTTGTGCAATAACGCCCAATCATTACATGGAGAAAGTGCAAAATCAATTAAAAAAATAAGAGAGATGGTCTAACTTGTATTGAAAAATGCAAAATTAACATAGATTTAGCAAACATGCATTTATTAAGAGTGAAGGTTTCAGGGACGGACCAGAAAGGATAATTTTTCTTTTAAGGCCGGGCTAGAAGCCTTGGTCGAGCAGATTTTTTATTTTTTTTTGGCTTGTGGAATGGGAAGGCTACCCGAGCTAAAGCCCCCTTTAGCCTAGTGATAGGTCCGCCCTTGGAAGGCTTGCATTCTTCAATACAAGTTACACCATCTCTTTTATTTTTTAAATTGGTTTTGCACTTTCCTCATGCAATAATTGGGCGTTATCTTATGCATGAGCGGGCTCCAAAAAAATTTAACAAGAAAGAGATAACACCAAAAGAGCACCTTAAAACAATGGGCAAGTGTCTTTTCAGCTTTTAAGGAAAGAGAGGAATCTGTACGGTGAAATGTATTTTGATTTGGGCGGCAGTGAAAATTTTACTCCAACTTGTATCACATCTGCAGTTTTGACCCCAAGTATGTTTGGACACAAATAATAAATAGAGTCTCGGGTTTTTAATTGGTTTTCCTGGACATAATTTTGTACCCTACTCATAGGTTTTGATTTGAAATCTGCAGTTTTAGATTCTTAAAATCTATGCTAATGCACAAACAATATATCAAAAGTAGGAGCTTTTAAGGATATTTTGATTTTGGGTCCCAATTTTGTGACCAATGTTATATTTAGGTCCTAAAAAATTTCAAATTAGAGTTTGGGTCCCAGGACTGCTGTTGACCAGTTTGACAGTTATAAAAACGGGTTAAAAAAGAAATGACCAATTAAAATTAAGTTTTTAATATACTTATTAACCTTGCCATGTATCTCCCGTTAGACAGGTGTACGATTGAAACTGTGTGTCAAGGGCTTAGATTAAAAACATTATCTACTAAAACCCTAAGTAATCTCTTCCCGTCGTTCCCGACGCTTTTCTTTCTTTCTCTTTTCTTCATTGGCTTTCTATTTCTTTTCTTCGTAGCGTCTCCAACTCTATCCCTTTTCTACTGATTTTCAACTTTTCTCTTCTTTTTTTTTTCCGAAAAATAAGTCTGTTTTTGTCAAAAAGGAGTGAGGAATTTCGATTGTTTAGCATCTAGAAGTGGATAGACGTGGTTTAGCAACTGGTGGTGATGAGAAGATGAGGGAAAGGTTTTTTTAAGCAATTGAAGCAAATAAAAAGAATGGTAAGAACTAGAAGGGATAGATTCATAATTAGTATTAGAAGTATTCGAATGGTTACAAAAAGAGAATAGAGTTGATGAAGAAACAATGGAATTAATGGTTTCAGTTATGTGTGGTCTGATTAAGTAATTGATGTTGGGTTTAGAAATTGATATCAGATGATAAACAAGTTGTTTTTCAACAAAATAAAGTGTTGTTGATTCATTAGTTCAGATGGATTGTCTTTGATTGAATTGGTTCGGATTTAATTGTATTGTAGTGAGATTAATTTGTATTCGGAATTTCTGAATGGGTCGTGAAAATGTAAAACTAAGAGCAAGTAATGAAGTTGGCGATGTATTTTTTGTTTTTTTTCCTTCTCTTCAATTTTATTGGTGGTGGTCCGGCGGAAGTAGAGGCGGAGGAGGTGGTGTGAAATGGTAGAAGACGATGGAGTTGTCTCACGTGTTTCACAGTAACTAACGGTGTTAAGTAATTAGCTATTAATTAAAAATAAAATTATTTTGATAACTGTCAAGACAGTCAACCACGTTCCTAGGACCCAAACTCTAACAATGAACTTTTTAGGATCCAAATGCAATTCTGTTCACAAAATTAGGAACCAAAATTAAAATATCCCCTAACTTTTATTAATTAATAATTAAGAAGAAAAACATGAAATAGGAGTAAGAGAATACATAATAGGTGCCTCCTGCTATTACAAGTGCCTCCGATTCCTAACTATATTTGTAATAATATACTATTTAGAAACACAAAAAAGCGTTTCTTATACTAATATTAGTATGTGATCATCAATCATCAAAGCTATTAGCTTGAAATTAACTGACCAACTAACTTAATTATATATTAGCTAGGTCAACATTTAGTAAATAGTATAGTAATCAAAGCCAGATAGCTCCCGCTTGCTTTAGCAATGGAACGAGAGAGCAACTGAGATGAAGAGTCATAACTTCACTAACTCCACCAACTAGCTGACCACCTATAAATACGGCAGGTACCGAAGGACTACATCCCAACCTTATTAGCGCTTTCTCGATTTCTTTTGCTACCCTGGGTTCTTCGTCGAGTTCATGAACTGATGGGTTTACTCCCAGATCATAGAAAAGGCTCTTGATAGTATGACTCATACAACATGTACTCTTGCTAAAAATCACTACAGCTCTTTGTGATGCTAATCTTGTTACTCTCTCCATGAAGTTGTTTTGAAATGTATATCTGAAGCGTCTCCTAATGCGTTTCGAAGCTTGTTATATGAAGTTTGATTTGAACGTAGATGAAGAGAAGAAGCTTGGAAATGTTTGTGATGATCGATGATGACAAGGAAGTTACAATGTTGGGTAATTTATAGATGACAAAGTAGCTAGCCAGAAGGTGCATAATGGGTGCTGCATGCAGCTGCGTTGTGAAGAACAAGTAGTGTGCCTACGTGTGTGTTTCTATGAGAGGGCCGGTGAACTGAAAAATATTCTTTTACACATTTGGGAGGGAATTTAGCCCCCAAATTAATAGTGTGGTCATGTCATTCGTTTGATAAAGATATACCTACCGTACCAGCAAAATGCTGGAAGAACTGAAGATAGCGTCGTTAATAAATTAATTTTTATTCCCCAAATAAACTTTATTGATGACTTTTGATTTTATTTTCAGAATATTGATACAGTAGTTACTACGTGTACTTGATGCAGCATCGTCGATCGACATCTAAATTTTTATGCCCCAAATAATCTACAGTAATGTGCCTCTATGGCTCTATTAGCTCTCCACAAACATTGTTAATCTGTTGCATATGCATGCTTAGCAAGCTTAAGTTATTTTTTGGGTATATAAATTCACTTTGTGAATAAGAACTAAAGGATAACTGAGTACATACAGTTTTCTTCTCCCCTAGATAGTCGATGACTACCTTTCGATCTTGTTTTTGTTCTTTGCTGTACTGTTCTAATGCTTTAGAACAAAAAAGGGTTTAAGTTTATCCAAATAGATCGGCTCGGCCTTGAATATATCATGATGCACGTACCTTTATTTCCAAAACAAGCTAGCTAGGTTCGTATGTTATATTCCTTTTGATGATCAATCTCTTGCACCAATATTTAGAGATTATTATTTACACCATATACACGAACAAATGAGATCGAAAGATGACATATTATGGTAACATCTTAAAATGATTAATGAACAATGGCAACACCTATATATTAAAACTGCATTGTCGATCCCATGATTTCGAAAACGATGTACGTTAGTGAAGTTAGATGGATAGAAAATAGATAACTTTTGATGAGAAAGGTCTCGAACTTTCGCTCTCATTGGTATCATCAGCAGTTGATCATATGGAATCTTACGAGCCAAGGCAACGGGGGTCCTTTATATTTTCTTTCTTTGAGGATATATACTATGTGAAGAAGTGTTTTTTTTCCTTCTTTGAAGCAAATGTGAAGAAGATGATACCACGTAGTCTACGCGTTAACTTTATAAGATATCCACGTAGAGTTGCTGGCCAAAAACGAAAAGAGAATGAGCAGAAGGGAAATAGTGAGAAAATTAAACGACCCAAACAAAAGTGAAGGGTCGGATTTTCAATGCATCAAAAGTATCATGATCATATCAGCTATGGGAGATATCTTTCCTAGTAAGTATACGTACACCTTTAAGTACTTCTTGCATCGACATCATGTTTTCTTTCACTCATCAACTCTGCACATAGACATACACATCATATATATTCGCTAATAAATTTTTGCTACTTATGATACTCTTTGTCTCAAGCAATTTGTGTTCCTGGCTATTCGCACTGCCCAGACTGTTAATCCAGCTTAATGACCTCTTAGGCAAGATGAACATATCTACTACTATCTTGTTTCTTATGAATAGTTCAATTTCTTCGACTGTGATTTCTTGTGTCTCTAGTTTTTCTTTTTAAAAACAACTTTCGGATACCTTTGAGTGAAGGATTTAGATCTTCAACCTCTACACATGTTTTTCAACTTTCTTAAAAAACTTCAAAAACACAAATTTGGTACGCATTTATTGGTTTTTCCATTATGGTCAATGAAGAACCGCCCGTCTCTTGTCCAACCGCGCGGTTAAAAGAAATCCCCAGAGGATTTACCGCAGCCAGGCGTCCCAACAAAATCCGTTGGCGGTTCCTTACAAACCGCGCGTCTTTTGTCTGCCAACCAACGGAAAATTCTGGATTTAATCATCCAACGACTCTAATTATTTTCTCTATAAATTCAGTTCATATCAAATCCAAATTCACACCTTCTACACCTCAACGTCCCTCAATCTCATACCATCTCAATACTCATTTTCCTTAATTTCAGGCACACCTACACAATCTATCATCAAATTCCTAAAATTCCTTTCTATAAAAAAAAAATATGGCAACCCCCTCGCAAGAATCACAACAACAAACGCAACAAAGATCTGGTAGAGTTCGTGGAGTCCAATTTCAACAAAATCACCGTATGGTCCAATTTCACATGATTTTCAGAATGGTGCATCTGTTTCCTCACCGGAAGATAATGCATCTCCATGTGCTGGATCACCAAGGAATTGAAAATGGAACGGGCTTGACAAGTTATGTGGGCTTGAGTTTTTTTCGAAATCGGGCTTACAAATCTACAGTTTAGACATGCTCTTTAAATTTGAACGATTTTCTGGGCACCACTCTTTTTTTTTTTGGAGGGGAGGGGACCATCATTTTATTTTTGGTAAGTTATTTGAAGTAATTCGAGGACACCCCTTATCCATATATTTATATTAATACCAAAATTACACTTCCTAATTAAGTTAGTGTAATGATTAGTTAGTTTAATGGTTAATTAGTGATTATGTGTGATTAGTGAGGTTAAATAAGTTGGTTTTTAGTAGAAGAATTATTGGAAGAGAAGAAGAAGAAGAAGATTGTCTTGGAAAAAAAGAAAACTTTTTTGAGACGGGTGAATATTGCTTGACTTGGCCAACCGAATGATGTTTTGGGTACTTAGATAAACTTAAAAGTAAGTAAATGTTGCTTGATTTGGCCAAAACTTTTGAAATGTTGAAAATCTTTTAAATAAATTTTGCTAGGTCAACCAAATTCGGCTACAATTTTTGAAGAACAGGAAGGCGAACTCACCTGCTGGTGTAGTTCGGTTAGTGTATCTTCAAACACAGGTAGCCGAACCCACCTTTAACGGAGTTTTGCAAAGTTCGGCTATCCATATTCCAGGATAGGTAACCTAACCTTTAGGATGGGGTTTACATAGTACTGTTCGGTTTATTTGATTCCATAGGTTTCATAGCCGAACTTTTGGTAGAAATATGCGAAAAACACAAGTAGTAAGTTCGGCATGATCGCAAAGTTTATAAAACGTTGCCGAACTCTTCGTTCGGTTAGAAGAATTTTTTTTTTACTTAACCGAACTCATTATCTAGGTTTTCAGAGTAAAGTTCGGTTAAGATTTTTTTTTTTTGTGATTTAACCGAACTCAACATTTGGCTACACAGAGAAGAGTTAGGTTTTGAATATTTTTTTTGCGACTCAACCGAACTCAGGGTTTCTTAGCCGAAGTGTTCTTCGTGTTCTTCATCTATAAAAGTTCGGTTGTAAAACTAGGTTTTTTTTCAAAATTATCCTAACAGAACTTACTACTGTAACTTCCATTTTCAACCTATTCAACCTATTTTGATGACTACTACGCAAAATTTTCAATCAAAAATGAATTATAAGTAATGGGTTTGTGGAAAAATACTTATGGACGGGTTTGTTTACAAAAGATTGATTAATCGACGATAAAAATTCAATGAATCGACGACGATGAGAATTTGATGATTTTGATTAGATTTGTATATGATCAGGTTTAGATGATCATAAATTGACAAAGAAGAAGAAGAAAAATTGTAGCATAGAGGAAGAAGAAGTTGTAGATTAGTTATAATTTTAATTAGGTTAAAGGGTAAACTAGTCATCTCCACCTTTTTTTAGGACACCCCTTATAATTATAGGGCAGGTGGCCTAATCAAATCATGGTCCCTCCAAAAAAACAATGGTTCCCAAAAAATCGTTCTTAAATTTAGATCAGTAAAAAGTAAGAAATTTTGGCTTTGGGGTAAAGAGTGGGGTAAGCCCGGCCCTGGTTTTCTTTTTTCCTGATTTTTCTTTTTTAAATAAATGGAGTATTTTGTATTGCAAATTTACTCTTGATCAGTTTGGTATTCAAATCCCAAAGTGATAAGGATGTACAATTAATATTTTGCTTAATATGGGCTTAGTTCATATGAGATTAATTCTTTTTGCTTAAGTATAAATCTATCTGGTTTTTTTTTATCAAAATAATTTTGTATTTTCATCATATGAAAAATTTACTTGGAAAAAATAGCAACTAATAGAATGGCGGTGAAAAAGATACGATTACGGTAAAACTCAGTGGATTTGCATTGATAAGTTAAAAATTCTTCTTTTACTGTTACAAATAAGATGATGAAAGGTGAAAAGTAAGGGCTAAAACATAAGAATAATTAAATACTTGATAAAAACATAATTACAAAATAAAATTAGTTATCAATATAGTTACATCGACGTAGCGGGTAAGCGCGCAACAAGCTGCGCCACAAGCCCTTTTTGAATTGCAAATCCTATTCTTTTAAAAACAAACTCTCTCGAGACGGGAGTCATGACATTACTGTGCATGACTTTCTGGACTCTCTTGAGAAGTCTAACCGCCTCAGGAGCCAAAAAACCAAATGTGTCAAAAGCGAAGGGAATAAAGGCATGTCCATTATCAGGACATGCTTTCTCGTGTTTCACTATCTTACCCGAGGTAGCCCTTAATGCTGTTTGTCCCACTGTAAATGAGCCATGTCCAGTACCTACTAAAGGGTAAACCCTAGTGAGGTCAACACATGCATTTTTCCCATTTTCCCACCTAAATATATATAAGAACATCGGTTGGCCTGAGTGTTGATCTCCTTTCGATCGAGTGGATCTGTCAAAAAGTTGACAGCCGCTTCTTTCTTTGCTGAAATACCGGCTCTCCATAATGCATCATACAAAGTATCCCTCACATGATCATGTAAAACAGGGGTCTACCTTGCAATGAACTGCGTGTTCCCCGTAGGTATTCAGACACGTTGTGAAACAAGCAGGACAACGTGTATCCGAATGGTATAAGGGGATCATCAATCTATATTTAAGGATGGCACGGTACTCTAAGGGAGACATCTTCTGTCCAAGAAGGCCTTCAATCGGAATAGCGAGGAGGAAATCCTGGGCATGCAGTGCCTGTACGTAGGCAACCGAAAAATGCTTTTTGTCTGTCCGACAACTCATAAACTTTATCTATGTATTTAACTACTTTATCAAAAAGAGCAGTTGCCTAAGTACTTTGGGCTTTAGTTGGGGCGATGTCTTTACTGGTAAAGCTGTTAAAGTCAAAATCAGGGAGAGTTACTTGTAACGTCGTCAGAGCCTTGTGAAAATTATCATCCATGCCTTCTACCCCCACTTCTTAATATATGATCATGTAACCCTCAGGTTTGGACATGTGATGCTAGAAAGGAATATTGGGATGCCTCACTAGTAGTATACAAGC
This sequence comes from Papaver atlanticum, assembly GCA_023531105.1. Taxonomy (NCBI): domain Eukaryota; kingdom Viridiplantae; phylum Streptophyta; class Magnoliopsida; order Ranunculales; family Papaveraceae; genus Papaver; species Papaver atlanticum. The sequence continues at coordinate 6,238,356 of JAJJMB010012638.1, read as the reverse complement.
CAAGTCCTCCATATCTAATTGGAAGGGTGGATAACCTCCATTGTAGCTCTCCAGAAAACTGGCCCCAACAAACCACTATGCACTTTATCATTTCTCTCAAACCTTTATCAAAAATATCTACTACTTCCATAATGTATTCTGGCTGGTATATATGAATTCCAAATAACAGTTTGGAAATACCCATGCATGCACTTAAAAGTAATAGTTCACTCTGAGGATCATGGAGCTTGGATAGAACCTACATCAGTTCCACTGCCTTTTCTGCTCTCTTAATGGAAAGTCCCTTCACAACCCCTTCATCTAGACTGACTGCGCCTCCCAATAGTTTAACCCCATTATTTGGTTTTGAAAATTCAGCCAGAAATAACTTATCGCTTAGCTTTCGTCCATCACAAGAGGGCCAAAAAAAATATTGTTTACTTAATATTCAATATATAAGCCTTAAAGCGGGCCCTTCCGTATGGACGAATGTAAGAGCCTTCGCCACTTCAGCAGTGTCACCAATAATAATATCATTGTCAAGGTACCAAGCCCCCAACAAAAATTATAAATGAACGATAATGTATATCGTTCATTTATCTTTGTTACAAGTTGATGAAGTACCAAGGAAAATAATAATGGTCCTAAAGGGTCACCTTGCTGCACCACCTGTAGATGAATAAATATGATAGTTTCCCACATACAGTTTTGCAGCCTGGCCATATAGGTATTCTACCCACGACAATATGGATGGGCAGAGCTTGCACACCACATGAAGCATAGCTGTTCGGTCGACTAGGTTGAAAGCATTTGTGAAGTATACAGTTAACATAGTGAGGCTATTATCCCTGTGGTGTTTACTAACGAACCTGTTCACAGCATGAAGGATTTCTCCCACGCCTCCAAAGACACCTACCCCAAACTGAAAGTCCTGTAAGTATGCTGCCATGTCCTTGCCTACTCCTTTCATAGCTACTTTTGACACAAGAAGACAACAAATCGTCCCAACAACAATTGGGAGGATGCTTTTGGCCGACTTAAAAAGAGGTGCTAAAGGAGCTGACGTGATGAACTCTACAAGGTTAAGTGGGCATCTCCCACCAAGCCACAAGTTAACAACCATTGTTATTTCCGCGACTAAATCAACAGCAACAGTTGAGCTATCCAAAAGATGTTGTGCTCGAAGACCATCTCTTCCACGCGACGTACCTTTAGGGAACAATTTAATGCAGCTTAGAATAGTCCCCTCTTATGCTACCAAAGGTGCCTCATGATATGGGATAGTTGGTTTCCGTGGAGGGGGCATGTTTGGATGTTTATCCTCAAGTGGTTTCCTTGTATTTGCAATGTTTGGTCCGGCCCCTGATGAACTAATGGCCTTAACCGCAACTATGAAGTGCCCATATGCAACTTTGTGCAAACAAGTTGTCACATTGGTACCTAATCTTCCTACCTTCTCTGTATCATCATCATTCTCAGAACACAATGTCCTCGGTACCTTCTATACCTCCCTTACAAGCCTTTGTATCCCACCAGATTTCCCCCAAGTTGCTAGAGCTATAAGGATTTGTTTTTGCCGAATTGCTTTACGATTCCCGAACTTGCATTCAGCTCTATTTTTTGGACGAAAAACCCTCAACGTACAACGAGGGGGCAACAACAGTTTAACCCAATGCGTAACGCACTTAGGTTCCCTGCTACTTTCTGAATTACGGTAAAATAGGTACTAAGTATTTAATTTTTAATTAGTACGGTAAAATAGGTACTAAGTATTTAACATTTAAATAACCGGCTACCAAGGATTAGGGACGAACCTATGAAAAGACGAACATGGATTTTAGTCCGATCGCCTTCCCGGTCCACAAGCCTAATATTTTATTTTTTTAGTGAAATATTGGGCGTGTTAGTTGTGGTTTGAAAAAAAAAAGTTCATCCTTCCAAAGCCCATCCATGCCAAGATAACATTTTGTACCAATACAAGTAATCTTTTTGTTTTAAGGAAGGATTTCTGACATATTTGTAACATGTGTACAAAATTGATGTTTCTTTCTATCCATCCATTAGAAAAATGCTACCTAAAAATCATCAAAAATATACTCCCTCCGTCCAGGTTATATAGGTGGAGAAACCAAATCTCTTAGATTAAGAAAATTATATGAATTTTATAAATATCAATTCTTTGGCATGTTTTACCCCTTACTTTTGATGAAAACTAGAAGTATTAAATTGACTGTAGCGTAATAATACTATCATAATAAGGGGCATATTTGGAAAAAAATTCTAGGAACTAGAACTATGCCTATATAGATGGACGACCAAAAACTAGTTCTCTGCCTATATAATTTGGACGGAGGGAGTAATATGAAGTAGAGTAGGAACCAGCTTGAAGTATAAATGTGATGTCGCACACCTAGCCCAGCCGGCTCCCAAGTCATATTTTAGCTATCTTTATTCAAGTTTAGTCATTTCATCTCATTTTGAACCCCTTTCATGCGATTTTCCCACCCATAACTCAATACCTTGCTTCGCCCCCAGCATGAAGCCATAAGAGTGTGATTGCGTAGAAAAATTTTGTATGGTAAATCACAGGTTTTGATTTGAAACAGTCTGCGTAACAACAAACAACTGCGCATAAAAACCGAATATTTTTTCAATGAGGATTTATACTCTTAGTCCAAGCATTATGGTGGAGCATTTCGCTTCTTTAGTTTAATTGTCATGGTCCTTCACTTCGCTTTAATGTGGCGATTTCCCTTCTCTTCGCTTTGCTAATGTCAAAATTTGATCATATCTGATCCATACTTAAGCTAAGGGATGGTTTGGAAAATTACTTTATGGAAACTAAGTTTGCAATATTTAACGGATATTAAGTATCCGTTTTTGGTTTTCACTATTTTACACTAATACTTCTCTTTTTTCACTTTTTTTATTTACAGTAGAACCTCTATATAAGAATAATCTTTAAAGGAATAAACTCTATATATGAATAAAATTTCCTGGTTCCAACTTGGGTTATTCTGTGTAAAAATTACCTTTATATAAAAATATTTTTACCTGGTCCCAAGGTTATTCTTATACAAAGATTCTACTGTACTAAGTTTTTTATTCCTTGTTATATCTCTTTTTTTTCTTCTTAATTATCTTTTAACTTATGATCACTTATCCAAAAAAAAAAATTGGAAAAGAAAATGGAAACTATATTTGCACATAAACTAAGCTAAGCAATGCCCCCACTCATATTGAGGTACACCTTCATGCTTATGTCGCTTAGCTTTTTTTAAGCTATATTGAAGCGAAATGCTCCATCATAATGCTTGGCCTTGTATAAAGGAAAACTTATCTCCGATGGGGTTGTGAATCCTTCTAAATATTTATTCCGTACCTAATAGGAAATAAAAGGGAAGTCAAATAAATCATCAACCGATAGGTGAAGCGCTAACCGGTCGATAAATCATTCATCGATAAAGTTTTCTTTCTTTCTATTACTAGTAAGAAGATCAAATTTACATGTATTTACATATGTTTTTCCATTATTTTAGGAATTCCCATCTTCATAATCGGTTAATAATTCACATATAGGTGAATAGTCCGCCAATGGCTTTTTCAGATATTGAACCATAAGTTGCCCCGTTGGACTATTCAGTGATCGGTTAAACAATCTTCGACAGAATGCCTATCCTTTGGCGATAAGACATGATCTTCACCTATTACTTTCCTCGTGAAACAAAAGGGCAGCCTCGTAAGATTTTAAGGAAATTCTTCTTTCCCTCGTCGGGTATGGTCTAAGAAAGGACTCCTAATTATAAATTAAAAAAACCAAGTACGTGGTGGAATTGTATAACAGACATAGCTAGTGAAGCGCAAGGTATCGCTACCCTGAAGAGCCAGTAAAGCGCAAGGATTGCGCTAAACTGTAAATTCAGTGGCCAAGTAATGAAGCTTATTTACCGACACAATAAAGCTCCATTGAGGAAGACAAGGCAGGCCAAGTTGAAAAATGCAACATGCGATGTTGGCATTGATGCATATCCATAGAATTGAGTTGGCCCAAACTCGAGGATGATGAAATAGTATAAAATAAGCCAAGAGTTGGTCTATGCATTAGTTCAAGGCTGGCCAAAGCTTGAGTAATGCAAACAAGCTAGTAATGCAAGAGTGGCATTGCTATTGTTGAGCAAATTGGCTAAGCGAAGCATATGACACATGAGTAACCAGAATGAGCTAAGGAAGTAGCGCAACAGTTATGTAATATGGAGGCGAAGTTTAGTAAAGCGCAACAGTTGTGCAATACGGAGGCCAAGTTCAGAAATGCGCAACAGTGGTGCAATATGGCTCATGTGGCGGTTATAAGTTGGTTATTGGCTTCACAAGCGTGCCAAAGGTGCGAGACAAGTTGGAAGGGTTATGAAATGAGTTTATAGCCTTAGTAGAGTGTCCACAACCGTTCAAGACAAGTGTGGCTTAAATATGCAAGACAACACAAAAGGTGGCAGTTGAAAAGCAGATTGGCGGTTATGGAAACTACCCTATGGGACACATGGATGTTCCATGCGTATGTAAGTGTTGTGCACGGTTTTTGGCTATGTAACTACTGTATATATAGTGTGAGAGACATTGTAAATCAGTAGGAGAGAGTTGGTAGAGATGTAGTCTCATGTTTGAGAGAATTAAGGCATCACCAAGAGGGTGATGGTCTGTTTAGTCAATTGGTTGGACAAAAGTTTGGAATCTTCATTTGATACAATAAAATGGGTTCATTGTGTCATATCTTATTGTGTTGCTGATTTTGTGAGTTGTTCAATTGGAATTGATGCATGGCAAACCTCTTATGCTTATGGGGGATAAAGAGTTAGAGAGAGAAAAACTTTCGTTACGTATTGCCTTAAGAGTGAAGGCAGATGCATACTTTGATGCAAGTATGCAAGGCTGAGTACTTATAGATGAAGTTGATTCATTGAACCACAGAGTATTGCCGGTCATGTCCCATAAAAATTTTAGGCGATTAAATGGACATGTGACAAATTGCCAATAGGATATTCACAAGTATTGGCTGTCCGACTTAATTGTTAACACTAATAAACAACATTTGTTTTTATCGATTCAAAAACAAATAAACAATATATAAATGTTAGAATATAGGCATCCAACTCAAAATCAATTGGCAATGAGTGGAGTGGCCCATAGAGTTATAAACCGCAGGATCTTAGATCGCCCAGACAATGTGGGACTAATAATCTCAACACGCCCCCTCACGTGTAGCCTCATTGGGTCTAACACGTGGACAATTAATCGGGTGAGGGACTAATAATCTCAACACGCCCCCTCATGTGTAGCCTCATTGGGTCTAACACGTGGACAATTAATCGGGTGACGCGGAGTGAAGGCGCGGTCAAATGACTCGTTGCAAATAGCCTACTCTGATACCATGTTAGAATATGGGCATCCAACTCAAAACCAATTGGCAATGAATGGAGTGGCCCATAGAGTTATAAACCGCAGGATCTTAAATTGCCCAGACAATGTGGGACTAATAATCTCAACAACAAAACATTAGTAAATTTTCATTTCATTAGGAACTCGATAAGAGAATACATAATGCAGAAAAGATCAGAAAAAGCAAAAGTTAGCCACTAAAAGGTGCCTCCTGCTATTCCTACTGCATCTGATTCCTAACTATTATTACCCCACTAGAAGGAGTATTAAAGTATTAATTAAGAACTCACACAAAAAGGAGTATGATCATCAATTGTCAAAGCTATTAGCTTGAAATTAACTAACCAAAAACTAACTTAATTATATAGTACTAAGGTCAAAACTTAGTAAATAAATAATTATCGATATAGTAGTAATCAAAGCCAGATAGCTCCTGCTTGCTTTAGCAATGGAACAAGAGAGCCACTGAGATGAAGAGTCATAACTTCATTAGCTCCACCAACTAGCTCACCACCGATAAATACCGCAGGTACCGAAGGACTACATCCTAACCTTATAAGTGCTTTCTCGATTTCTTTCCCGGCTCTGGGTTCTTCATCAAGCTCATGAACTGTTGGGTTTACGCCAAGATCATAGAAAAGGGTCTTGATAGTATGACTCATACAACATGTACTCTTGCTAAAGATCACTACTGCTCTTTGTGATACCAATTTTGTTACTCTCTCCATTATGAATTGAATGTTTCGAAATGTGTGATATATGGAAGTTTATTGACTACCTTGGAGGATATTCAAAGCTTGTTATGAAGAGTTAGTTGTAAGTAGAAGAAGAGAATGAAGAAGCTCGGAAATGTTTGAGTTGATTATGAGAATGAAGTTACAATGTTGGGTTATTTATAGATGATAAAGGAGCTAGCTAGAAGGTGCATGATGGGCTGCATTAATTCTTGTGAAAAAACTATTGTATGTGTGAGTGTGAGAGTGGCCGGTCATGAAATGAAGAATATTCTTTATAGATATATTTGGGTTGGAATTTAATAACCCCCAAATCAATAGTGATCATATCATTTGTTTGATAAAGATATACACTCAACTTTAACGAATTCCTACCGTACCAACGAAATGCTGAAAGAACTAGAGATAGCGCGCTGCAGCTGCTCGTCCATAGCTAAATTAGTACGCCCCCAAAATATAAACTTTTATTCATGACCTATTGATTTTTATTTTTAGAATATAAATACAGTACTACTTGTACTTGGGTTAGGAATATATGGTTTTTGTTTGATGCTTATAAATAATGTGCCCATTTATACGAAAATGCTATAAGACACGGGATCAACTTGTGGTTTACTCGCCACTTTGGACGCGGCAAAATTAGTTCTGTGACGTTTGGGAAACCTATAAATTTTCCCTGATGGGCAAATCGCCAACAACCTGATGCGCAAATCGTGAGCAAGTGATGTAACGCTATTAAGATTGCTATCCATAGCATAGCATGGTTGTCTAGAAATGCTAGTCTGTTTCATATTACATAATGCATGGTTAGTAGCATAACAAAAGTATGATAAGTGATGCTTTACGTACATAGTTCAGAGCCGATCTAATTATCATACATATCTCTCTATATATGTGATCGGCTATGGACCATATAATATTAGGGACCAGCGTATGATGAATAGCCACGATAGTGGATGACGCCAAGTACTCTCTCTAGATATCTCTTTCTCCCTTTATCTTTTCATCTTGTTTGTTCTTTGCTGTACTGTTCTGATGCTTTATTGGTATTGCAGGATTTAAGTATCTTTAGCTGAGTTGCAGAGGAAAAAGGGTTTGTGTTTATCCATTTCGGGTCGGCCTTGAATATCACGAAACACCTTTATCTAGTTCCTTTTATGGGCAGTCTGACTCTCTTGCACACTCATAGAGATTCTTTTTATTTTTTCAGTCGAAAAGCCAAATTAAACAAAGAGTCATGCTTTCGCGGCTTCGCACTCTTAACTCTTAAGTGCATAACTACACAATGAACATGTATTTCTAAACATGTATTTTTAAGCAGTCAGATGAACACGTAGGACTCATAAATTTAGTGTTTACATATATAAGACCGAAGAGATCGAAATTGTGGCACATTATGGTACAAATGAAAATGATGTATGAACAACACAAAATCGCAGCACCTATTGTGGATTATTACATGATACTGAAACAATGTACGTAGTAAACTAGTAAAGTTAGATGGATAGACCATCAGATAACTTTTGATGAGATCATGAGAAAGGTCTGGAACTTTCGTTCTCATTGATCATATGGAATCTTATGAGGCAACTGGGGTCCTTTATAAGTTCTTTCTTTGAGAATACCACGTGAAGAAGATGATACCACGTAGTCGACGCGTTAGCTTTCTAAGATATACACGTAGAGATTATAGCCATTAAAAATAAAGGAAATGAGAATGAGCAGAAGGGAAGGGAATATAAGTAATGTGAAAATTAAACGACGTCCCAAACAAAAGTGAAGGGTTGGATTTTAATGGGTTTATTTCTCTTTATAGCAGGGGACGGCAACTTCTGTATGGAAAGTATCATGATCATAATCTTATCATAGCATATCAGCTGTGGGAGATGTGTGGATCACATCTCGCTAGTAACTCATTCCTAGTAAGTACGTGTACGTACACCTTTAAGTACTTGTCGCATCGACATCATGTTTTTTTTTTTCACTCATCAACTTTGCATCTGCATATATACATATATAGTCGCTAATAAATGTATGTTACTTGTGATACTCCTTGTCTCAAACAATTAGTATTCCTGGCTATGCGCTGCCCCAAACTGTTAATTTCCAGCTTACAGCATGTTTGTTTTCTCCTCTATATAGTTAGAGGGTTCTACATAGAGGTTTACCTCTATATGAATACCACTACCTAGAGCCTTCTAAATTTATGTTTGTTTAACCACTATCTAATAACTCTATATTTAAATTTAAATTTGTACATTTCACATTTTACCCTTGTACAATTTAAAACATTCCAAGATTCATTCCAAATCAACATTTTCAAAAATTCAAAAATGTTTTCAACAATTCAAACCGTTACACGGATAAAGTGAAATACAAACTAATAAAAGAGCAAACCAAAACCCCCATTCATCCTTCACCTGCACTTCCTCTCTCGAAATTCCAAGATTCACAACCCACCACCATTACTAGCCCATTCTCACCACTTCATGACCACCTTGACATCATTACCAACTCTACTCACCAGTACCAGTAAAGATCTCATACCACAACTAGTCCATAACTTGAACACAACCACAGTAGCATTTTATACCCCAAGAAGTAGATCTAATTCATTTGCAACCTGATCACGTAATTGATGCATATAAGTCTGATCTTGTGGTCTAAATACATGTTGCGTAGCTGATGTTGCACTTCCACTATTCATTTCAATGTTGTTGTTCACTTCCAACCCGACATCTTCAAACCGCCGAAATAATTCATTATTCAACCTAATGCGTCTAAGGAAATTATGTATAGCCATGGTTGCAACAACTACATACTTTTGGGTTGTAAAACTGAACCTGCGCATTTTGTCCAAAATAGGAATTCTTGCCTTCAAAACACCGAAAGCTCTTTCAATCACATTCCTAAGTTGTGAGTGTGCCTGATTGAATTTTTCCTTCTTCATTCGAGGGAGGCCACCACGTCGAAAATCTCGTAACCACTATCTTGTGTTTCGGTAAGGAGTCATAAAACCCTTCGTATGCGTATATGCTGCATCGCCTAAGTAATACTTGTCTGCAAAATAACAGCAGATAACAAGACCATATTCAATAAAGTTAACAGAACCTGACCATCTAATCACACAGCCACTACACCCTTGAATTCAAAAAAGATAACTGATGTAACAACAATGGTATACACCGCTCTAGCAGGAAAGAGTAAAAAAACAAATACAGAGATACAGAGATAAGAAAAATATACAAAGTTCATAGCAATTACCTGGCGGTGGCATTGGAAAATTGAAGGCTGGATTATGGACAAATTCACTTAGTATCCTTGAATCATGTGCAACACCTTCCCATCCGCTAACTACATAAATGAATTTCATGTCGAAATCACATATTGCCAACATATTTTGATAACACTCACCCCCGCCTCTTCCTCGGAAAGAAGTTTTCCTTTCTAGTGGAACAACTGCATGAATACCCTTCCTTCCCTACCTCTTCGATACTCAAGTCGATAAATCTCTTAGAAAGGCCATCAATAGTTGTGAATATATATGCACCCCCTCTCCTTTTAGAACCCTCAGCTTTATCCATATCTTCATTGTATAGAAACATAGAGGGTAATTCAGGATAATTTGTTTGCAAGGGAACTCATCAAGCAATAAAGCAGAGATACAGACCAGATACACTATCACATATACATCAAGAAATCAAGCAATAAGTTCACTAGCTAAACATACAAATGGGGACCAGCTGCGTTAGAACTAAAAGTAAGTTATATGGCATAAATTTTACCTTCCTACATACAAACGGGGTCCCAAGCTAAACATGTTACCAGATGATTATATGCATATACTTTTATTATTTATCACTACAGAACGAACCAAATGATGAAGTTTGTCTTTTTAATATTTTATTTTCCCTTGTTCATAAGTGGCAGTGTACATATATAAAGAGAGACAAACTGATGGATCTTTGTTGAGCACACAGTGAACTTATCCGGACGTGTTCAGTACCAACACAAACAAACAGTACTGACTAGCTAGTTCTCGAAACTGTTTGCTCACATTAAACTGAGTTTATATTAAGGATTATAAATATAACCAGCTATACATTGTGAACAGTAAGCAGTGAGCAAGTCATTGATACTACCAGACCATGCTACCAGTTTGAGGATCTAAGCATTTTGTACCCTTTTATATCTTGTGAATACAGTATACACCTTACTTTTAAGCTCAAGTTTGTTTGATTACAAGGATTTAAGCCAAGGACAACCAAACTGAACAAGAGCTAGTGTTAACTCATTGATGGTCCCCTAGGTGCCTTACAGAGTTTCTAAAAAACAACTCTGAGGTTGGTCGAGTTAAAATGACCTGACAACAAGGACAAGGGGTGTGTTTCCCCTGAGTTCACTAAATAAAAATAAAATCTTATGTGCAAATGAAAAGACGCACAACTCAGAAAAAGAAATCACCTACAGGCTACAAGGATACATGAAATGAGAAAGGTTCTAAGATGAAATTATCTATTGTACCTAGTTTACTAAGGAATTCTGGTCCCAATTAAACGAGCTCATCCTTACTCATCATAACGGTGTTCGACCACATACCTGAAATGGTTTTAGAAACTGAATATATAATAAGATTCGAAGAAATTAGAATTGGTAACCTACGAAACTTGCAAGTGAGATTGTTAGATTAGTATACATACAACTTGGGAAAAAACAAATCCATATATTCTAATCAAATTCAAAATGTGTAGCGACTGAAAATTTCACAATAATAACCAATTCTAGGTCTCATAAGTTAACAGGAACTGAAAACATTAGTATGGTGATTCCCCTGAGTTCATAAATGAGTATTTCATGAATCTCATTAAAAAATAACAATTTAGGACACTTGTTTTAGCACTAAGTGAGCTTACAGTTACTTATACTTATTGGCTACGTTTAAAGACTATGGAAAAGTACATTCAACTCAGAGCTGCAAACTCCGTTTAATCATTCACATAATTTACATATTATATTTCTATGAAACTATTGATTGTGTGAACTTTCATCAAACAACTTATATGCAATACCAAAAGCTTGAATAGAAACCAGCTCTTCAAGAAGAAATTCATTGCATACCTCAATAGAAGTAAGGTTTCAACTCAGCTGCCTCCCCGTCAGTTGAATAGAAACAATTAAATGAATTCCTGCATAAACATGGTGAAAAATCTCAAGATCTGATTTCTCTCACACAGTACCAAGCAAAACCTTAACAATATGGTGAATCAAAATTTGACCCACACAATAAGAACACCAGATCTGATTTCTCCCAAGTTTCAATTATAGAAATAAAAAAAATTTAACAACATGCAAGATCCAGAAATCTAGAAACAAACGCCTTACCGAGATTTACCAAACTATAGATCTTCACAAATTTGATGATATTTAACAGATCCAGAGACGAAATCTTAAAACAGAACCAATATTCTTCATGAATCGAAGTTCCAGAGAGAAAATCTCTCCATGGGTTCAGAGAGAAATGAAAGCCAGCGGAGAGAAAAAAAGAAAAGAAAATCTGAGAACGATTTTAGATTTTGTTTTGGTGGTGGATAAAAACTGTCAAAATAAGATTTGTTGGAGGGTCATATGGACATTTCACAAGAAAATAGAGGTGTAGCTGAAAGATAGCAGCTGAGAGGTGCTATCTGATTTCCTCTATCTAATAGAGGTTTAGCCTCTATATTGATAGAGGTAGTGGAAAAAACAAACACCTAAAATAGTGGGGCCCACCTCCACATAAAGGTAGATAGTGCTTTGCCTCTACATAGAGGAGAAAACAAACATGTTGTTAGTCTCTTAGGCAAGATGGAGATATTATGTACTATCTTGTTTCTTCTGAATAGTTCTATTTCTTCGACTATGATCTCTTATGTCTCTGGTTTTTCTTATTCCAAAGAACTTTCGGTAACTTTGAGTGAAGCATTTGGATATCAACCTCTACACATGTTTTTCAACATCGAACAAAACTTCAAAATCTTAAATTTGGTACGTATTGTAGAGGGAAAATATCGTACAAGGAAAAATATACAACCTCACCCTAGACGAAACAATCTCAAGCACGACAGATAGAAACAACTTCTGAAAAGTAAATCAATAAGACAAACATAGTCCCAGCATGTGAGTCTTGGTTGTCTTCTACTATGATAACTATCTATATAAAGACTAAAAAGACAATGAAAGAGAGGGATGGAAATTATAATTATTCTCTTCTTCTCTTTTATCCTCCATCACCACTTAGATCTAGAGCTCCACAAAAACTCTTTAATGGAGTCTCTCTTGTAACACAAACTCATTATAGTGAAGAACCATGGATGTAGATCTCATTAATGATCGAACCATGTAAAAAATCTTGCGTCTCATTTACATTTTTAGCACTTTTATCTATATTTGTATGTGAAATATGTTTGGATCAAGAAATTGTTATATGGGTTTGAAGAATGAAATGAGTTTAGATCTACAAATAGAGGTATGGGTGTGGCTATCGTTTTTTCGGTAGTTACATTTTGGCGCTAGAAATATGGAGGAGTAAAGGATTTATCCTTCCTGTAACTTGTTGGTTCAAGAAAATTAAAAGAAGTTAGCTACTGTTGAAGTTGGATTTCACGAGATCTTAAAGCTTCAAGAGAAAAAATAAACGTTTCATGGAGGAAATTATACTTTCAGGAAAAAAACATCATCAACAGTTCAAATAAATGAAAAGGGAAACAGATAAAATTTCCTTCTTCGGTCAACTTTGAGGCAATTCAGGCGAAGTAAGGTTGAAAACTTGATGATGAAGGGCGAAAACAAGTGCAAATAATTCAGTGTTATATTTTATTTTGCAAGTTAGAGACAGAACAGCTGGTTAAGAGTGGTGAATCCGAGCAGCAGGTCCCAGGGTCGAATCTCCCTTTCGCCAAATATTTTTCTTGAATTGCCAAGGGCGAATACAAGAATAAGCATCAAACGTTACGTTTTCTTTCGCATAAAGGAGCTTGCACAATTGGTCATAAGTTTAGAGTGCGAGTTGAACATCGCGCGATCGAGTCTCTCTCCTTTCCGATGTATTTTTTACATATTATTCTTCGCAGATATAAGAGCATATTAATCGCATAGGAATTCTACCTCACAAGCGGACGATAACTATCTTAATCAAGGGCGATATCTATCGCAAAGGAAGACCAGTTCGCCCAAGCCCACTACTTCATCGCACTCAAATTCATTTTATCTCACCAAGCCCATTACAGCTTCAACTTAATCGAACGACAACTTCATGCGATATACTTCTTGCTCGATATTAGCATCAGCAACAAACCACAAAAAAGCTAAGTACCACTTTCCTTGAATATTTATTTTACTTACGAACATTTTCAATCGCATAACATTTTCGAGAAAAATATTTTCACCAACATTTTCAATCGCATAAAATTAATGATACAATGCGATACAATTACAAAGATCCGATAAAAAATCTCGCATACTTCAATTACGAATATTTCTATTGAATATTTGCTTTTCTTCAAATGATATGGTATTTCACATGGAAAGTTGTAGAAGGAAATAAGACCCTCCCCCAACGAGCGCAATAAGACCTTAAGTCACCGTTCAAAAAGAACAATTAGGATCATTTCCATGGGAGGTATCTATCAAAGGAGACGAAACAAGTCATACAACAGAACCAAACAAACAAAACGATTTGAACTTTCACAAAAGTAAAACTTTTCTACCTTTTAAATGTTGAATACTAATTTAAATTCTTATTTGCATTGCAGCACAACATGAGGCAAAGTACAAGGAGTAGTAGTTTCATATGTTTTGTTCGCGATACTTCTTATTGGCACGATACTTCTTATTATACTTCTCATGCGATACTTCTTATTTATACTTCTCGCACGATACTTCAGACTTGATACTTCTTCAAGGATACTTCGTACTTCGCATATACATCATACTTCATACTTCACACGACAAATCTTTGGAATTTCGCAAAGGAATAGAGGAAAGTATATACTTTTAAATCAAAAGGTATTCTTTCGCGTAATTCCTTCAACAACAAAAATCAAAGGCTACACCAACATCACGTATCTTTCTCCAAGGACTACATCAAAACGGATTTTTCCTTAAAGATTGCTCTTCAAACAATATTCAAAAAAAAAAAGAGGCAAAATGTAGGTGGGAAATATCGCACAAGGCAAAAGATACAACCTCGCCCTAGACGAAACAATCTCAAGCACAACAAATAGAGACAACTTCTGAAAAGTAAATCAATAAGACAACAGAGTCCCAGCATGTGAGTCTTGGTTGTCTTCTACTATGATAACTATCTATATAAACACTAAAAAGACAATGAAAGAGGGGGCTAGATATTATTATTCTCTTCTTCTCTTTTCTTCTCCATAACTAGTTAGATTTAGAGCTCCACGAAAACTCTTTAATGGATTCTCTCTTGTAACACAAACTCATTATAGGGAAGAACCATTAATGTAGATCTCATTAACGATCGAACCATGTAAAAAATCTTGTGTCTCATTTACATTTTTAGAACTTTCATCTCTATTTTTATGTGAAATATGTTTGAATCAAAAAATTGTTTTATGGGTTGAAGAATGAAATGAGTTTAGATCAATAGAGGTATGGGTGTGGCTATCGGTTTTTCGGTAGTTACATTTTGGCGCTAGAAACAGGGAGGAGTAAAGGATTTATCCTTCCTGTAACTTGTTGGTTCAAGAAAATTCAAAGAAGTTAGCTACTGTTGAAGTTGGATTTCACTAGATCTTAAAGCTTCAGGAGCAAAAATGAACGTTTCATGGAAGAAATTACACTTTCAGGAAACAAACATCATAAACACTTTAAAGAAATGAAAAGGGAAAGAGAGAAAATTTCCTTCTTCTGTAAATTTTGAGGCAATTCAGGCGAAGTAAGGTTGAAAACTTGATGATGAAGGGCGAAGACAAATGCAAATAATTCAGTGTTATATTTTCTTTCGCAAGTTAGAGGCAGAACAATTGGTTAAGAGTGGTGTATCCGAACAGTAGGTCCCAGGGTCGAATCTCCTTTTTGCCCAATATTTTTCTGTAATTGCCAAGGGCGAATACAAGAATAAGCATCAAATGTTACGTTTTCTTCCAATTTATCGCATAGGCATTCTACTACACAAGCGTGATGTTCCACAGTTGGTCAAGGGTTGACAATGGGAGAGGCAGGACATGTGTTCAAGTCTGGCTCCTTACATATGTTTAAATTGCAAGGACGATAACTATCTTAAACAAGGGAGATATCTATCGCAAAGGAAGACCAGTTAGCCCAAGCCCACTACTTCATCTCACTCAAATTCATTTTATCGCACCAAGCCCATTACAGCTTCAACTTAATCGAATGTCAACTTCATGCGATATACTTCTTGCGCGAGATTAGCATCAGCAACAAACCACAAAAAAGCTAAGTACCACTTTCCTTGAATATTTATTTTACTTAAAAATATTTTCAATCGCATAACATTTTCGCGAAAAATATTTTCACCAACATTTTCAATCGCATAAAATTATTGATACAATGCGATACAATTACAAAGATCCGAGAAAAAAATCTCGCATATATCAATTACGAATATTTCTCTTGAATATTTGCTTTGCTTGAAATTATATGGTATTTCACATTGAAAGTTGTAGAAGGCAATAAGACCCTCCCCCAACGAGCGCGATAAGACCTAAAGTCACCGTTCAAAAAGAACAATTAGGATCATTTCCATGGGAGGTATCTATAAAAATGAGGCGAAACAAGTCATACAATGGAACCAAACAAACAAAACGATTTTAACTTTCACAAAAGTAAAACTTTTCTACCTTTAAAATGTTGAATACTAATTTAAATTCTTATTTGCATTGCATCACAACATGAGGCAAAGTACAAGGATTAGTAGTTTCATATGTTTTGTTCGCGATACTTCTTATTATACTTCTCATGCGATACTTCTTATTGGCACGATACTTCTTATTATACTTCTCATGCGATACTTCTTATTTATACTTCTCGCGCGATACTTCAGACTTGATACTTCTTCAAGGATACTTCGTACTTCGCATATACATCATACTTCATACTTCACACGACAAAGCTTTGGAATTTCGCAAAGGAATAGAGGCAAGTATATACTTTTAAAGAAAAAGGTATTCTTTCGCGTAGTTCCTTCAACAAAAAGATTCAAAGTCTACACCAACACCACGTATCTCGCTCCAAGAACTACATCAAAACGGATTTTTCCTTAAAGATTGCTCTTCAAGAAATATTAAAGAAAAAAGAGGCAAAATGTAGGGGCGAAATATCGCACAAGGAAAAAGATACAACCTCGCCCTAGACGAAACAATCTACAGCACAACAGATAGAGATAACTTCTGAAAAGTAAATCAATAAGAAAACAGAGTCCCAGCATGTGAATCTTGGTTGTCTTCTACTATGATAACTATCTATATAAAGACTAAAAAGACAATGAAAGAGAGGGCTAGACATTATTATTCTCTTCTTCTCTTTTCTCCTCCATTACCACTTAGATTTAGATCTCCACTTAATGGAGTCTCTCTTGTAACACAAACTCATTATAGGGAAGAACCATGGAGATAGATCTCATTAACGATCGAACCATGTAAATAATCTTGTGTCTCATTTACATTTTTAGCATTTTCATCTCTATTTTTATGTGAAATATGTTTGGATCAAGAAATTTTTTTATGGGTTGAAGAATAAAATGATTTAAGATCAAAAGAGGTATGGGTGTGTCTATCGGTTTTTCGTAGTTACATTTTTGCGCTAGAAACAGGGAGGAGTAAAGGATTTATCTTTCCTTTAACTTGTTGGTTCAAGAAAATTCAAAGAAGTTAGCTACTGTTGAAGTTTGATTTCACTAGATCTTAAAGCTTCAAGAGAAAAAATGAACGGTTCATGGAAGAAATTATACTTTCAGGAAACAAACATCATCAACAGTTCAAAGAAATGAAAAGGGAAACAGATAAAATTTCCTTCTTCGGTCAACTTTGTGGCAATTCAGGCGAAGTAAGGTTGAAAACTTGATGATGAAGGGCGAAAACAAGTGCAAATAATTCAGTGTTATATTTTATTTTGAAAGTTAGAGACAGAACATCTGGTTAAGAGTGGTGAATCCGAGCAGCAGGTCCCAGGGTCGAATCTCCCTTTCGCCAAATATTTTTCTTGAATTGCCAAGGGCGAATACAAGAATAAACATCAAAAGTTACGTTTTCTTTCGCATAAAGGAGCTTGCACAATTGGTCAGAAGTTTAGAGTGCGAGTTGAACATCACGCGATCGAGTCTCTCTCCTGTCCCATGTAATTTTACATATTATTCTTCGCAGATATAAGAGCATATTAATCGCATAGGCATTCACTTCACAAGCGGACGATAACTATCTTAATCAAGGGAGATATCTATCGCAAAGGAAGACCAGTTCGCCCAAGCCCACTACTTCATCGCACTCAAATTCATTTTATCTCACCAAGCCCATTCTAGCTTCAACTTAATCGAACGACAACTTCATGCGATATACTTCTTGCTCGATATTAGCATCAGCAACAAACCACAAAAAAGCTAAGTACCACTTTCCTTGAATATTTATTTTACTTACGAACATTTTCAATCGCATAACATTTTCGATAAAAATATTTTCACCAACATTTTCAATCGCATAAAATTAATTATACAATGCGATACAATTAAAAAGATCCGATAAAAAATCTAGCATACTTCAATTACGAATATTTCTCTTGAATATTTGCTTTGCTTCAAATGATATGGTATTTCACATGGAAAGTTGTAGAAGGAAATAAGACTCTCCCCCAACGAGCACGATAAGACCTTAAGTCACCGTTCAAAAAGAACAATTAGGATCATTTCCATGGGAGGTATCTATCAAAGGAGACGAAACAAGTCATACAACAGAACCAAACAAACAAAACGATTTGAACTTTCACAAAAGTAAAAAATTTCTACCTTTTAAATGTTGAATACTAATTTAAATTCTTATTTGCATTGCAGCACAACATGAGGCAAAGTACAAGGAGTAGTAGTTTCATATGTTTTGTTCGAGATACTTCTTATTGGCACGATACTTCTTATTATACTTCTCATGCGATAATTCTTATTTATACTTCTCGCACGATACTTCATACTTGATACTTCTTCAAGGATACTTCGTACTTCGCATATACATCATACTTCATACTTCACACGACAAAGCTTTGGAATTTCGCAAAGGAATAGAGGAAAGTATATACTTTTAAAGAAAAAGGTATTCTTTCGCGTAGTTCCTTCAACAAAAAGAATCAAAGTCTGCACCAACACCACGTATCTCGCTCCAAGAACTACATCAAAACGGATTTTTCCTTAAAGATTGCTCTTCAAGCAATATTAAAGAAAAAAGAGGCAAATTTTGGGCGAAATATCGCACAAGGCAAAAGATACAACCTCACCCTAGACGAAACAATCTCAAGCACAAAATATAGAGATAACTTCTGAAAAGTAAATCAATAAGATAACAGAGTCCCAGCATGTGAGTCTTGGTTGTCTTCTACTATGATAACTATCTATATAAAGACTAAAAAGACAATGAAAGAGAGGGCTAGACATTATTATTCTCTTCTTCTCTTTTCTCCTCCATCACCACTTAGATTTAGATCTCTACTTAATGGAGTCTCTCTTGTAACACAAACTCATTATAGGGAAGAACCATGGAGATAGATCTCATTAACGATCGAACCATGTAAAAAATCTTGTGTCTCATTTACATTTTTAGCATTTTCATCTCTATTTTTATGTAAAATATGTTTTGATCAAGAAAATTTTTTATGGGTTGAAGAATGAAATGATTTTAGATCAAAAGAGGTATGGGTGTGGCTATCGGTTTTTCGTAGTTACATTTTTGCGCTATAAACAGGGAGGAGTAAAGGATTTATCTTTCCTGTAACTTGCTGGTTCAATAAAATTCAAAGAAGTTTTCTACTGTTGAAGTTGGATTTCACTAGATCTTAAAGCTTCAAGAGAAAAAATGAACGTTTCATAAAAGAAATTACACTTTCAGGAAACAAACATCATAAACACTTCAAACAAATGAAAAGGGAAAGAGAGAAAATTTCCTTCTTATGTCAACTTTGAGGCAATTCAGGCGAAGTAAGGTTGAAAACTTGATGATGAAGGGCGTAGACAAATGCAAATAATTCATTGTTATATTTTTTTCGAAAGTTAGAGGCAGAACATTTTGTTAAGAGTGGTGTATCCGAACAGTAAGTCCCAGGGTTGAATTTCCCTTTTGCCCAATATTTTTCTGGAAATTCCAAGGGCGAATACAAGAATAAGCATCAAATGTTACGTTTTCTTTCGCATAAATTTATCGCGTAGGCATTCTACTACACAAGCGTGATGTTGCACAGTTGGTCAAGGGTTGACAATGCGAGAGGCAGGACATGTGTTCAAGTCTCGCCCCTTACATATGTTTAAATTGCAAGGACGATAACTATCTTAAACAAGGGAGATATCTATCGCAAGAGAAGACCAGTTAGCCCAAGCCCACTACTTCTTCTCACTCAAATTCATTTTATCGCACCAAGCCCATTACAGCTTCAACTTAATCGAACGTCAACTTCATGCGATATACTTCTTGCGCGAGATTAGCATCAACAACAAACCACAAAAAAGCTAAGTACCACTTTCCTTGAATATTTATTTTACTTACAAACATTTTCAATCGCATAACATTTTCTCGAAAAATATTTTCACCAACATTTTCAATCGCATAAAATTATTGATACAATGCGATACAATTACACAATTACAAAGATCCGAGAAAAAAATCTCGCATATATCAATTACGAATATTTCTCTTGAATATTTACTTTGCTTCAAATGATATGGTATTTCACATGGAAAGTTGTAGAAGGAAATAAGACCCTCCCCCAACGAGCGCAATAAGACCTTAAGTCACCGTTCAAAAAGAACAATTAGGATCATTTCCATGAGAGGTATCTATCAAATGAGACGAAACAAGTCATACAACGGAACCAAACAAACAAAACGATTTGAACTTTCACAAAAGTAAAACTTTTCTACCTTTGAAATGTTGAATACTAATTTAAATTCTTATTTGCATTGCAGCACAACATGAGGCAAAGTACAAGGAGTAGTAGTTTCATATGTTTTGTTCGCGATACTTCTTATTGGCACGATACTTGTTATTATACTTCTCATGCGATACTTCTTATTTATACTTCTCGCGCGAAACTTCACTCTTGATACTTCTTATACTTCTTCAAGGATACTTCATACTTCGCATATACATCATACTTCATACTTCACACAACAAAGCTTTGGAATTTCGCAAAGGAATATAAGTAAGTATATACCTTTAAAGCAAAAGGTGGTATTCTTTCGCGTAGTTCCTTCAACAACAAAAATCAAAGTCTACACCAACACCACGTATCTCGTTCAAAGAACTACATCAAAACGGATTTTTCCTTAAAGATTGCTCTTCAAGCAATATTCAAGAAAAAAGAGGCAAAATGTAGGTGGGAAATATCGCACAAGGAAAAATATACAACCTTGCCCTAGACGAAACAATCTCAAGCACGACAGATAGAGACAACTTCTGAAAAGTAAATCAATAAGACAACAGAGTCCCAGCATGTGAGTCTTGGTTGTTTTCTACTATGATAACTATGTATATAAAGTCTAAAAAGACAATGAAAGGGAGGGCTAGACATTATTATTATTCTCTTCTTCTCTTTTATCCTCCATCATCACTTAGATCTAGAGCTCCACAAAAACTCTTTAATGGAGTCTCTCTTGTAACACAAACTCATTATATTAAAGAACCATGGATGTAGATCTCATTAACGATTGAACCATGTAAAAAATCTTGTGTCTCATTTACATTTTTAGCACTTTCATCTCTATTTTTATATGAAATATGTTTGGATCTAGAAATTGTTTTATGGGTTTGAAGAATGAAATGAGTTTAGATCTAATAGAGGTATGGGTGTGGCTATCGTATTTTCGGTAGTTACGCGTATTTCTTCTGTTACTACCTCTACCTACATCTGCCAAATTAACAAGATTCGTGATAATCCTGCAACCTGTAGCGCTACGAGCAGTACTGATAGCGTGTTGCTGGTTTCGGTCCTTCGCAACGGGAGATTTAATTGGTTAGTGATTTAATGTCATGAGCCTCCCAATGGGTGCATGTTGGAATAGCAAACTCCGATGATGAGCATAAAGAACATGACATTATTTATTGTTTTAGAGAAATATTTTATTTAAATTACGAAATTACACCAGTTTTATCCCTCTCTACCTCAAAGATGGCACTGACGGGACCATCGAGGGGTTAATGGCAGCTATAGCCCGGTTGAAAAATGTGGAAAAGTAATTTTATATATGAGTAATTTCAGAAACCTGTTTTGAGGCATACTCAAAAAATTTTAGGTATACAAGGTAATGACAAAATAGAGTCATTATGTGGTAAAATCAATAACCCCCTATCCATCATATTTTTATCACTACAATAATGCCCTTACTTCATTGGTGTTATAATAATTAAAATCTAATATTAATGATTAGTAGTTAATGTTAATGATGATTAGTAGTTAATGTCAATGATTATATAGTTTTAGTTTCAAAGATTTTTTTTTTCTTTAAGATAGTTAGGTTAGGGTTTGTTAAAGAAGAAGAAGAAGAAATTAGGTTTTTGAGATTTGCTGAACTAATAGATAATTAACGTTTGTTAATACAAATGTAAACTTCTAAACGAGGTTTAATGTCCTTTTTATAAGTTGAATATGTCAAAATATTGAATTTTTATAACCTAGATCTACTGACCAGATGAACGGTTCAGATGATAACTTGTCGGACGTACCTATGTTTCTGATAATATACCTAAGTTCGGCTGAAAAGTTATCAGCCGAACCTCTGAGTTATCAACCGAACCTAGGTATATTTTCAAAAAACAAAGGTTCGGCTGACAAGTTATCGGCCGAACTTCACTCTTTTTAGGTTCGGCTCACAAGTTATCAGTCGAACTTCACTATGTAACTGACGAATTTAGGTTCGGCTGATTCGAATAAAAAACTGAACAAACGAACTAAGTGTGTTTTTTAATAAAGTGAAGTTCGCTATCATTTTCATGTTTAATTATCAGCCGAACTGTTCTTCTGAAACATAAATGTGGGTTCTAATATACAGATCTGGAGCTAAATTTCTTTGTGCAACGCTTCACACGACTCATTTATACTTGTGGTTTTAGTCAATGATCAAAGATTTATAAATCAACAATTAATCACCGACAAAAAATAAAATCCAAACGATTTGATTAATGATCAAATTAGGTTAGGAATGAAAATGATTTTGGATTTTAGTTAGCTTAGGTTTATATTTAATTTTAGGTGAAGGGTATATAAGTAGATAATAAAATAATTAAGGGTAACTTAGTAATCCAACCACTGCTAGGACACCTCTTATAAACCCACCCTAGATAGGAAAATGGTTTTGTATGCCTTAAAACATTTGAGTATGCCTTAAAACGGGTTTCCAATTTTATTATCTTTTTTGTTTAGCCCCTTTATAGTCATTACCTTTGCATTTATATTTTTGTTCTTTTTATATTTAGTAGAAGACCTTTGTTTATTCTCTTAAACCTCTCCATGCAATATATTTTTTTTTTTTTTTTTAGGTTATGGTTTTGGGACGCTTGCCTTTACCACCTTAGGGGAGTTGGGGGATGATACTATAGACTTTTTGAAGCACTTACACAATTATATTGCCAGCCATGATGTTAATGTTAGGGTTGGGGAATTTCTTTTTCATGAGTTAGGTGTAGCAATCCAAAAAGGTGTTGGAGCTCAGCTTGTTGCTAGGCTTCCAACTAATTTCTCACCGGATGATAATCCTTCTGAGTTGTAATCCGATTGATTTCTTACAATAACCCTCTAAAAATTTTACCGTGTCCTTTGGCCGCTTAGTAATGACCCAACTTTATGTACCATCCCTACTCAATAGATGATCCTGGATCCGTCCCTGCAAGATGGAACATAGTGTATCTCCTCAAAGCAAGACTTATTCCAACTACCGAATTCATAAATAAATTATGCCACATATCGTAGTCTCTTGAAACATATGTGATTATATATATATATATATATAGGAATTAAGACTTCCTAACAATAATTGAATGTATCTGTTTATATTTAGTGTTTTTAGATCGCTGAAGTAGAGTGTCTTCAGTGATGGATTTGACAACTACTTCAGCGTCTGTTTCTACGTGAACATTATCAAGCTTCAAAGTTATCACCCATTGTAGAATATCCTTTCAAACTCAGTAAGAAGTGATATCTAGAAACCTGTTAGCGGTAGTGCATTCACTGGGAATCACCACTGCTCTAACAGCCGAATCTTAGGCCATGCTCATCGTGTCAAAGACAGCAAAAGAACAGAGTTGGCCAAAAGTACAATTCGAAACTGACTTGGAAAACCTACTTTGTTTCATAACTTCAAACGTTTGAACCTCTATGGTACATTTAGGGAATGCTCTATGGTACATTTTGGGAATGATCACGGAAATCAAGTTGAACATGAGCCAAATCCCATAATGCACCATCCAACACAACTACAGAGGAGGAAATCAAGCAGCGGACGGACCAGAAAATCTTGTTGCGGATACCATCCTGTTGGAAAACCTCTCAACATCGATATGGGACCACACAAGCTCATCTTGCATTAATCAAATTGTAGTAGATGACTCATCGGGAAAAACATACCCTTTGTAGTCGCTACTTAGTTATTACAAAAATCACATTCTAAAGCAACAACAACAAAGGGTAATAGTAACACTATTATTTTGAATATTGAGACAAACATCTATGATACCTATATGGTCTCTCATTTTTTAAACTTTTTTGGACAAGATTCTAGCAGAAGTGGAACGTGTTCGGAACCAACTCGAGTAAGATGTAAAACTTTATGATCAGGGTATTGCACAAGCCAAACAAAACTAGATAAAACTCTACTAATTCGTTCCACAATATTAGCTTCACCAGTTCAATTGTTACTCCAAGTATAAGGGATATAGCTTCAAAATTCAAATCAGCTGATCCTAGTTTCTGAGGAGTAAATGATGAAATTTAATTATAGTGTTACGAACTTAATTCAAGAGGCGACACGAATGAGAAAACTAAAAAAAAAACATAATCCCCAAATGCTCAAAAGTTAGTTTTATAGGGTCATAATGCAACATAGAAGTACGGTTGAACAACAAATGGGTGGATGCGGATTTGGTACCACCCGCATCCAATCCATCCAAATGACTGGTTTAAAAAAAAATACACGTGTCTAGTTTGTTCTTTAGCCGACGGGTTTAATATCCACGGGTGAACGGATGAAATCGAATGGGTGCGGGTGGATTTACAGATTTGGCAGAAGATTATTTGAAGCTCGTTTGATTAATTATACAGAAATGTGATGAAAAATAGAGGAAACGAGATAACAAGGAACTTAAGATTCCTAGTAGTATTACTAAAAATTCCTGGCTTGGGTTGAAAGTGGGAAGAAAAAATTTCCTATGACAGGTTTTTACTGCTTTAGTGATTAATTAATGTGAAAATGAACTAATTATCAGATTCTCTGAAGAGAGAATGAAGAGAGAATAAAATGAAGTACAGAATAAGAAGACACTTGTTTTGATTTTTTTTCTTTTGAGTTTAGCAATTCAATGTAAGCAAACGAACAAATCAAGGACAGAAGTCTTACGATATGCTTTTCTAACATTGGCCATAATAAATAACAAAGATATATTCGACGTGGGAAAGGGGATCTACCTTTTATGGTATTTTGTTCTCTACTTCAGGAATAACCAGGGTTTAGCCATCAGGGGTGATAAACATATGACTTGTAACCTAGAGGATCATGCAGGCCGTGTCCAATGGATGAGTGATGTTCCACCCGCTTCCAACCATGAAAATGACTGGTTTAAGAAATACACTCACGTCTAATCCACGCAAAAAATACGAGCCGGATATCTACCCACTAAATTCTAGGTTGGGCAGGGTGATATATACGGATATGGATGTTTTGCTCACCCCTACATGGAAGTTCTAGTCGCTTATAATTACTATATGGGTGATTAATTTGTAATGTGGTACATGGAAGTTCTAGTCGCTTATAATTACTATATGGGTGATTAATTTGTAATGTGGTATCTGAGTCCTGTCTAACACCATACTTTATTGGTACCTAATTAGAAGGCTTTATGTGGAGTTAGTTGAATGTCAAAGACTCTGTTTATTTCATTGGTGGAACTAGGAATTGGGAATGAATGGGCTTGACAAGATATCCGGGATCGATTTTTTTTTATAGATTGGGCTTATAAACCTAAAATCTAGACCTGCTCTTGGGGGTGAGCATGGACTGATATGAATCGTTTTTCACCTCCTTCACATCCAATCCAATTCATTACGAAATTCAAATTTGGCATCTGCATCCAATCCAGCATCCAATAGATGCACGGATGGACAGATTGGATGCGGATAATCCAATAGGGTTGTTTTATAATTAAAACTTATAATAGAGAAATAAAGCCAAAGAAAATGACTTTCTATAAGACCTACCCCATCATAAAATAGGAATTAGATAGCTAATAACAGTCATTTCTGGAAACAGTTCAAGTACTGTTCCAATCTTTAGGAGAACAGTTCAAGTTCATCATGGACGATTAGGAATAAAGAAGAGAAATGATTAAATACGTTAGGAGAACTATTAGCCATCAGACCATTTTTTGGCTCCGGCAAGGTAACATGTGGTTTGCAGACACACAAGCTGGACTGTAGATAATGCATTGTGTACCACTTGGTCAGCACTCTGATTCTAAGTTGTATATGAAACTAAGTTGCTACTGCACGTGAATGTGAAACGCACGATAAAACTATGCATTTGTACATACAGAAATTGTAGAGACAACACTATGTGAAAGCCAATAGAGGTCTTTGAAATAATTATCTCATCTCCTAATACATAAACATAATGCACACGGTTCTACTGAAAATAACGGGTCCGGATGTTCAACGGATTTTCATGGTCGCTTCTGGACCCAATCCGTAATCTGTTGGATTTCAAAATTCCCATTCGCATCTAGCCTACTAGCGAATGGTCCATCATCCACCGCAAAAATACGGTTGGGCCGAGTCGAATCCTTGGATTTATGGACAAATGCTCCCCCCTACCAGGCTTATTTATGGACAAATGTTCTTTTATCAAAATTAGTTAGATGGGCCATGAGTTATAACCCCAAAGGTGTCACTATCCATCCACAAAAAACCCATCAAAACAAAAGTAACACAAAACCCCAAATAACAAAAGTAACACAAAACCCCAAAGGTGTCACTATCCACCACCAATCACCACCAACCAGTAACACCATTACTAATCAACGGTGACATGACAAACAACATCACTGCCACCATCCTACCATCACCAACCAGCAACACCATTATCGCCGCTACCACTGCCATCACCAACCACCACCACCATATCCACCATCAATATATATCGGCACCACCATCTCCACCAACCAGCACCACCCATCACCATCAGCTTCATAACCATCATTGCCACCACTAACTACCACTATTAGCAACCAACACCACATCCACCAGCAAATACTAGCACTACCATCACCATAAAAAGCACCACCACCAACCAACACCACCACTAACCAGAAACACTACCACCAAAATTTGGTTTCATCATAAACTTACTGTTTCATCATTAAAATCTTTGGTTTCTTGATAAAAAATAGGCAAAACTAAGTTGAAACCAAATTTGGTTTCATCATAGAATTTGATGAAACCAATTTTGTTTGGGGTTTTTGTATCAATTTTTTAAAAATTTGGGTTTTTGTATCAATTTTGTTTAATGCGGAGTTTTAATGGATCCCAACATTTGAACGAAGTTTTTGTACACCAAATTTGGTCACCTTGGTGTTTTACTACTAGTTATGTTAGATAGATATATGGTAAAAAAAATAAAAAAAATATGGGCTTTGGGGGGAGTGGAATCCCGGATAAGCCAGGCCTTGGTTCCACACCTGGTTTGATATGGGATTATCACGTAAGATTGAATCTTATTTTAATCATTTATTTATTTGATTTCTTTCATCAAATAATTTTATGAATCGTGTGAAAATTAGTTTGGGAAAAATGGTAACTAATCACATGATGATGAAAAAGATATGATTGTAATAGTGTAAGTTAATAGTTCCTCATTTGTTGTTATAACGAAGATGCTGAAGAAGATTGAAAAGTAATTCAGATGAGACTGCTGATCATCTTTTACTACGTTGTAAAGTAGCTTTTTGAGTATGGTCGATGTTCACTCTTTCTGATCGGACTTGGTGCTTTCCTAATTAGTCTGTTTATTTTTTATCCAAGTGGTGGTCCGGTGCTTACAGGACAAGTGACTTTTGGAACATCATTTCAGTGTCGGTTACCTTGGTTTTATGGACTGAAAGAAGCTGCAAGACTTTCGAGGAAGACCATGTATATAAGACTGACACGGTCTTTGCTATAGAAGCTAAATCGTTAGTACTTGCTTGGTCTGCAACGACCGGACATAGTTATCACTTAAACTTACCGTATTCGGTTGGGATTTTATTTTGTTGTGACTTGTTTTCTTGTTGTTTTTTTATTACCTTTGGTAACATTGTTCTTTTGTAATTTTTACATTATTTCTCTTAGTAAAACTCTCTTTCAATATGAAAAAAAATCAAAAAGTACGAGCTAAATGGAAAAGTAATTAAATACTTGAAAACTTAATTAATATTAGTCTGGAGAGGTGGATTCTCTGATTGTCAACTAAGTATTTAATATTTGAATAACTGGATACAAAGGATGGAATTTTGTACTAATACAACTAATCTATTTTGTTTTAAAGAAGGTTTTTCAAGGGAATTCGAGGTTACAATAAGTTTAAGATCGAAAATAAGAGAATACAAAGTAATATGAATATACCACAAAGTACAATACCGAGAAATCCGACAAGAGAAAGAGAAAGATCACCAGAGTAAGACAAATACAAATATGAACAAGATCCGATTAAATTGGAGAAAGAATGGTTTTCTCCGAATTAAATTCCAACCATTTAGTTTGTTTTTTTTCTTTAGAAAGATGTGATCCCAAAATAGGAGTGATTTGCTCAAATCTCTTGTAAGTAGTGATGAAGCTTCCGTCGTCAAAGAAATCATTGATGAAGATTCCGTCGCCGGTTAAGTTGGTGATGAAGATTTCATCGCTAGAGACAACAAAAATGAAGATTTCGTAGTTGGAGAGCATCCCTGCTGATCTTAAAACTCAACACTATAACCAAGAACCATCATTAAAGCGAAGATAAACATCAAAAGAATAGATAAAACCACCATAATGGTGTAGAAAATAGAATACATAATAAAAACTAAGTTAAAACTACTAATTAACCTAGAAAGCAAGAAATAATAAAAAATCTGCTCAGATCCGGTCTAAAATAGACCATGAGCAGAGAACGGCGATTTCTACTTCTATTTTTAAGAGTAATTAAAAAGATGTTGGTAGTAGGAATTGAATTTTGAACCCATGACCCTTGGCTTGCTAATAAGGCTCCAACCATTGAGTTATTTGGTTGTTGTTGTGTATTTTTAATATATTATCTGTATAACACCGAAAACTTAATTTAAATCATGCTTTTATTTCAATATAATCTTAAAAATAAACTTTTGTTACAGGGCCCATGCCCATAGATGTGCGGTCTAAAAACGGATGTCTTTTGGTTTCCCCTCTCAGTGTATATATATATGTATTATATCCATGTAACCAATAGAACTCTTATCAATATAGAATCCTTCTCGTTCTCATTCCCTATCTTTTATACTACAAAATGTTATCATGCATGAAGCTACCGCAGAGCTAAATTGAATGGGTCGATTTTTTTTCTTCTTCTACATGGATGATTTACATCGACGCGGTTATGCAATTATCGTCAACCTAATGTTGGAATCGCTGGAATCAAACCAGCTAAGTTGGATCTACTTTTTTTCTTTTCCTGTTTTTGATTTTGGCAAATCCCATAATCAAATGATGTTTGTATGTGTATGTTGTGATTGATTATGTCATAATCGTTGGTTGTAATCTGTGCGGGTTCGCCTAATTTCTTCTCGTTTAGATTTTAATAACAATACATATACATCTGTGTCTTATTACATTACGAGGAAGGAGAAAGAGAATCTTCCGTTTTTGTAAACGAAGGTGGAGGTGAACGTGAAGAGTTTCTGTAAACGAAGGAGAAAGGAAAATCTCCGGTCCACCCGGTTCGATCCAGTCCACCATGGT
This sequence comes from Papaver atlanticum, assembly GCA_023531105.1. Lineage (NCBI taxonomy): Eukaryota > Viridiplantae > Streptophyta > Magnoliopsida > Ranunculales > Papaveraceae > Papaver > Papaver atlanticum. Next base: position 6,208,792 of record JAJJMB010012638.1, on the reverse strand, counting down.
TCGGTCCAGTCCACCCCGGTTCTGTTATCGCCTGGCATGTTCTATCTGTTCTGGTTCTGGGTTGTGCGCAACTAAAGGTGTTATGGTTTTGTGTATATAGAGTGGGAACCAAAGTCTGAGGTATGTAACTATAATATAATATAACGTGGGCTTGCACATTGAATATTTACTAGGCTTATCTATTTGTTTTTAGAACATGCCTAGTTTTGTTTATTTTTGTCTTAAGATAAGTCCACAACATATAAACGGTCAATTTAATTATGATTATTGATGTCGATCATTAAGAATTTTGGTCTTAATGTTATTTTGTTCTCTTGAATATGATATTGGCTATAGTTGAATGGTGTCTTTTGTTCAATTGGTTGTACCAACTCGATTCAATTGGTTGAATGCTTTTTCTTTTCTCCCCAACTTTGAAATGTTCCGTGGGATGTAATCCACTGGCTTGACTATTAAAGAATCGATAGTTTCAAAAGATACGTTGCAAATAAAATCACATGTATTCCAATTTCTGTGGAAGAACTCACAAAAGGTGATATGATTCATAAAATTTCCATTTATATTCTTTATCTATGATACTAACGAAGTAGTATATGTTGAAGTATGACAACAAGAGAACTATCTTTAGTAATCTAATCAACCTAAAGTAATTGGTTGACATGTGTAGTGAGATTCTCTTGGCATGTTGAGATAAAGAAATTTCTCAAATTAAGCTAAATGTAGCAAAATTGAAAATAGAAAGAACCCCGAAGTAATGAGGATTAGACGTACCGACTCATATAAAGCATGTGAAAAGGGACATATAAATAACGAGATAAAGATGTATCTTTCCCCCAGTAGTAAGACACCAAAGTACATGTATCAACTTAATATGAGATGAAGCTAAGATTTAAATCTAGCTCTCACCAAAGAGTTGGGAATGAATCTTCTTAACGGAATTGGTACGAGCAATGCAATGCGGGTACCATAGTAACAACCAATTTCCATGGGAAGGTCATACTTTAGATATCAACTTTAATGACAAGAAGAACTTTGCTTGACCAATTGACTGTTCATTTGAACTAGATCCAATGTCTTCGCTTATGGAATGAAAAGTACATTATTCCCATGAGACATAAATTCTCTATAGCACTTGAGATATATCCGGATGAAAAATATATCATCCCCATGAAACGTAACATATATTCACTCTAAAGTACTTGAGTTGAATCTCACTTTTGTTACTAATAAGGCCACACCACTTATTTGATATCTCAAGATTCAATGTCTAACAGATAGTTGTTTCCCTCCCACCAGCTTAAGGAATTTAAACTAGTTGTTGAACTATTTCCTTATAATGTGACTACGAGGATTGGATCATCGAGCGCAGTACTGCTCAAAATTTGTTTTCAAGATAGAACAAAGACGTCACAAAATCTCTACATATACCGAGAGATAATCACACCTTGTTAAATTCCAAAGTAACCTATGTAAATGAATATCATGTAGAACCTCATAATGATGAGAATGTAATTGATTGCATCTTTTATAGTCTCTAATATAATTGGAAGGAAATATATTTTAGAGAAACTAATGAGTCAATCTAGTGAAATGTAAATCACTATAGTATTTGGATTATTAAATCCATATTGACTCCGATGATTAAATGTTAGGAATTGACTCATACAGGCTTTGGGCATAACCATAAAGAAACATTGGTTGTGACATGATGATTGTTTTGAAAGAACTCATACAAACATCACTTTATTTGAGTGAACAAAAACGGGAAAAAGATTGACAGAATGCGAAATGACGACATATCTCTCAATAAGTGTTCTCTAAAGAACTAGATGCATAACCCCCATTCCCGTTATGCTTTTAAGTAAAAGAGCATATCACAAAGTCTTTAGTAAAACAGGATCGAGACCATCCTAAGATGCAAATTGTAAACAATCCATATTACAAAGAAAACAAGGTGACATTTAGAAAAATATCCATACAAAATGCGGACCATTAAAGTGACTTATGACTCTGGTGGATGTTTTGACATTTTGAACTAGTTATAGTTCCCAATAAGTTTTGCGTTTGGAAAACTACTAGCACATATTATACATGTAAGGGCTAACCACCCCTTGTAAATGATAGCTAGTGCACATCAAAAGGACTTGATGGTTATTGCATATTTAATTGGATCAATGCAGAGCATCCTATACCTCATGGTCTCGCAAAGGCTATCATCAAAGGTTACAGATGATGTCTAAGGCATGGTTATGCGTACAAACCTACCTTTAACTACTTGGGGGATATGCAATATTAAACATACCTTTACTTAAATTCGTTTTACAACCCAATATTAGTCAACCTTCTCTGCATACCAGTTGGTAACTGGATATAAGCCTGACATTTGTATTCTTATACATTTTTTGTTGCACTATATATGTGCCATTACGAGTCCACATCGTACTATGATGGGTCACGAAAACGATTAAGTAGTTATGTTGGATATTTACTCCCAACAATTATCCGCGTGTTAAAACCTTTGGCAGGAGATCTCTTACCGTTAGATTTGCGGGTTGTCATTTTAATGAGACAGTCTTCTCATCGTTAGGGGGAGATAAGAAAAAGTATTTTCTAAGGGAACGACAGGAATTGTCGTGGTGTGTTCCCACTGTGTCTCATATTGATTCTTGTACTTCACAAATGTAAATGTGAAGTGACAAAGAATAATCAATTTTCAGAATGTACACTGATGTCACTAAAGTGATGAGATCACAAATACCACTGCAAACCAACCTGCAAGGTTACGAATCCTCAATTAAGGATATACATCATATACTAAGGTGTTGCAACTACACTTAGTGGAAGTGTGGTTGAGGTCGTGGCTCCATAAAAGAAGATCGAGAGACCACTAGGTTCGATCAATGCTCACCTAGAAAGGAAGGAGATAAGTAAGGCACAACCGAATTTGTGTCATTAATGAAATCATCTCATTGGATTGTCTCTGACTATGTCAATGAATCAACACTGGAGGACGCTCCAAAGTTTTAAATGATTCTAGAGAATAATGAAATCATGACGGATTATGAGAATGCACATGAGTCAGTGGAAGGATCATGTGTGCACAGTGATGATATAATCCATAAATAGTTTCTCCAGAAGTAGAGCACAATGAGATCGAACCATGCTTTATTTTGATTAATTTCAAATAAATAGCATATTTGGCCTACGCAATCCAGGTAGAACTTAGTTCTTTGACAAATATACGGGTATTTGGTGTGGTAGTGCTAACCAACCTAGTGTAAAGCCTGTGGGATATATGTGGTTATTTGTCACAAAGTTTAGTGAGAAAAATGAGGTCTTAAAGTATAAAGAATGACCCTGTGGCGTGAGGTTTCTCACAAACCCCTGGATCGCATACTCTTTTGAACATCATAATGTAGTTTGTTTGGTAGTTTCCAAAGAACCTGAAACATGGTAGATGTGGTTATATATCTGGATAATTAGACTCAAAGATATTTGAAAAAATGCATGATGGCCTTTTGCTTCCCAAGTCGAATGACTCTAAACCACGGAGTGTGTTTACAGTTACACTGGAACACTCACTTATTGATCTAAACAATCAGGCAGATGTGGTATACCCGTCTAAGTGACTGTTTGATTGGGAAGGGATAAACAAGTACGGTTTTATTCCATGCGTATTAAATAAGTTCCTGATTCAGAATTATAGCTATTTATGTCGATGGTATGGACATGATAAGTACTCTTAATGGAATAAGAGATCTTACAATCTATTTAAAATCTGAATTTGAGATGAAAATCCTGGGAAATCTCGATCTTATCTATTTTTTGAACTAGATGACCGAGCTTGTGGTATATTATTCCACCAGTTTGCATATGTCTATTGTCAGGCAATTTAACAAGGATATGCATCCTGCTAGCACTCCCATGATTAGTTGAGTTTCAAATGTACATAAATGACCAATTCGTCTAAAGGAAGATGACGAAGTTGTGTCGGGAGATGAACTTTCCTTATCTAAGTATAATAGACGCATTATTGTACTTAGCATAATATACTCAACCAAATGTTACATCCTCACTGAACTTGTTAGCTAGATATAGCTCAACGCCAACACAATGTCATTGGAATGGTATAGTGAATGTAATCATGTACTTAAAAGTAACCATTGACATAAATTTGTATTATCCCTGCAAAGACATAAAAAGGAATGCTAACGAAAGTGCAATCAAAAGGTGGTTGATTATGAAAGAACAATAATCTCTTCTCCAACGAAAGTAATCAGGGGGAGATATGATAGACTATTTTCTGAGTCATTACCGATATTCAATTCGAGAAGTACATGACTAAAGGAACTGTCTGGAACAACTCTGAAAGTAATCAGGTGGAGATGCCGACATCAGGGGGAGGATCCAAGGATATGATATCGACATATTTTACTTCGAAATTGAAGCTGTGTTGTACCTTTTTTTCCCTTCGATCGAGAATAGTTTTTCCCAAAGGGTTTTGTTACTCGACAAGGTTTTTAGCAAGACAATACTAAAAACGTCAAGTATGTTGAACGTTGAGGACATAAAGATCGCATTGATATTACTGGAAATATTTGAATCAAAAAAATGAAACGCGATATTCTGTTAAACACCGTAACTTCCAAAATCAATAACATGGTCTTATAAACATTCAAGTCACTTCTGCATCAGACTAATGAAAATTGTCTGACATCAGGGGGAGCATCTAATGGTGTGTTGAACTATTTTCCTTCACCGAGGTTGCTTTTTCCCACTGGGTTTTCCTTGTCAAGGTTTTAACGAGGCAACATATTCGAGTCCAACTATTTTATAAGTTTGCTTAATATTGTACTATTTTTCTTTAGTTCAAGTTTTGTCCCTCTGGGTTTCCCTGACGAAGTTTTTTAACGAGGCAATTAACTTAGACCCGTCGATCTTTGAAGATCGTATTGCATATGATGAACTACATGTAAAGTACGAGACAACATGTAAAGTACTACATGTGAAGAGTTGTACCAAGGTTTTATCCCACTTGGTTTTTCAATGTCAAAGTTTTAGTAAGGCAATTGATTTCGTCACAAGTTATCAAGGAGAGAACGACATTTGAAGAACTACATTCAAGGAACTATATGTGAAGCACTATGTATAAAGTTTTGTTATTGAACTGCACAAGGGGGAGTGTTACAGGGCCCATGCCCATAGATGTGCGGTCCAAAACGGATGTCTTTTGGTTTCCCCTCCCAGTGTATATATATGTATTATATCCATGTAACCAATAGAACTCTGATCAATATAGAATCCTTCTCGTTCTCTTTCCCTACTAACGTAGCGGAAGCGTAATAATTTGGATCAAGGATCCAAAAGATAGTGAAAACTAGTGTGAAATCAATAGATTCACAATAGCTATAAGAAAACTAGAGAACAATAACTAAATAAAATATCTTTGATAAATCAAATAAGATAATAATGTTGAATGTGTAGGAATTCTACAATGCTAAGCCTTCTTATATAGACTTTACTATTCCTAAAAGTAATATAAATAGAAAAAGGAAATCATACTAAACTAGAAAACTTAATAAGTTCTAGAAGTTCTAGAATAGTTCTAGAGTAGGGAAATCATAATTTAAGAAGTAATAATAGAAATGGAATAAGGATTGACTTTCATGTTCAAACGGGGGTGACTTGGTCTAGATGTCCTACATCAGGCCCCCTTCTTGAAAAGAACTCGACACCGAGTTCGGTGTTGGAAGAGAAACCTCATCGCCTGGAAAATAAGGAAAAATATCCTTAACGTTGAATGTGGACGAGATATTCATATGAGCTGGGAGGTCAACAACGTAAGCATTGTCGTTGATCTTCTTGAGAATGCGATTGGGTCCAATCTTCTTGTACTTCGTCTTGTTGTAGGTACCAGTAGGAAAACGATCCTTGCTTAAGTATACCATAACTAGATCACCAACTTCATAAGACCGAAAACGACGTCGACGATCAGCATCTAGCTTATACTCGGCATTAGCAGCTTCCAAGTTTTTCTTGACCTTATCATGTAGCACTTGTAGGGACTCGATCATGTGATCAGCTGCAACATTGGAACTAGGTACTGATGGTAAAGAGACAAGATCCAATGTGTGGTTAGGAACCTTAGAATAAACGATTTGAAAAGATACATAACCTGTAGATCAATTAGGAACTAAATTGTAGGAAAATAGCTTGAGCAAGAGATAAATCCCACTGTCGTGGCTTGTCTCCAGATAAACAACGAATAAGATTCCCTAATGATCGGTTTACTACTTCAGTTTTCCCATCTGTTTGAGGATGAGCTATGCTACTAAACTGCAATTTGGTTTGGAGACGAGTCCAAAGTGTCTTCCAAAACCAACTTAAGAACTTAGTGTCTCGATCAGAAGTAATGGTCTTGGGAATTCCATGCAAACGGACTATCTCACGAAATAAAAGATTTGTTGTGGTTACGGCGTCCATAGTCTTCTTGCAAGGAATAAAGTGTGCCATTTTTAAAAAGCTAACAACCACAAAAACAGAATCATGAGCTCTTTGGGTTCTTGGTAAACCTAGGACAAAATCCATTGATATATCTTCCCAAGGAGCATCTGGAACTGGAAGAGGAATGTATAATCCTTTATTTTGTGCATGACCCTTACTTCGTTGACAAACCATACAACGTCGCACAAAATTATGGGCATCCTTTTTGAGAGAATTCCAAAAATAACGAGATTCGATTAGAGATATAGTATTTTCTCGCCCGAAATGGCCAGAAAGACCACTACTATGTAACTCCTTAATAAGGTGTTCACGAATGGAACCACCGGGAATGCATAAGCGACTACCTTTAAAAAGAAACCCATTATGTAAAACAAAATTGCACGTACCTTGTTGTGCGGAGGAACATTTCTGCCATAGTAAGGAAAAATCTGGATCGCTAGGATACAACTCTTTAAGGGAGTCAAAGGCAATCACTTCAGCACGAATAATAACAAGGAGTATTCACGAGCACTATGATTTGTGAAACGGCTTAGTACATCCGCAACCTTGTTGTTCAAACCAGATTTGTGCTGAATAGAGAACGCATATTCTTGTAAGGCAGAAATCCAACTAGCATGCATTCTATTGGATGGTGATTGATTCTGAATATACTTGAGGGCTTGGTGATCAGTATACAAGACAAAATCCTTGTGTATTAAGTAATGTCTCCATTTTTGTAGTGCATGAATCACGACGTAGAATTCTAACTCATAGGTAGACCACTTTTGACGAGCTTTGGTGAGTTTTTCACTAAGAAATTCAATGGGTTTACCTTATTGGTAAAAACAACACCAACTCCTAATATGGAAGCATCAGAATGTACTTCAAAAAGCTTGTTGAAATCAGGTAGTGCAAGGATAAGAGCAGAAGTAAGTCTTTCTTTTAGTAATTGAAAGCTTGATTCAGCTTCATCTGTCCATAAGAACCTTTTATCCTTCCAACTATCAGTAATAGGGGCTGCGATAGAGCCGAAATCTCTTATAAATCGACGGTAAAAGGAAGCTAGACCAAGAAAACTTCGATCTTCGGAGGCTGTCTTTGGAGTATGCCAATCACGAATAGCTGTGATTTTGGAATCATCTACTTGAATACCATCAGCAGAAACAACGTAACCCAAAAACAGAACCTTAGAAGTGAAAAATTGACACTTCTTTAGATTGATTAATAATTCATTCTCTTTGAGAGGATTGTAAACATCCCACAAGTGAGAGAGGTGTTCCTCTTCAGATTTCGAATAGATAAGGATATCATCAAAATAAACCACCACAAACTTACCAATGAAGGGTTGTAGAACTTGATTCATAAGCCTCATGAATGTACTTGGAGCATTAGACAAACCAAATGGCATAACAAGCCACTCGAAGAGACCATCCTTTGTCTTAAATGCAGTCTTTCATTCATCTCCAAATCGAATTCTGATTTGATGATACCCACTTTTAAGATCAATCTTTGAAAATATCTTGGCACCGGAGAGCATGTCAAGCATATAATCTAATCTTGGAATTGGAAAACGTTAACGGATTGTGATCTTGTTAACAGCTCTACTATCGATACACATACGCCAAGTTCCATCTTTTTTAGGCACAAGAAGGGCGGGAATAGCACAAGGGCTACAACTAGGTTGTATGAAACCTTTAGACAGCAATTCATCCACCTAACCTCGAAGTACATCATGTTCCTTAGGGATCATACGGTAGTGGGGAAGATTAGGTAAACTTGCACCAGACATTAGATCTATTTGGTGTTGAATATTTCTCATAGGAGGCAAAGAATCAGGCATATCAGATGGTAAAACACATGCAAACTCATCTAGTAAGGACTGCACTTGAGTAGGAATAGTTGTAGGAAGGTCCGGAGTAGAAGTTTGTACAACCAAAGCATAAATCGTACCTGATTCTTGTGCATCAGCTAAGATGTCAGGGGAAACCAACATCGTAGTTTCTTCTTGTTGTAGACTTGGTGTAGGTTTCTCATAAGATGGTTGTAATATGATTCTGTTTCCATTTTACATGAACGAATATGTATTAGCTTTACCTCTATAAGTCACATCCACATCATATAGCCATGGACGACCAAGTAATATGTGGTAAGCAGTGATATCCATAACATCGCAAACCACTATCTCATTATATACCCAAATTTTGAATGACACGAGACACTGAGAATCTACATTCTTCTTGCTGTTATCATCAACCCATCCAATGGAGTATGGTTTAGGATGTGGATGAGTAGACTATTGCAAGTGTTCCACCAATCTAGATGAAACAATATTTTGACAACTTCCACTCTCAATAATCATATCACATATCTTGTTTTGCACACGGCATTGATTGCGGAATAGAAGATTACGAGTTGGATCGTCTGTACGAGGAATAGATAATTTCGAATAACACAAGTAGCATAATCTATGTCCTCTTCTTTCTCCCCATAAGTAGGTATATCTCCGATATTTTGAGGAAATTCTTCACTTTCTTGTTCATACACATCAGCAGATTCTTTTTCAGTCATCAATGTGCGCCCACTTCTACATTGATTTGATGTATGACCCAGTTGCTTACACTTATAACACTTGTTTTCATTTGGTTATGCATAAGGGTTTTGAGGTTTTGATCTAATGTGCGGAGCATTACTAGGATGGGGTGGAGGTGGTGGAGTCTTTGTGGTAGGTAGGGTTTGGTAAGAAGATGGTTGGGTGGTAGTGGTAGAGGGAGTAGGAGAAGTAAGAGATTGGTATGGAGATGGTTGTTGCCTATTAGGAAAACTTTGAAATAAAGGTTTTCTAGGGCTAAAGAATGAGGTTTTTGGGTACGGTTGTGGAAAAAGCATGAAAGATTCTATCTTTAGAGCATTATTAATGACAGCATGAAGAGAAGTATATTGTTGAGTAGCTAACCTTTCTTGTATATCCCAATCAAGTCCATTGATGAAACGTCCAATTGTTTGATCAACCGTCTCATTCAGCTGATTCCGAGACAATAAACGAGAAAATTCAGTCACATATTCTCGTATAGAGCAGTTTCCTTGGCGACAGTTTTGTAAGGTGATGAATAAGGTCTGCATGTAATCCGGAGGCAGAAACCTCTTATTCAATAGTTGCTTCATGGATGGCCAGGATTGAACTTATCGCATTCCTTGGTTTGCTCGTTCTAGTTGAAGATGATCCCACCATGAGGAAGCCGGTCTAGTCAACTTAAAAGCAACAAGCTGTACTTGTTGATCTTCAGGTATGCGCATATAAGCAAGGAAGCGATCAACTGTACACAACCAATCTAAGAAATCTTCATTGTGTAAGAGTCCATCAAATGGGGTTATATCAGCTTTGGGGCGATATGTTTGTGGATTTCCCATGTTCCTTTGCTGGCGCGGTGGTGGAGGATAATAATATGGCTCATAATCTTCAACATCAATTGCTTGTTGCTTTGTAGAAGATTTGAGGAAGTTTTGGGAAACAGAGTAAGTGTTAAAATCCTCGGAGAATTCAAATTGTGAGGTTGTGTAAGGTGAATAAGAAGTGTATAAAGGATGGTAATATGATTTATTTAAAGAGGTGTAATGGCTGGAAGAAGGTTGGGAAGTGGATGGGAGTGTTTGAATATGAGTGGTGGTGTTGGGAGGGGTGGAAGTTTGGTGGTGGACAGTTTCAGCTTGGGTTTTAAGTAACTCTCCAATCACCTTCTTTCCATCTTTTCCCATCGAGTTAGTTGAAAACATACCTCTGATTTCTTCTTTGAAGTCTTCGAAACGTTTATCCATCATGGTGGTTAGCTTCGTTTCAATACTAATTGTCATTGTTTGCATATTAGTTTCTAGGTTCTTCATACTAGTCCTCAACTCTTCAATCTTCTTATCACCCATGTTAGTGGAGGATCTCAATCGAGGCTCTGGTACCACTTAACGTAGCAGAAGCATAATAATTTGGATCAAGGATCCAAAAGATAGTGAAAACTAGTGTGAAATCAATAGATTCACAATAGCTATAAGAAAACTAGAGAACAATAACTAAATAAAATATCTTTGATAAATCAAATAAGATAATAATGTTGAATGTGTAGGAATTCTACAATGCTAAGCCTTCTTATATAGACTTTACTATTTCCTAAAAGTAATATAACTAGAAAAAGGAAATCATGCTAAACTAGGAAACTTAATAAGTTCTAGAAGTTCTAGAATAGGGAAATCATAATTTAAGAAGTAATACTAGAAATAGAATAAGGTTTGACTCTCATGTTCAAACGGGGGTGAGTTGGTGTAGATGTCCTACATCACCTACCTTTTATATTACAAAAACTTTCTATTAATTTGATGTATGCCGAATTTTCATTGCCGAACTCATATCTCAAAAACGAATTATACGCGTACGTGCCGTTCTGAACTACTACCGAACAACGAACCGTTGACCGGATTTTTGACCGAATCCGGTCTACCTGAACCTCTATAATTCCCGTATGTATGCCGTCCGAACTCCTCTCTGTACCCCGAATTGCTAACTAGGGGAACGTGATCGCATGCGAGGACATTATTTTGTACGGTACTCACAAGTTTTTATTTGAAACCAATGTACCAACAAACAATGCACATAATTTTGTCCTAATTATAATCACAAATATTGTCTATCCGACTCAATTGTTTGAACATTTCAAATATAAACAAACATTTGATAACTAAACAACTTTTTTTCTTCTGTTGGATCGATCGTAAAAAAACAATATATCAAAAATAGTAAACTTTCATTTCATCATTAATAATTAAGAAGGAACTCATGAAATAGCAGCAAGAACATAATGCAGAAAAGATCAGAAAAAGCAAAAGTTGGCCACTAAAAGGTGCCTCTTGCTATTCCTACTGCATCTGATTCCTAACTATTGTCACTCCACTAAAAGGAGTATTACAGTACTAATTAAGATCTCGCACAAAAAGGAGTATGATCATCAATTGTCAAAGCTATTAGCTTGAAATTAAGTAACCAATAACTAACTTAATTATGTATTAAGGGTCAAAATTCAATAACTAATTAATATAGTAGTAATCAAAGCCAGATAGCTCCTGCTTGCTTTAGCAATGGAACAAGAGAGCCACTGAGATGAAGAGTCATAACTTCATTAGCTCCACCAACTAGCTCACCACCGATAAATACCGCAGGTACCGAAGGATTACATCCCAACCTTATAAGTGCTTTCTCGATTTCTTTTCCTGTTCTGGGTTCTTCATCGAGTTCATGAACCGTTGGGTTTACACCAAGATCATAGAAAAGGGTCTTGATCGTATGACTCATACAACATGTACTCTTGCTAAAGATCACTACAGCTCTTTGTGATACCAATCTTGTTACTCTCTCCATTACGAAATTGGAAATGTGAGATATATGGAAGTCTACTACCTTGGAGGATATGCGAAGCTTGTTATGAAGTTTAGTTTGTAAGTAAAAGAAGAGAAGAAGCTTGAAAATGTTTGAGTCCAAAGCTCGTTATGAAGTTTTGAAGAAGAGAAGAAGCTCGGAAATGTTTGAGTTGATTATGAGAATGAAGTTACAATGTTGGGTTATTTATAGATGATAAAGGAGATAGCTAGAAGGTGCATGATGGGCTGCATTCTTGTGAAAAAACTAGTGTATGTGTGAGTGTGAGAGTGGCCGGTCATGAAATGAAGAATATTCTTTATAGATATATTTGGGTTGGAATTTAATAACCCCCAAATCAATGGTGATCATATCATTTGTTTGATAAAGATATCCACTCAACTTTAACGAATTCCTACCGTACCAACGAAATACTGAAAGAACTAGAGATAGCGCGCTGCAGCTGCTCGTCCATATCTAAATTAGTACGCCCCCAAAATATAAACTTTATTCATGACCTATTGATTTTTATTTTTAGAATATAAATACAGTACTACTTGTACTTGGATTAGGAATATATGGTTTTTGTTTGATGCTTATAAATAATGTGCCCATTTATACGAAAATGCTATAAGACACGGGATCAACTTGTGGTTTACTCGCCACTTTGGACGCGGCAAAATTAGTTCTGTGACGTTTGGGTAACCTATAAATTTTCCCTGATGGGCAAATCGCGAACAACCTGATGGGAAAATCGTGAGCAAGTGGCGTAGCGCTATCAAGATTGCTATCCATAGCATAGCATGGTTGTCTAGAAATGTTAGTCTGTTTCATATATACATAATGCATGGTTAGTAGCATAACTAGCAAACGCTTAAGGGTTTTTTTTTTTTTTTTTTTTTTTTTTTTGATTGAGGATCAAAATCACTTTACCAATAACTAAAGTATATGATAACTGATGCTTTACGGAGCACTGTATACATAGTTTAGAGACGAACTAATTATAGTACATATCTCTCTATATATGTGATCGGCTATGGACCATATAATATTAGGGACCAGCGTATGATGAATAGCCACGATAGTGGATGACGCCAAGTACTCTCTCTAGATATCTCTTTCTCCCTTTATCTTTTCATCTTGTTTGTTCTTTGCTGTACTGTTCTAATGCTTTATTGGTATGGCAGGATTTAAGTATCTTTAGCTGTGTTGCCGAGGAAAAAGGGTTTGTGTTTATCCATTTCGGGTCGGCCTTGAATATCACGATGCACCTCTATCTATTTATTTTCCTTTATTTCCAAAACAAGGTTCGTATGTCTAGTTCCTTTTATGAGCAGTCTGACTCTCTTGCACACCCATAGAGATTCTTTGTATTTTTTCAGTCGAAAAGCCAAATTAAACAAAGAGTCATGCTTTCGCGGCTTCGCACACTTAACTCTTAAGTGCATAACTACACAATGAACATGCATTTCTAAGTAGTTTTTTTTTTTTTTTTTTTTATCGGTAAAGATAATATATTGATGGACTAAGAAGCATAGCCCAAAATGGGTACAAGGTTATATACAAAGGATGTCACAAGGACCCAAAAAGGAGCAAAACGAAGATTTTTTTTATGGAGGATCGAAGAATTTCGAAACCCAATTTACAATACTATCGTCAATTACGACATTAGAGAAAGAAGGCAGGTTACTAGCCCAAGAGAAGGTCTTCAATCTAACTTCCAAAATAATGGCTTCAGGAGATTTTTCCTTATGATTGAAAGTGCTTTCATTACGTTCCAGCCACATATATAAGACCATAAATTTAGTGTTTACATATATAAATTTCTAAGCAGTCAGATGAACACGTAGGACTCATAAATTTAGTGTTTACATATATAAGACCAAAGAGATCGAAAGTGTGGCACATTATGGTACAAATGAAAATGATGTATGAACAACACAAAATCGCAGCATCTATTGTGGATTATTACATGATATTGAAACAATGTACGTAGTAAACTAGTAAAGTTAGATGGATAGACCATAAGATAACTTTTGATGAGATCATGAGAAAGGTCTCGAACTTTCGTTCTCATTGATCATATGGAATCTTATGAGGCAACTGGGGTCTTTTATATGTTCTTTCTTAGAGAATACCATGTGAAGAAGATGATACCACGTAGTCGACGCGTTAGCTTTCTAAGATATCCACGTAGAGATGTATAGCCATTAAAAATAAAGAAAATGGAGCAGAAGGGAAGGGAATATAAGTAGTTTGGAAATTAAACGACCCAAACAAAAGTGAAGGGTCGGATTTTAATGGGTTTCTTTCTCTTTGTAGAAGAGGTCGGCAACTTCTGCATCAAAATATCATGATCACAATCTGATCATATCATATCACTCATGAATCACATCTAGTTACTCTTTCCTAGTATCTGTACGTAGACTTTATGTACTTGTCGAATCGACATCATGTACAAATATGTGTCACTCAACTCTGAATAGAGACAGACACGTCATATATATTCCTTAGCAAATGTATGTAACTCGATTATATGCACTATGTGCATAGAGACATACATGTGGTGCAGGTGAAACTAAAACGAATAATATTCACGAACAACACCATTAAGGGCCAGGACAACCTAAAAGGTGCTTCTGTGTTCATCAAGGTGCATTCACTTATTTCAGTTGCCCTAAAAATAATAAGTTCATTCATTGGTTTAAAAAAAATTTGATGACAAGTTGAACTGTTAAAAGTTCTTTCCTCACAAAAATAAAAAACTGTTAAAAGTAAATTAACGTTGGAACTGGAAGCTGCAGTTGAATTGTTGTACTTCTGAATACATCAAGGTGCATTCAAACAATATCCCAGCACATTATTGCTTACTCCTAATAAGCTCTTTCTATAAAAAAATATATATTTGCTGACTAAAAATACAAAATATTCCGGCACATTTTTGTACAAAATGTAGCTTAATTACTCGCCCAATCACTAGTGTTTAGTAGAGGAATTGAATGCAACTTTGAGCAAGAAAATTAATATACTTGCCATTACATGCATGGTCAAAATTTTAGGTATACGAGCAGATATACGTATATTTAAAAGTTGGCGCGAATGTAGTACTCACATTCTAATAGAAATTTGATGAATTGATGAAAAAGGACGAACCAGAAGAAGTTGGGCGCAGTAAGCGTAGTTTTACACCCTGAAATCAGAAATAACAAACAATGCTTGGATTTTTAGAAAGGAACAAAAGCTAAGATCTAATCCTTTTGAAGTGGGTGAATAAAATAAGATAAGGTAAAAGATTGCACGTTATCGGTTCGCGGCATCCACAACTTTAAAAATAGAATCATTTTCAAGTGGAACCCCTCCATGATGACAGAGAATTACTTAACCACGATTTTTACTAGTGATTCCCATATATACTGCAATTATATGACTAGTTTATTTGCATGAGGATTTTTATACGGTGAATAAAATCATCAATGGGAATCAGTTTAGATATTGTCTCATTTTTTCAACCATTTCACCGGTACGGCATGCATATAGTAACGAAAGAGTGTATATATCTTTATCAAACACATCGTCACATCATATATATGATCAGTATTGATTTGTTAAAGAGCCAACCTCAAATATCTAAAAGATTCTTCTCCTTCTCTCTCACACACACTGCTGGTTTCCACAATTATGCAGCACCGATCGTGAACCTTCTAGCTTGCTACTTTGTCATCTATAAATAACCCAACATTCTAACTTCATTCTCATCATCAAACAACAAACTTCATTCTCATCATCAAGCGTCAAAAACATTTCCAAGCCTCTTCTATCATCTTCTACATTCACATAAAACTTCAAATCTTTCTCATACTCCAACCTGACTCCATATCATACCATACATTTCGAAACAACTTTGATACATCATTTACATTTAAGGATCAATATATAATGGAAAGAGTAACAAGAATTGTATCACAAAGGGCCGTAGTGATTTTTAGCAAGAGTACATGTTGTATGTGTCATACTATCAAGACTCTTTTCTATGATCTCGGCGTAAACCCAACAGTTCATGAACTCGACGAAGACCCAAGAGCAGGAAAAGAAATCGAGAAAGCACTTGTAAGGTTGGGATGTAGTCCATCGGTACCTGCTGTATTTATCGGTGGTGAGCTAGTTGGTGGAGCTAATGAAGTCATGACTCTTCATCTCAGTAGCTCTCTCGTTCCATTGCTAAAGCAAGCAGGAGCGATCTGGCTTTGATGCTACTTACTTAATTTTGACTTAATTAATCTTATAAGATTAGTTAACTATTATCCTAAGTATGGTTTGTTGAGAATTATATATATATAAATATATATGATGAGTTATAATTATATCAGAAAGTTAATTAGTTAACTCCACACTAGCTAATAGCTGCTAGCTTTAGGAACCTATTTTATATAATTAAAAAAAACCAGAATGTATGGCTTTTTTGCCCCTGGTTTGACATGCCGGCACTGTAGATTGCTGGTTTTGTAGTCGATATATTAAATAATTATGATTTTGAGTTGTTTATCAAACAATGATGTATTGGCTCGTTATATCTTTAACCGTCCCAAGACTCTCTAGTCTCAACTCCCTTTGGGAAGTACGGAGTAGGATGATGATAATGAGACTTGAAATTACAAGACATTTAATATTCTTTATTTTTTCTTGGAAAGTCACTAAGTTATACATTGATTAAGCCACCAATTATATGAATATCTTCGCCTTTTGTCAAATGGATTACAATCACTAAAATACCAACGGTACTTAAACGTCCGTTGCAAATCGAGGGCAAGATCCCTTAGGGAAATTAAATTTGAAAATTACATTGATTGAAAAATAAAAGACAACGATCAGCCACCACAAGCTTCTTTCACATTGAACTATACTTCTCGTCTCATCCTGCATCACGAGCTCTAACCCAAGAGATAATTCTATCAAGATAAGGGTAACATATTTCCGAAGAGGCCTCCACGACAGAGAACTTAAGCATATCCGGATCCAACCAATTTTCTCAGCAGAAAATAGGCAAATCGATGACTTTTCCAAGTCACAAACACGAATGGTTATATGATCTAGGTCCAAAGACCAGGATAAAGAAAGGTAAGTAACAGGTGATGATATGATATCAAGAAAGTGTTGAGAAGGGTCCATTGTTTCTGGCAGAGGAAAGGTGTTTAACAGAACTGAGAAGTTACAAATAAAATTTAATCTAATCGATCTATATTCTACAACGGAGATAATTATAAAGGGGAAGAGTTTACTTTGGGTCGCACTCCGGTGGATCATACTTGCTTGAGGAAGGATACAAACGGAAAGAGATAACCAACATAGAGGCAAAATTCCATTCAACGGAAATTTCATAACAAAGGATAAGAATGAAATAGACCAAAACTGATTAAGAGAAATAAAGAACGGTTTATTGACTTGATCTCTAGATACAAAAGGACCCAACAAAGCTATAAATCTCAAAATCAAACCGAATATCGATCTAGGAAATGGATAGAAAGCAATCATTTTAAATCTCTACTTGAACACAATCAAAATATAGAAGGATAGTTGGTCAATCCCTAAACACCGAAACCCCTGATTCCTTTTCTGAGTTTTAAAAGCCATGGGTTAAGAAAAACAAGAAAGAAAGAAACAGAAAATAAAACATTTTGTATGAAAACAGATTTTTGAAAACGAGGTAATAGGAAGGGTTTTGAAAACAATTTTTGAAAACACAACAAAAACAGATTTTGAAACGGGTAAAAAGAAATCAATTTTGAAAACAATTTTTTTTAATTTTTTTGTAAAAGCAACAGAAACAAAGATTGAGAAACAAAAGAACCCAAGCAACAGAGAAGAAAATCAGGGCATAAGATTTGGTTCATCGACCAAAACCAGGGATTTTGCAGCACCAAAAGCAAAAGCAAAGAACAAGTAGAAGATCGATTACCAGCAAAATCCATTCCAATCAAAAGAGAAAGCAATAACATCAAACAGTACCTAGAGTGGATAAACAAAATAATGAAATACAAAATCAGTATAGTAGATCTGCAAAACTATGTTGAAATACCTCGTATCCTTTCCCTTTTCCTTACATCACCACCATTGTGAGACCCTAGAGTAAACCCCGGAGGGTTTACTCGGAAGTCACCGTCAAGAGAAGGTTTTTGGGTCTAGGGTTCATTGTAGAAAGTAGAGAGAGAAACGAAAAAAGTTGTTTTTCAATATTCTTTTGAAGCTTCGCGGTTATGGATGTTTATGAGATACGATATTTAAAGGGGAAAAAAAACAATGTTATAAAAATTTATTCACTTTGACACACATATAATAATTAGAAGAAAACAAATGGATATATCTTCGAAATATACTAATGCAAGAACATGTACTGCAGTTGGCATTTGGTGGGGAATCCAGGACAACAATTCAACTGTACATGTTTTGTTCTTGAGATATTATAATTAAGAATGTAAACAGGGAAGTATGATACACACTACTATAAAATTAAATTAAAATACCCATACATTTATCTAAATTGAAAAATACCATGCATTACGAATAAAATTTAAACCTAGCAAATTTATTTGGAATTAAGTCGAAGAAAGAAAAAATTATTTGGAAATTAAATTGTAGAAAGAGAAAATAATAAAGAATTTTTGTTAAACTAGATACTAAAGACAAACAAAATTCATTTTCTTTTTAGGTAAAATAAGGATTGAATGGTGAGAACGTTGCACAGTGCACAGTGTATGAGTGTGGTAGTCACTTTTCTAGCACTACATCTCACGCCATTCATACCAGTAAAACTAATCCCTTAATGAACTAAAATATGAATAAACACAGGCTTAAAATGCATAAGTGAATACATCCACACACTATGTGAAATCAGGGAATTCGTAATGTCGGATTAACGTTAGAGAAGGTTACGTGGTTGTCACTCACATCCACATGCATGAGAAGAAGCTATTGCTTGTCATTTGAGTAAAGGATTGCATAAGACCGACTTATGGATAATTGAACTCTCACTTTCAAGATCAAGAACACAAAATGTAGCTACACTCTTTTCTCACCTAAACATCTAAACCTCTGCTCAATAGTTTAACCCTGAATTTATAGCCACGGTGTTTATACAAAGATAGTGTAAGACTAGCGCACTCGTCAATAAGGTCCGAGAGTCTGAGACCTAACTTCTATTTTATTGGTGCTGATTATTACTTTACCACTCCCAAATCTTGCTCTTCCCACTAGAGTCCAACTCTTTTTCCCCACGATATCTATCAACAGGATGTGGTAAATATCTTGATAAAAAGCATAGCTTTACAGATTATCTCCGTATATGGTATTCGTTAGTCTCTTCTCTCAGATGTCTCCACATGGCTAAAAATTATTTTCCACTATAATATGTAGGCCTGTCAATATATGTCCGATATCCGGAATCCATTTCCGATAATTCGAGATCTTATAGGATTTTATCCGTTTTACCGGATATCGGATATGGATATTTATCGGATATTTCTTCCTTAACATATCGGAATCGGATTAGGCTATATCCGTTTGCTTAATATCCGATATAACAGGGGCGTATTTGTAATTTTCTATTTTTCCTATACCTAACTAGCAGTCGAAGACTCGAACTCGAAGTGGAACTCATTTCGTTTTTCTTTTTTTCTTCTCTTCTCAGTTCTCACCGCCTCTCCGCTGTCTCCACTCTCCACTGAATCTCTGCAACAAATCAATCTTTCTATTCTCTTTTTTTCGTTTTAGCATCAGGAGTTGGTCATCTTCTGCAACATCAATTTCTTAAACTTGGCGTGAAAGATCGAGGGTGTAATGGATTAAGCTTTACCCTAAATTACGCTGGTACTAATCTCTCTCTGACTCTCTCTGAAAGTTATTTTGTTTTGGGGTTTGTTGATAGAATTTGATGATATAGAGTGATGAATTTGTATGAGTTTCTATGAAATTATAATTTATTAGGGTTTTGAAATCAGAAATTGCAAATTAAGGTTTCTGTTGCTGTTTCAAAATTTGGGTTTTCTTCTCAATCATTTGTTAGGTAACTTATTCTGTGTTTAATTTTAATATAGGCAATTGCAAAAATGTTTAAAAAACTAGCCAACGGCAAGAAAGTTGCAACCTCAAAGTCAACCCCTTTGCCTCAATCTCAATCTAATGACATCATTTCTATGGATGGTTCACAATCACAAAGTGATAGTGTTCAAGCTTCAGCAATTGGCTCAACACATGGTACTAGTGACACTAGGAGATTACAAGAACCAGAAGAGAACCCAGCTGATGATACCATGCCAGGCTCTAATAAAGATGATGAAGATAGAGAAGCTGATGAGGATCCATAGGTAACTGCTTTGAAGAAAAAACTTAGAACAACAAGGTCACCTGTGTGGGATGAATTTGAAAGGGATGTTGAAGTAAGACGCAACAAAAAACATGTGAGGGGAGCTGTTGTACTAGGTACATGCAATCATTGCAAGAAGGTAATTGATGCTGGTAGTCAGACTGGTACTACCAGGTTGTCTAATCATCTAAAGACTTGCCGAGAGAGACCACAGAACAAGGCTGGACAACAACAAATTACTGCTTCACTGAAAAAAGTAGGTAACAAAGCTGTAAAATTAGCTAATTACAAGTATGATCCTGCAGTTTCTAGGGAATACATGGCTAAAATGATTGCTAAGCATGATTACCCTTTAAACATGGCTCAACATTTTTACTTTAGAATGTTTTGCAAGTCCTTGAACCCTGCTGCTAAGATCATGTGTAGAAATACAACTAGAAGTGATGTGATGAAGTTTTTTCGTGAAAAGAAACAAGAATTGCAACTAGCATTGGATAATTTGACCTCTAGATGTAGTCTTACAACTGATATGTGGACTGCTAAGCATACTAAAGATGGGTATTGTTGTGTAACATTCCACTACATAGATGATGAATGGAACTTGGTGAAGAAAACATTAGCTTATATTTTAGTGCCATCACCACACACAGGAGATGTTCTCACAGAATGTATTAAAACTTGCACTCTTGAATGGAACATAGATAGGAAATTCCTTGCTTTAACTGCTGATAATGCTGCTACCAATGGTGTGATGATGGGAAACTTGATTAGGTGGCTAGAGAGTAAGGATTTCCTAGTTCTTGATGGGAAATTGTTTCACATGAGGTGTGCCAACCATATTCTTCATTTGGTTGTCCTAGATGGTATGAAAGTTGCTGCTAAGTTTGTGCAAAAAATTAGAGATTGTGTTAAGTATGTTAAATCTTCACAAGCTAGGAAGGAGAGATTTGAATTGGTTGTGTCACAAGTTAGGTTGTATGGAAAGGAAGTTAGTCTAGATGTGGACACTAGGTGGAACTCAACTTATGTTATGCTCAAAAATGCAATTGAACTGAGAGCAGGGTTTGAAAGATTAGCTCTCCTTGATCCTGAATTCGAGTGTCTACCAAGTGCTGACCAGTGGAAACAAGGGGTAGTTATTTATGCATGTTTAGAGGTGTTTAATGATATTTCAACCAGGTTTGCAGGGATGAAGTATCCAACTGCAAATCTGTACTATAATAGGGTGTATGAAGTTAACAAGTGCATCAAACAATGGGAACACAGTGATTATGAGTATATCAGAGAAATGGGGTTGAAGATGAGGGGAAAGTTCGATGCATATTGGCTTGACAGTAATTTGGTTATGAGCATTGGAGTTGTGTTAGATCCAAGATACAAGGCAAGATGGGTAGAGTTTCGTTATAAGAAGATGTATGGATCCAGTGGCTATGCAGTGGAGTATAACAAATTCAAAACACAATTGACAGCTCTTTTCAATGCACATGACTTACAAAACTCAAATGCAGATGAACACTATTTTGGCGCTTGCTGCTCTGTCTCTAGCTCAAGTATGATGGATTCAGGCAATCTAGATGAGGTACGTGATTCTGATTATGATGAGTTTATGATGGAAAACATTGAAGTTGAGGTGCAGAAATCTGAGTTGGACAAGTACTTAGAAGAACCAATGCTTAGCAAAGGCTCACCAAAAGATGAGTATTTGTTTGAAATCTTGAGTTGGTGGAAGCTAAATGCACCTAAGTACCCAACTCTTGCAAAGATGGCAAGAGATGTCTTGGCTATCGCAGTCACCAGTGTGGCATCCGAATCAATGTTCATTGCAGGTGGTAGAGTGCTTACAACACACAGATCTTTATTAGATCCAGAGCTTGTTGAAGCATTGTTGTGCTTAAGCGATTGGTTGCCAGATTTCTTTGATGAAGGTAACATTTCTTCCTCTCTTTTTTGCTTAAACTCAGTGCATCTTTCATCTGTTATTCTTCCTAGTTTCTATTATTACTACTTATAGTCATAGATGTAGTTGCATATCTTATCTAAATGTTGACTTGTTATAATGCAGATATGGAAATCGAAGAACACTGAAGACAAGAGAGTTGGAGACTGGACAGGCCTACTTATCATACTTAGTGCTTCGAAGTTTCTTACTTTCTTTAGCATTTGCTTATGTTTCTTTTTATGTATGTGTGAGTGAGAGACTTAGAGACATAACTATTTAAGAGTAATGTTTTAAGACTGTTTATGTATGAGAAATGAAACTTAAATTTCACCTCTGAAGCTTTACAGGTTATTGATTTTTTTTTGGTCAGAAACGGATATTGTCAGATATTTATCCGATATCCGATAGCTTAACATATCGGAATCGATATCTGATTTTGATATCCTATAGGATATTATCGGATATCGAATATCCGATAGTGCTTAACCTGTTGGATATCGGATTCCTTAATATCCGACGGATATTCTTCCATTGACAGGCCTAATAATATGTACCTTTTCAACTAATGATTTTTTAGAAACTAAAGGTGGTGTATAATTGAGCAACAAAGTAAATATCGAATAATATATGAATTTGGTATAATTAGATTACAAGATCAAGAAAAGTGGAGTTCTTGACTTGGTGCGATTTTTCTTGCGACATTGACTAAGTCAAGTTCTAGGTTTTTTGAGTTTTTTCATAATTCTTCTAGTGCTTTTGTATGATTTTTTAGGGTTTTCAATTGTTCTTGATCAGATAATCGGTGTTAATAGATCTTTTATGTTCTTATTCTGAAGTTTTCACTATGCCTTTGGATATTTATAGAGAAAACGATGGTGTTAAGTTGGGTACAAACCCGATATGCATGTCATGTAGATATTTCAGCTCTTCCTGAAGTTGGTATGAGAGGGGATGAGCTTCCTGATGATCTCTTTAAAAGTAGTTTGGATGAATGGAAGTATTAGTCTAATTGGATGACTAGATATTCATAAGTTGAAGTTAAACGAAGCTGCATTATCGCTTAGAGAGAAATGAAATCTTACAGGAGATTGTCAATTGATCCTGTTAGGTAAGGGTTTCTTCATAATTAAAATGAAAAAATTTAATGATAAAAATCATGTTTGGAGAGATAAGATTTGGTGGATTGGTAATTAAATTGTGAGATAAGAGATTGGGAACCTAATTTTAAACCTGGGAATCAAAAAATAAGAAGTGCAGTGGTTTGGGTTAATTTTCCTGGTCTGTGCATTGGGTATTGAAAGGAGGATATTGTTCTTGCATTGGGAAAAGCTGTTGGATACCAGTTAGAGTGGATGAAATAACTCTTAATAAGGTTCTAGGATATTATGCTAGTGTCTTGGCAGAAGTAGAAATATTTTGGTGAAAACTAATTTTTGGGGATTCTACTAAACAATGGAGATTCCAAGGAGTCCAAAATTTTGTAATCATTGCAAAATTATTGGACATTTAGTTTCAGAATGTAGGTTACTGAGAAGAGAAATTAATGATTTTGAAGTTGAAGTGACTGCCCATATTGTTAAGAAAAACATAAGAACGAATAGAAATAGAGACAATGAAGAAAAACAACAAAAAATTGCAACCGAAGGACATAATGAATGTGAGAATGAGACTAGCACTTCTCATGTAGTATCAAAATCATTGATAGTTTCTGTAACAAAGAATGTAGAGAATGTGTATGTTATTTCTACCATTCCTACTTCTTCAGGGAGATATAATGTTCTGATAGAATCTGAAGAAGATAAAGGAGAATCCTCTTCTGGTAAGGAAGCTAAGGTAAAGTTATCTACTGCTTATTTATTAAACATTGATAATTCTACTAAAGTTTTTAAAATTTCTAAAACCAATGATAGAATAATAGTGAAAGAAGTGGTCATAGGACCTGAAGCTAAACAATCTGAAAGTGTTGTAGTGGAAGAAGTAAAGAGCACTCCAAAAGAAGTTAAAGTAACAAAATCTCACACTGTTACTAGAAGTCAAGCAAATAAAGGGAATAATAAGGGTGTAGCAGAGAAGGGGAGCTCCTTTACTTTCCAAATCTCCAAGTTAAAATGAGAGTGATCTATTGGAATGTTAGAGGCTTGAGAAGATTCCAAGCCAAAGACAAACTTAAATCTTTAGTTAATTAAAATAACCCAATTTTTTTATGGATTTCTGAATCAAAAGTTTAGTGTAGTAGTGATTTTTGTAGTAGAATACTGCATGAGATGTGTCGTAGAGTAACTCATAACTCAACTGGCTCTGAGAAATATTTGATTATTTTGGAAAAATACAATTACTGCTCTGGTTGTTATTTTGGTTACAAGACATATAGCTTGTTGATGTAGGTGGGATGTTAGTTATTGGGGTGCATGCATATGTTCTTACTGTCAATTATGAGAATAATTGGAATGGATTAAATCTTTTGATAATCCTTAAGAAAATTCAGTAGGAGAGATCATAGGTGATTTTAGTGTAGTAATGATATCTGATGAAAAGAAAGGTGAAATGAGTCATCTTAGGATTTCTATGAGAAAATTCAATGAAGCTTTAGATGTTTATGGGCTGATGCAAAGTCCTAAGAGTGGAGCTAATTTTTACCGGACTAATGGTAGAGTGGGAACTAGGAGAATACTATGTAACCTTGATAAAGCTATATTTAATGTTAAATTGATTGAGACAAATAATGGGTGGAATTATAAAGTTGGAGCCAGAGAAATTCGGATCATAGTCCATTGATGGGTGTGATTTAGTTATCCCTAAACCAACAAATGCTCTTTATAGGTTCCAAAAGATGTGGATTAGTCATGAAGGGTTTCTGAATGTGGTATACAAGACACTTGGATGCAAATGTTAGAGGGAATCTGGCTTATGTGTTTATGCAAAAATTGAAGATTCTAAAGATTATGCTGAAAAGATGGAATTGGGAGGTACTTGGAGATGTCAATGAACAACTAAAAAAAGTTGAAGAAAAAGTGATGGCATTGATCCAACTTTCTGAGAATGATCCAAGTAATGTCCAGTTACTGAGTGGATTGGTTACAGCAAGAGGAAGATATAATATATTGGCTAAGAACTGTTATACTTTTATGAGTCAGATGGAAAGAATTCAATGGATCAAATATAGTGCAGCTAGCTCTAGTTTTTTTCATGCTAAAATGAGGGTCATACAATCCCAAAATTATATTGGAGAATTTGAAAACGTAAAAGGAAACTTGGTGACTAATCAACGGGAAATTGGTGATATTCTAATTCAGCATTTCAACTCAACATTTCAACATTAGCATATTACTCTTGAAGACAGGATTTTTCAAGTAATCCCAAAAATTATTTCAGGGGGAGAAAGTGATATGATGGATAAGATACCAGATGACATTGAAATAAAGCAGGAAGTGTATGATTTAAATCTAGACAGTTCCCCTGGACCTGATGGATTGTCTGGTCCATTTTATAGAGCATCTTGGCATATAGTAGGGAAAGACTTGATCGAAGCAGTAAAGTATTATTGGAAACATAGTTTATTCCAAAGGGACTCAATTCTAACTTTTCGACCCTAATACCGAAGATCAAAGGTGCTAAAAAAAGCCTTGTAGTTCGGACTAATTGGGATAAGTAATTTAAGTTTTAAGGTATTTACAAAAGTTCTTACCTCTAGGAGAAAGTTGGTTTCTCCTCACTAGGTGGCATGTATTAAGGGTAAATGCATACATGAAAATAAATTTTATTCTAAATTAATAAATGAAATGTATATAAAAAGAAGAGGTGGAAATATTGGCTTAAAACTTGACTTTACCCAAGCAATTGACACAATTAGTTGGGAGTTCATCTTAGAAATGTTGAAGCATTTTGGTTTTTCAAAAAAGTTGTGCAATTGTTTGATGCAAATATTCAATTCTGCTGAAGTTTCAATCGTGCTAAATGGGGTTCCTACGGGTTTCTTCGAAATTGGAAGGGGTTTGAAGCAAAGAGACCCTCTATCTCCTGTTCTTTGTGTTATTGCAGAAGACTTGTTAAGTAGAAGTATATCACATGCAGTATCTACTGGAAACATGCAAGATACGGTTAACAAAAATAGAATTCAACCTTCACATCTACTTTTGAAGATAACCTTTTCATCTTTTATAATGGTAATAAAAAGTCTCTTGAACATCTTATGAAGATTCATCTTATCATAACTCATCTAGTTAAGTGGTTAGTAGGGAAAATAGAAAGTGTTTTGTTGGTGGTGTGGTCACCAGAAGAAGAAGAGAAATTGCATATTGAATTTTCTTCATTCCCTGACAGATATCTTGGAGTAATGCTTATGTGACGAACCGGAAAATTACGCCTGGCGCGCCTGGGCGCGCATGCCATAACTCCCCTGGTGTGCCATTATGAATCTACAGTCCGGGCATTAAACATAGGAAAATGCACGTCCATTTTCCCTTGCATGCATGCTCATGGAGCATGATGCAGCTAACTTAGCTCCCATACCGTTCCAACTTACCCTTATTCTTCAAAGGGTTTAAAGGCTTGAAGGTTGTGGCCGATGCACCTTACATGCATCTCTGGCTTCCGAGTCTTGTTCAGGCATAAGGCATGCCTTGAAATTATGCATAGGCCACTGCAGGCCTCATGACGTACTTTTCTTAGACTTATGCAAGCTCCGCTAACTTGCATATCGATGTAGATTACTTTCGAGGCCATGCCCAATGCTTCATTGGCACATGCCTAAGTCAAACGCCTTGATAGGAAGTATGAGTATTCAAGGAATGGAATGCAACTTGCTTCATATAGTGTGACCACAATCACATCTAAATTAGATGATATGAGCGACAAAGTGCTGGACCGGAAATGCTGCAACTCATTGCGGATGTCTACGTACCCTTCCTTACTCTAAAGGGATCAAGAAAAGACCGTAGTTCATCCTCAAAGGGACAACAACTTAAGCAAACTCGTTTGCAAAGCCGTGGCCAAGCAACAATGGTAATTGCATGGTTCGTATGGGCCGTTTCGTTAAAATACATCCAAGTGATGCATATTTAGTCCGCGACATGGCATATTGATGCCTAAGCATCTTATGCCTCATTGGAAAGGCTACGCAACTATGAATGAGGCCTAAGCATCATTTATACTCTTTCGGCTAAGCTATAAAGCTTATTTGGTGCATGGTCCGCATATGCACCTTCAACCAACTACCCCTCCCTATATATGTTAACTTGACATTTTTGCAACTTAGATTAGGGGAGAAAAATGACTTCACCGAGTCCCAAGGCCATGATGGATGCACATGACTACCCTGGCCAAATACAATGTACGACCGTGATGGTTATACATTCAGTTATGGCTCACAGGCCAGTTCCAATGTCCGACCATGATGGTTGAACATTTCCTGAGCCAGGTCCAGTGAAGGGCCGTGATGGATGTATTTCTAACTTTGGCCCATAGGCCATTCCAATGTCTAGCCGTGATGGATGTGCTATAAAGCTCACTTGGTGCATGGTCCGCGCATATGCACCGTCAACAAACTACCCATCCCTATATATGTTAACTTGACATTTTTACAACTTAGATTAGGAGAGCAAAAATTATTCATCAAGTCCCAAGGCCGTGATGGCTACACATTACCACCCTGGCCAACTGCAATGTACGGCCATGATGGCTGTACATTCAGTTCTGGCTCACATGCCAGTTCCAATGTCCGGCCATGATGGCTGGACATTTCCTGATCCATGTCCATTGAAGGGTCGTGATGGACGTATTTACGGCTTTGGTCTCATACGTCACTCCAATGTCCAGCCATGATGGATGCACATTAACAAGGTCAGCCTGCTCTGGCCTGATGCAACATAGTGATGCGATATTGGCCCTAGGCCAATGACATGGTAGTGTGCTATGTTAGCACTAACTTTTCTCAAAGCCATCTACCCAACTGGCCTAATGCATCCTTTGATGCGAGATTGGCCTTTGGCTAATATAGCTTACAGCTTACACCCTCTTGGTGCCATATTGGCCTTGACCAATATTTTTTTGGAAGCGTATTGGCCTAGGCCAATGTTCCTTTTACTACGCAACGGAAGGTTTGGATGAAGCTTCATCTCAGGCCATGACACACCTTTGAGCATGCGCCATGCTAAAAACATGGGGTGTTATATTTTCCACCCCTTTAAAGAATTTTTTCCCCGAAATTCAAAACAAAAACTATTGTGGACAATCTTTATAAGTACATAATTCATATGATTTTAGTGTCAATTACATACTTGTTTTAGCTATAATTCTTGCATATTTTCGTATTATTACTCTTGTTTTCTCTCATTAGATCTCTATTAGGTGAATCATCCAAAAAGGAGCTATAAAGTGCTAAAAATATCTAAGAAGAGAAGTATTCCAAGTGCCCAAGTCCAAGAGAAGTTGAAGAAGTGCGACGAAAAGGAGCAAAGCGCTGAAAATCAAGAGACAGGGAAAAGAGCAAGCTTAACTCATTCAAATACAGGATTTATTATCACCATCTTGAATAGAATTCAATTACAAAGAGAATGCAAAAATAATGAGGTCATTCCGAGTTCGGATGAAGAATTTACGGCCAAAACATGTTTTATCGAATACCGAAGACAGGAAAGTTTGCAAACCGGTTTGCAACTATGATCTCGTGGATTAAAGAGTTTGCATTTTGCATACTGGTTTGCAAACTAAAGTTCCTGGAAACTTTTCTAAAAAGATGGTTTGAAAACTGGTTTGCAAACTATTAAAGGCTAAAATTCACGTTAGGGTCTTTCTTTTGTAATTTAGGGTCGGGTTTGCGGAACCGACTAGGATACTTGAAGGCAAAGAAATGTAAACCTATATAAATAGGTATTAGGCCTTTCATCAAGATAACATCTCATATGACAAGGTAGGGTTTATTCCACATCAAAAACCCAGGGTTTACCCCTTTAGGGGGAAACCACCATTATTCATCTTCTTTGTAATATGAGTAGCTAAATCCTTTGTTAATTAAGGATGAATTCAATGTTCTAAGTATGAAGCTTTATTATTAATACAAATCTATTTAGAGTTTTTATCATCATCGTTTGTTTTTACCATATGTAGGGTTTATGAGTGATTCTTAGATTGATTTGGAGTGCACGCTAGATTGATTTATTGATCGTTCTATTGCTAGTAGAAGTTATGAGATAAGTAATCGTCGATTAACTCTCTACACAAGTAGAAATCACAAGACCTTGCAGAGGGATTCTGTGGAGCAATTTCGAGTGAAAACAACATCATCAAGTGGACCTTGATCTAAGAGTTCAACTACTGGGATCAACCTAAATTCACAAAGCTTAAGGCATTCGATTGGATTACACCTTGAGTGATATACTATTTGGTGGTTCGTTGGATAGAATCTGGTAGTCGAGAACTTCTGTATCCATTGATAGAAGGAGTTTTGGGGATAACACTGATCTAGATGTTATTCTACGGTTGGTGATGAATGTTACTAACAAAAAATATATAAGTATTTTAATCTTGTTAACTCTTGGTAATGGCGAAGGATTCCTTAATCAGCTTTTTTCTTCTTTATTTTCTTTCTATATATCTTATAACCCCCCCCCCCCCCCCCCCTTTGTGTTTTACTTTATTTTGCTATTTAAAATAACCTATCAATTACACAGCTCTCTGTGGGAACGATCTCTTACTACCGCTATATTACCTGTTAATTGGTGGGAAATATATTTATTAATTTGTTAAGCCTACGACAGCCCATACAAATCTCTTCGGTTTGAATTCCTTAGCAAAAGTCCCAAACCAGATGCTAAAAAATCATAAGGTTTCTTCAGTTTGTCATGGAACATCAATAAAACCTTCTGATAAAACTTCCCATACCGCATACTCAGGAATCCGAAAAGAGTCCACAACGTTACCAAGAATCTCAGTTGGACCGTTGCCAAAAGGATATCTCAAGCAGGTATCCCAAGTGGGCATCCCATACCACACATTCAGGAGTCCCTAAAGTTCACAAGGTTGGTGCCAACAACATGTAGTACTCTGTGGAACAAGATCCAGTTGCTTACCGTCCCTGACGGTCATCCAGGTTGCCACTCGTAAGTGGGATGCTAGTTGGGCCTGATAACGCACACCATTGGCCAGTTGCCAACGCGTGGGGATGATCAGCCCCATTATCTACCCACCATCTCAGGCGTTCTTCCATATATCCACTCGTAAGTGGGGTGCCACTTAGGCCCGACAAACTCACAGTACTCACACAAACTCAACTCGATTCACAAAGTAACTGGCATTGCAGTTACAAACTATTTCCGCGCAAAAGTTGGATTACTCTCCAACTTTATTTCCTTTTGAAGGAAAAATACTCGTTGAAGAGTCCACTCCGTACAGTCCCTTGACTTATCTCAGAACTTACTCTGATACCAACTGTGACGGACCGTAAAATTACGCCTGGCGCGCCTAGGCGCGCAGGCCATAACTCCCCCGTTGCGCCATTATGAAGTAACAATCCGGTCCTTAAAGCTAGGAAAACGCACGTCTATTTGCCATAGCAAGCATGCTCATGGAGCATGATGCAGCTAACTTATCTCCCATACCGCTCCAACTTAGCCTTGTTCTGCAAAGGGTTTAAAGCCTTGAAGGTTATGGCCGATGCACCTTACATGCATCTCTGGCTTCCGAGTCTTGTCAAGGAATAAGACATGCCTTAAAGTTATGCATAGGCCATTGAAGGCCTCATGACGTACTTTTCTTAGACTTATGCAATCTCCGCTAACTTGCATATCGATGTAGCTTACTTTCGAGGCTATGCCCAATGCTTCATTGGAACATTCCTAAGTCGAACGCCTTGATAGGAAGTATGAGCATTCAAGGAATGGAATGCAACTTTCCTCATCAAGTTTGACCAAAATCATCTCTTGCATCGAACTGTCGAGCCAGATGATATGAGAGGCAAGAATGTCGCAATCACCTATAAATTAGATGATATGAGCGACAAAGTGATGGACCGGAAATGCTGCAACTCATTGCGGCTTCCTACATACCCTTCACTACTTTAAAAGGATCAAGCACAGACCGTAGTACATCCTCGAAGGGACAACAACTTAAGCAAACTCGTTTGCAAGGCCGTGGCCAAGCAACAATGGTAATGGCCTGGTCCGTATAGAACGTTCCGTTAAAATACATCCAAGTGATGCATATTTAGTACACGACATGGCATAGTGATGCCTAACCATCCTATGCATCATTGGCAAGGCTACGCAACTATAAATGAGGCCTAAGCATCATTTATACTCTTTCGGCTGAGCTGTGAAACTTACTTGGTGCATGGTCTACATATGCACCTTCAACCAACTACCCCTCCCTATATATGTTAACTTTACATTTTTACAACTTAGATTAGGGGAGAGAAATGACTTCACCGAGTCCCAAGGCCATGATGGCTGCACATGACTACCCTGGCCAAATACAATGTACGACCGCGATGGATGTACATTCAGTTCTCGCTTACAGGCCAGTTCCAATAACCGGTCATGATGGCTGAACATTTCCTAAGCTAGGTCCAGTAGAGGGCCTTGATGGATGTATTTCCAGCTTAGGCCCATAGGCCACTCCAATGTCCAGCCGTGATGGATGTGCTTTGAAGCTCACTTGGTGCATGGTCCGCATATTCACCTTCAACCAACTACCCTTCCCTATATATGTTAACTTGACATTTTTACAACTTAGATTAGGGGAGGAAAAATCATTCATCAAGTCCCAAGGCCGTGATGGCTGCACATTACCACCTTGGACAACTGCAATGTACGGATGCAATGGTTGTACATTCAGTTCTGGCTCACATGCCAGTTCCAATGTCCGGCCATAATGACTGAACATTTTCTGATCCAGGTCCATTGAAGAGTCGTGATGGCTATATTTCCGTTTTTGGTCCCATAGGCCACTCCAATGTTCAGCCATGATGGCTGCACATTAACAAGGCCATCCTGCTCTGGCCTGATGCAACATAGTGATGTGATATTGGCCCTAGGCCAATGAAATGGTAGTGTGCTATGTTAGCACTAACTTTTCTCATGGTCATCTACCCAACTGGCTAATGCATCCTTTGATGCGAGATTTGCCTTTGGCCAATATAGCTTACAGCTTACACCCTCTTGGTGCCATATTGGCCTTGACCAATATTTTTTTGGAATCGTATTGGCCTAGGCCAATGTTCCTTTTACTACGCAACAGAAGCTTTGGATGAAGCTTCATCTCAGGCCATGGCGCATCTTTGAGCATGCACCATGATAAAAACACGGGGTGCTACAACTTATTTCTGGGATAGTGAAAACTGAACATGTCATGCCTTTTGTAAAGATGTTGCAAAGTAAACTAGTAAGTTGGATGGGAATCATGATTTCATTTTAATCTAGAGTAACGTATGTGCTGAGTAGTATACCAGTTTTTAATATGTTGATCTATAAATTACCAGAGAGTATTTTTTTCAAATTATGAAACCTTTGGTATGGGGATCCATAAGAAAAAAAAAACAATAACTCTTAAACGGGAGAATGTTTGTACTCCAATTGAAGAAGAAGGTTTAGGCATAAAGAAACTTGTAGAGATAAATAAATCATTGTTGATGAAGTTATTATGAAGGATTCAGACAGAAGAGGGAGAATGGGCAACATACGTTAGAGCAAAGTATCAGAATAATCAAGGTAATTGGATATCATTTTATAGAAAATCTTCAATTTGGTCAGGCCTAAAATGGGTAATGCATGACCTGGAGGAAGATACAAGATGGTTAGTAAGAGATGAGACTCAAATTTATGTCTGGGATGATAGATGGATCACTGAGGAAAAACTTATCGGTATAGTAGATACAAATGATTCCTTTGTTACACAAAACTTAGGCATGAAAGTGAGTGATTTAATTCAATCCAGACAATGGAATCTACCTTCTAAAATGGTAGGATTTTTACCTGTAAATAAGTTTCCTACTTTAATTGAAGACTGTGAAAAAAAGGATTTGGATTAAGAATCAAAAAGGAGTTATGAATATTGTTGATGCCTTCAATAAGATCAGATATAAACTTCCAGTGCAGAATATCTTCAAACAAATATGGAATTATTAGATTCGCCATGATACTTCTTGAAAAAGAGGGGTTCTAACAACCACACCTAATATTTCGTTCCGGTAATCTGTATGTGAAAATGCGGAGGTCTAACAACCACACCCAACAATTCGTTTGGCAATCTGCAATATACTTTCTAGAGAATCAACTAGACAATATACTTTCTAGAGAATCAACTAGACAGTCAAACTCAATCTTGAGAAAAGTATATACAAGAGTTTATATCTCTATCTCTCAATTCAATCTGCAATCAGCAAATAGGAATTTGCGATCCCGATTGAATATAAGAGAAGTAACTTGAACGTACCAAAGACTAATGTTCAAGTATCAATCAATTTCAATCAACAACCAAAGGTTGAATTTCCTAATAGATCGATACAACGCACAACCTGTGATATTTTAATTATATAACAAAATATAATGCGAAAAGATTCGTATCTTGGATTGACTATTCTTTTGCAAGTTAGTCTTTCTCAATTTAGGAGCATCGGATCTTGTCTTCGTCTTTATGAATTTATCCTTTTGATAACCATTACGATTATGAAAAATATTCGTATGAAGTTTATAGGAAAATCTAGGTTTATCACAACACTGATTCCTTTGCCTAAGGTTGGAAAGTTACAACCTGTAACGTTAAGGGGATTAGTCTTAACATATGATCTTGGTTTCACAACTTCTTGTGATGCCCATACAAGAACATCATGAAGTTTCTCATTCCTTATACGGAAACGAAATCTCCTTTCCAGGTGACCTTTATTTCCGCAATAGTGGCAAACATAAGGAATGCTCATACCTCGATCCGTGTGTGCTGACTTTGGAGGTTGATATACTTTGCTCTTCTGAACCTTAACTGCCGGTGAAGGTATTTCACTTTTGCAATCAGTGGAAACCTTTTGTTGAGAAGAATCACTAGCCTTGACAAATTTTACCTCTTTGCTAATACTTGGAGCATTTATTCCCTTATAGCCCAATCCTCGTGTATCACGATGATTTTTACTTGCTCCTAGCATAGTGGTTAATTTGCTTGAACTAGTATTGAAATTTCTCAAGTCATCTTCCAACATCTTGATTTTATCAAGAGCAGCAGCTAAATCAGCTTCAAGGCGTTTTTCTCGAGCGAGAAAAGCGCTTTCTCTGTCATCAAAACTTGCTTGTTGAGAGTTAATTCTTCCTTCAATTTCTGCAGGTTTCTCTTCCAACAAGAAGTATTTTTGATAAACACGATCACATTTAAGTGACTTTCTACTCAGGTTTTCCTCGGTATATTTGAGGAACGATTAGAAAGAGCGATTCCGACCATAAAGACCTCCGTAAATCCTTTTCAATTTCTTGTTTTCTCGACAGAGAGGAGTCAGAAGATGTGTGACATGAGAAGTTGTAATCTTCTTCATTTTCAACGAATTCAAAAACTTAACATACTCTGAGACTTCCTCATCAACATCTCTATCAATATCTGAATCACCTTCATCAGAAAGTTTATCCAACTGTTCTTCTAGGAGTGTTTCCCAATCAACAGTTTTTACATCAAGAGAATGTTTAGATATTGACTTAGATGTGACAGTTCTCTCAGGTGAATTCAATCTTTGAAAATCATCTGGTGATTTATGACCTGGTACGTTATTAGAGATAGACTCGTCCATAATAATCAGATTGCTACAAACACAGACTTATGAGGTCTTAAACTTGTTTGCCTGCTCTGATACCAATTGAAAATGCGGGGGTCTAACAACCACACCCAATAATTCGTTTGGCAATTTGAGAGGACTTACTCCAATATACTTTCTAGAGAATCAACTAGACAGTCAGACTCAATCTAGAAAAAATGATATACAAGAGTTTATATCTATATCTCTCAATTTAATCTGCAATCAGCAAATAGGAATTTGCGAGCCCGATTGAACAAAAGAGAAGTAACTAGAATGGTACCAAAGACCAATGTTCAAGGATCAATCAATTTCAATCAACAACCAAAGGTTGAATTTCCTAACTGATCGATACAACACACAACCTGTGATATTTCAATTATATAACAAAATATAATGCGGAAAAGAAATAACACAGACACTAGAATTTTGTTAACGAGGAAAACAACAAATGCAGAAAAACCCTGGGACCTAGTCCAGCTTTGAACACCACACTGTATTAAGCCGCTACAGAACTAGCCTACTACCAATGAAATTCGGACTGGACTGTAGTTGAACCCTAATCAATCTCACACTGATTCAAGGTACAGTTGCATTCTTTACGTCTCTGATCCCAGCATGATACTACGCACTTGATTCCCTTAGCTGATCTCACCCACAACCAAGAGTTGCTACAACCCAAAGTCGAAGACTTGATAAACAAATCTGTCTCACACAGAAAAGTATATTAGAATAGATAAATTTGTCTCCCACAGAAATACCTATGAGTTTTGTTCCGTCTTTTGATAAATCAAGGTGAACAGGAACCAATTGATAAACCGGTCTTATATTCCCGAAGAACAGCCTAGTATTATCAATCACCTCATAATAATCTTAATCGATTAACGAAACCAGATATTGTGGAATCACAAACGATGAGACGAAGGTGTTTGTGATTACTTTTCTATCTTGCCTATCGGAGATATAAATCTCAAGCCAATCTTACGATTGCACTCACACATGATAGAAACAGCAAGATCAGATCACGCAACTACAGAGAAAATAGTTGGGTCTGGCTTCACAATCCCAATAAATCCTTTCTCGTGAGAAACCTAAGGTTAAAGGAGAATCGACTCTAGCTATGTAACTAGTAACACATAGAAGTGTGGGGATTAGGTTTCCCAGTTGCTAGAGTTCTCCTTTATATAGTTTTCAAATCAGGGTTTGCAATCTAAGTTACCTTGGTAACAAAGAATTCAATATTCATCGTTAGATTAAAAACCTGATTCAACCAAGCTAATATCTTTCAACCGTTAGATCGATCTTAGCTTGTTACACACAAATGAAATGTACCCTCATTTAGGTTTATGTAATCGTACCTAAACGTGTACACCATGTTGTCTCAACAATAGTTAACCGAGGTTAGCCATATGAACACTCTCATATCAACCTTGTTCATCTTAACCATAACTAGTTCAAATGACTCAAATGAAACTAGTTTAAGAGTTGTTCAATTGCTATATTCTCATAGACGTATACAAGAAAACCATTGAAGCAAAATCGGTTTGATTCACTTGAATCAATTCATGAACATTATAGCCACAGTTCGCAAAGATTGCATTCCTTATTTTATAAATGTTTAAGTTCATGTACACAACCGATTTTAGAACTTTAACCTTCAAGTATGCAAACGGGTACGCATACTTGAAATACCCGGACCAAGATTGGGTTTCGCCAGTACGCAAACGGGTACGTGTACTTCTAATCCCAGCAGAAATATTCGGACATGAACCTTATGCCAGTACGCAAACGGGTGCGCATACTTAGGTTCCCGGATTTCCCAAGCCAACAAGTACTCGTACGGGTACGCATACTATGGTTCCTGGACATGGATTACATATGTGCAAGAGTACACAACATGTCATATCAAATAATGGTTAAGTGTTTTAAACTCTTATTTCAATCATTGAAACTTTCTTAGAGGATGACAATAGCCGTTTTCACACACTATTAGCATCAAAGCAATTTTTAAGTTATTGAAATAATCATAACGAAACATTCCAAGTCTACTCCAAATGATTGTATCACACAAACCATGTAAGATGTTACTCGGCAATTTTCACATGATAATCTTATGACTTGCGTCAAGAATATAAGATGAACTTGGTCTAAGCGAAAGCTTGCCAACACATATTCCGAGAAATATGTAAGTGAGTTTAACTCAGCTCGAAATCTCAAATGTGTATAATAGAAAACTATATCGTAACACGACTTATGTCTCAATATAGGAGATAGAGTAGAAATAGACTTTCCAAGTGATAGATGAGTTTCAGTCTCCACATACCTTTTGTTGATGAAGTTCCACAAGCTCTCCTTAGTAGTTATTTGTCTTCAAATTATGAACGCCGTGAAGTCTAAGGCTCAACTACACAATATATGTCCTAGTCTGAGACATCTATAAGTAGACTAGAAATCAAGACTTATAGTTTTGATCAACATTGACAAACATGCTTGAGATAGCAACGCATGCGAGTTCGACCGAGCAGTGCTCTAACAGTATGGACTAACTCCAATATATTTCCAGGAGAATCAACTAGACAGTCAGACTCAATCAAGGAAAATACATCCAAGAGTTATATCTCTGTTTCTAATTGTAATCAGCAAATCAAACAGATAGAAATCCATGAGCCTGATTATTATGAGAAACAACTTGAACGGTACCGAAGACCAATGTTCAAGTATCAATCAATTTATATCAACAACCAAAGGTTGGATTATCTAATTAATTGAACTACGCACAACCTGTGATATTTCAATTATATAGAAAATATAATGCGGAAAAGAAATAACACACACACCAGAAGTTTTGTAAACGAGGATACCGCAAATACAGAATAACCGTTGGACCTAGTCCAGATTTGAACACCACATTGTATTAAGCCGCTACAGACTCTAGCCTACTACAAGTTAACTTCGGACTGGATGTAGTCGATCCCTAACCAATATCACATCGATTAAGGTACAGTCGCGTTCTTCACGCCTCTGAATCCCAGCAGGACTCTACGCACTTGATTTCCTTAGCTGATCTTACCCACAACTAAGAGTTGCTATGACCCAAAGTCGAAGACTTGATAAACAAATCTGTCTCATAGAGAAAAGTCTATTGAATAGATAAATCTATCTCCCACAGAAATACCTACGAGTTTTTGTTCTATCTTTTGATAAATCAAGGTGAATAGGAACCAATTGATACACCGGTCTTATATTCCCGAAGAACAGCCTAGTAATATCAATCACCTCACAATAACTTAAATATATGGTAGTAGAACAAGTTATTGTGGAATCACAAAGAATGATATGAAGAGCTTTGTGATTACTTTTTATATCTTACCTATCGGAGATAAATCTCGAGAAAATCTTAGAGAATATAGTACTCAATACGATAGAACAAAGTAAGATCAGAACACTTTGGGCCTGGCTTTAGAATCCTAATGAAGTCTTTAAGTCGTTAACCTATAATGGTTTTAGGAAAAATCTAGGTTAACAGAGAATCGACTCTAGTCGCAACTAGTATCACACAGGAGGTATGGGGATTAGGTTTCCTAGTTGTTAGAGTACTCCCTTATATAGTCTTCAAATCAGGGTTTGATAACTTTTGAACAAAGCAATCAATATTCACCGTTAGATGAAACCTGATTGAAGATTCAAACTAATTTCTTTCAACCGTTAGATTGATCTTAGCTTGTTACACACAAATGAAATATACCTTCATTTAGATATGGGTAATCGTACCTAAACGTGTATATTGAGTTGGCTCAATAACAGTTAACCGAAGTTATCCATATGCAAACTTTTCTCTTAACCTTGTTCATCTTAACACTTCTAGATCAATTGATAATCAAATGAATCTAATTGTGTTACTCATAGAGTTGTTCAATTGGTTATATTCTCACAGAAGTATACAAGACACAATTGAAGAAAAATCGGTTTGATTCAAAAGAATCAGTTCATGAAAATTTTAGCCACGGTTTGCAAAGATTGCATTCCTTAATTTATAAATGTATTTGTTCATGATTATGAAATCATACTTAACCGATTTAAGAACTTGAACCACTTAAGTTTGCGAACGGGTACTCGAACTTAAGTTTTGAACATTGGTCACAAGCCGACAGTTTGCAAACGGGTATGCAAACTTTAGCTCCGGACCGAACTCAGTTGAAACCGTTTGCGAACGGGTACGCAAACTTGGTTCCCGGGCTTCAACAGTTAAATCATTTTGTAAACGGGTATGCAAACTTAAGTACCCTGACTTAAACAGTTGAATAAGTTTGCGAACGGGTATGCAAACTTCCGGTCCTGAATTCTGTCAAAACAGTTCGTACACTAAGTACACAAACCGTAATGTAACCAGACATGTGTTTTAGCTCTTCACTCCCATTTAAATCATTGAAACATTCTTAGAAGACGGGAATAGCTGTCTCACACAAACTATTAGCTTCAAAGAAATTTTCAAGTGATCGAATGATCAATAATAAACATTCCGAACCTACATCAAATTATTATCTCACACAAATCATGTAAGATGTTACCAGGTGATTTTCACATGATCATCTTTTGACTTTCGTCAAGAATAATGATGAACGTGGTTAAAGCAAAAAGGTTTCCAACACATATTTCGAGAAAGATATAAGCGAGTTAAACTCAGCTCGAAATATCAAATCTTACTAAAATAAAGAAAAGAGAGATTTTTGTGAGGAGACCCCCCTAAATTACTAAGTTGCCCTCATTTTAATTACTAAGCTCTATTATATCATGTAATTTCAATCAAAATTAAGGGTAGAAATGTATATTAAATAATACCGTATTTAAAAAGCCCTTAAAAATGTACATATTTATAGAAATGCCATTGTTTTAATAATATATCAAAATATTTAAAAACTTCATATCTTCCAAATTATACACCCGATTTTTATAAAATTTATATATTTGGAAAGCTCTTCGAATTATCTACGTAACGAGTACAAATAAGAATAGTAATTTTTGTTCAAATTTAATATTGTTAAATGAGATAAGTTCAAGCATGTGCATCGCACATGTGTTCTTACTAGTGTGTATAATGTAAAGTCTATATAGCTATACGACTTTTGTCCCAATAGGAGATAGAAAAGAATAAACTTCTGAGTGATAGATGAGTTCAAGTCTCCACATACCTTTTGTTGATGAAGTTCCAAAATCTCCCCTTAGTAGTTCTTCGTCTTCAATCGATGAACGCCGTGAACTCTAAAGCTCAACTACACATTCTATCCTAGTCCGAGACATAACTATAAGTAGACTAGAAATCAAGACTTATAGTTTTGATAACTAAACTTGAGAAACAAGCTTGAGATATCAACGCTTGCGAGTTCGACCGAGCAGTGCTTTAACAATCTTCCCCTTTGTCAATTTTAATGACAAAACTATCAATACATATGGATTACAAAATAAATAAACTTTGTAGCTTCTCATCCAAATGCTTGATTTCCTTGATTCTTCAACATTCCTTGAATTCTTCGTCACTTCAAGTACTCCAGTGATTCTGAACGTGTTAAACTCAGCATCATAGTTATTGAAGATCCGTAGCCATAACAATAAGAAAACAGACGTTCTCAATTATTATTATACAGTGTCATAGTATTATTGCACATCATCAAAGTCCAATTGTATCACAACTTTGACAATAATACTACGATGATATGTATCACTCCCCCTTAGTCAATACTTCATCTCACAATGAAAACCACTTCCCCTTACATAATGATCCGTAAACCATATGTATATGTAGTGTGAACTACAAAATAATTCTCCCCCTTTTTGTCAATATAAATTGGCAAAGGTACAAAAACTAGCGGGATCATAATGAATTCTCAAAGAGATACTTCATGACTAAAAGAGAAAATATCAACTTTGTTTCGATGATTTTACATAGTCGAAACTTAGTGTATTCATCAAGGAGTTTATAAAGATACAAGATAACTCCTACAATATTCCACAGCCGCACTCCCCACAAAGATTTGGCAATTAAGCACAAGTTCAATAGAAACCTCCCCCATAAAATGTCATTCCCAAAAGAACAACAAGAGCGACCTTACTTTTACAAGAAAAGAAGGATTTCTTTGGGCATTAACAAATCACGTGAAATATGAATTTGTATCCAGAAAACTCAATTAAATTAACCACAAGTAACCTCAATGATTAATTTAATCGGAAATGCTCAACATAAGAAAACTTACGGAGTCGTACAGTACTTTCACATAGAAGTGGATCAGGGAAAGATCAATAATGCGGAATATTCAAATATTCATTCTATTTTTCATCAATATTTGCATAATGGCACCATAGACTTAATCTTTAACATCAAAAGTTCATTCTATTTTCCATCAATATTTGCATAATGACATAATAGACTTAACTTTTGACATATATTCAGCCAAACTTCTTATGGATTTAACACATTTAGCAGTTTAATTGAATGAAAAAATCATTCAAGGGTAAAATACCATTAAATAAATTACACCATTAAAAATAACAGTTTAATAAGTTCGACATAAGAAGTTCAACATAAAACACCATAAGCATAGACATAAACAAAATAATTAAACAGTGATTAACCAATCATCTTATAATAGTTCCTAGACATTTCATCAAACTTATCAATCATTTCAGGATAAGCTTCCTTGGCATAATCCAACTACTCTCCTAAGCATTCAACTTCTTGCTGAAGATGGATGATTTCTGGGTTTGAGGCTATTGAAGCTCTTGCTGAAGTTCCGGCTGAAGTTCTCTTGATATTTTCGATGCTTGCCTAGGATAAGACTTTTGGTCTACCAAGATCGGTTCAAAAAGCAAAAATGCCAAATTGACTACAAATCCTTGAAATAAGACAAGGAAAGCCTGGAGTCTTCTTAGAAGTATGCTTTACACTTATCATCTGATGAATGATAAGATTACAGAAATCAATGTCTTTCCCTTCAACAATGTAGCAGACCAATTCAACAAGAGATCTGGTCCATAAAATTTTGTCAATTGTGCTCGACATCAAGTTAGCCACAACCATTTTTCCGGCAACTTTGAGAAATAACTCAGCACCATGAACATCAATCTTGCCATCTTTCAAGGAGACGTCTTTATCAAGAAGACGATTTGATAGCAAATTTGGAGACAATCTTTCATGCTCAAGAGGTGGGAATTGGAAGTTTCCAACTCAGGTCAAGTTCAAGAGCCCAACAATAACTTGACGATTCACCACAAAGATTTCATTCCCCATAATAGTTTTAAAAGAGCAGTTGACCAAGTCTGGTTCATGTAAGTTTGCATAAAACTGGGAAGTCATTTCAACATGAGCAGTTCCCATGGGTTGATGAATTATGCCCCAATCAAAACCTTTAAAAAACCTAGATAGATGTTCTACACTAATTTTTGAAGCATCATAGTATCTTTCCATGATAGGCAGTTTCTTGTCATATTCCAAATAAAGGTTACGAGCCTCTTTGCTAACAAACCTAGTTCTCAAACTTGCATCATAATAAGTTTCATCACTAGCATTAGCACCCGAACTCTCACCACGATTCAATCTTTTCCTAGGTGCCATTGAAACCAAAGAGAATCCAAAAACGATGAATAACTTATCGGGTACGTGAACTGTCGTTAATGGTGAAGCTCCGGAACTAAAGAATATGAAGAAATAAAGGCAAGCCCGTCGAATGATTTCCTGTTGCAAATACAAATTAAGGTACCAAGATCACCCAAAAAGATTGAGAATTGGGGTTATGGTGATTGAGAGTTTACGAACTCTTTGGTTTTCCTTTTTGTACTCGAACTGTAGGGAAGAAGAGGTGAAAAGAATGGAGTGAGCTCTTCCTCTTTTTATGTGTTAAACGGTGGTACATGAATTGACTAAACACGTTCTGGAACGCGGTTCAAACACATAATAGTTACGAGCTCAGAGTACGTGAACCGTATGTGTGAAGACAAGGGCACGTTTGTTTTATGCTACATCATATTTTGATTAAACTAAATATGGATGAGAAATTCGGAGCAAAACCCAACAAATATCTCATGAGTGATTCTTTGTAGCTCAACATCCTTGCACAGTATGACGCCAAGAGAGAGTTTTTTTTCCAACAACTCTTGCTTCTTACAGTATTGAGATACCCAACAGTCTGTTTCTACAAGTTTTTCAAAGAACTTTAATAGAACATATGAGTTGTGTTCCTGATTTCTTGGTTTACAACTTATAAAAACACGTCTCTGCAGATAATTTTTAGTACTGCATAGGGAAACTCTTTTGATGAAAAGAGACATCCTGACTTTTTCATAGAGGAAGGCAGTACCATTATCTTGAGAAAGTGTATCAGGATTTGACTGATGAAATGAGTCATAATCTGATATGAAACAAACTGATAGATGAGGTTTAAACTCTTCTTGTACTATATCCAGTTTGTTACAACTTTTTGGAATACAGAATGAAGTGTCACCCTCACAAATAAGTAAATCAATATCAACCTCAACATGAAGATTATTCATCATAACTTGATTTAGTTTATCAAGAGAGTCTTGTTTTTTCTGGAAATATGACTCAACATTAAG
This sequence comes from Papaver atlanticum, assembly GCA_023531105.1. Lineage (NCBI taxonomy): Eukaryota > Viridiplantae > Streptophyta > Magnoliopsida > Ranunculales > Papaveraceae > Papaver > Papaver atlanticum. Next base: position 6,165,255 of record JAJJMB010012638.1, on the reverse strand, counting down.
AGATAAACTTTCAAGCTTCTTCTCAAGTCCTGAGAACACTTCAAGGGATTTTAAACTTTGTGAAGGTTTTGATAGAATTTCTTCTACAGATTTTATTAATCAGTCATGGAAGAAAACTCAGAAATCCCTGGATCTGGTGGTACGTTTACAGAGACAACACTTCTGTCCATAGAGTCAGATTGCTACAAACACAGACTTATGAGGTCTTAAACGTGTTTGCCTGCTCTGATACCAATTGAAAAAGCGGGGGTCTAACAAACACACCCAATATTTCATTTCGGCAATCTGTATGGACTAACTCCAGTATATTTCCAAGAGAATCAACAAGACAGTCAGACTCAATCAAGGAAAATACATCCAAGAGTTATATCTCTGTTTCTTAATTTAATCAGCAAATAAAAAAGATAGAAATCCGTGAGCCTGATTATAATGAGAAACAACTTGAACGGTACCAAAGACCAATGTTCAAGTGTCAATCAATTTATATCAACAACTACAGGTTGGATTATCTAATTGATTGAACTACGCATAACCTGTGATATTTCAATTATATATAAAATATAATTTGGAAAAGAAATAACAGAGACACCAGAAGTTTTGTTAACGAGGAAACCGCAAATGCAGAAAAAACCAGGGACCTAGTCCAGATTTGAACACCACACTGTATTAAGCCGCTACAGACTCTAGCCTACTACAAGTTAACTTCGGACTTGAATGTAGTTGATCCCTAACCAGTCTCACACTGATTAAGGTACAGTCGTGTTCCTTACACCTCTGAATCCCAGCAGGACTCTACGCACTTGATTCCCTTAGTTGATCTAACCCACAACTAAGAGTTGCTACGACCCAAAGTCGAAGACTTGATACACAAATTTGTATCACATAGAAGTCTATTGAATAGATAAATTTGTCTCCCACAGAAATATCTATGAGTTTTTGTTTCGTCTTTTGATAAATCAAGGTGAACAAGAACCAATTGATACACCAGTCTTATATTCTCGAAGAAAAGCCTAGTAATATTAATCACCTCATAATAACTTAACTATATGGTAGTAGAACAAGTTATTGCAGAATCACAAAGAATGAGACGAGGAGCTTTGTGATTACTTTTTATATCTTACCTATCAGAGATAAATCTCGAGCAAATCTTAGAGAAGATAATACTCAATACGATAGAACAAAGTAAGATCAGAACACGCAACTACAGAGAAAATAGTTGGGTCTGGCTTCAGAATCCCAATGAAGTCTTTAAGTCGTCAACCTATAATGGTTTTAGGAAAAACCTAGTTTAAAAGAGATTGACTCTAGTCGCAACTAGTATCACATAGGAGGTATGGGGATTAGGTTTTCCAGTTGCTAGAGTTCTCCCTTATATAGTCTTCAAATCAGGGTTTGATAACTTTGGAACAAAGCAATCAATATTCACTGTTAGATGAAACCTGATTTATCTGAACCGTTACACACAAATGAAATATACCTTCATTTAGATATGGGTAACCGTAACTAAACGTGTATATTGAGTTGGCTCAATAAAAGTTAACCGAAGTTATCCATATGCAAACTTTTCTATGAACCTTGTTCATCTTAACACTTCTAGATCAATTGATAATCAAATGAAGCTATTTGTGTTACTCATAGAGTTGTTCAATTGTTTATATTCTCATAGAAGTATACAAGACACAATTGAAGCAAAATCGGTTTGATTCAAAAGAATCAGTTCATGAACATTTTAGCCACGGTTTGCAAAGATTGCATTCCTTAATTTATAAATGTATTTGTTCATGAGTATGAAATCATACTTAACCAATTTAAGGACTTGAACCACTTAAGTTTGCGAATGGGTACACGAACTTAAGTTTTGAACATTGGTCACAAGCCGACAGTTTGCAAACGGGTACGCAAACTTTAGCTCCGGGCCGAACTCAGTTGAAACCGTTTGCAAACGGGTACACAAACTTGGGTACCGGACTTCAACAGTTAAATCAGTTTGCGAACGGGTATGCAAACTTAAGTACCCTGACTTAAACAGTTTAATAAGTTTGCGAACGGGTATGCAAACTTCCGGTCCTGAATTCTGTCAAAACAGTTCGTACACTAAGTACACAAACCTTAATGTATCCAGACATGGGTTTTAGCTCTTAACTCTCATTTCAATCATTGGAACATTCTTAGAAGACGGGAATAGCTATCTCACACAAACTATTAGCTTCAAAGCAATTTTCAAGTGATCGAATGATCAATATGAAACATTCCGATCCTACATCAAATGACTGTCTCATACAAATCATGTAAGATGTTACCAGGTGATTTTCACATGATCATCTTTTGACTTTCGTCAAGAATAATGATGAACGTGGTTAAATAAAAAATCTTTCCAACACATATTTCGAGAAAGATATAAGCGAGTTAAACTCAGCTCGAAATATCAAATGTGTATAATGTAAAGTCTATATAGCTAATGTCGTTTTATAGTTGTAGTGGTAAAAAGGTTCGTTGCTCGAACTTGTGAAGGATTTTCGAAAATTAAATAGAATTGTTTTGACAATAATAAGAAAATACCGAGACTTTGGATTCCACCATTGACCAATTAATTGATAAACTCTAATCAATATTCATGCAATATTCTTCTTTAAAGTGATTCTAATATTTGCCTCTAATAGATTTTTGAAGTAATAATTGTAAGCACGAAGCATGAAACATC